>OZ010604.1:67649693-67697193 GCA_963932145.1 Acanthosepion lycidas
CTGCCGAAAAGATTAAGGAGATAATTCTTAATTGAAGAATTCCCAATCCTCTATCTTCAAAACAACATGAGGATTGAACAAAATTAAGGATTAAAAAACAAAAAAACAAATGAAAACTACAGATAAAATTCACTTTCTTCAGAAAGAGTCATTCACTCCTGTAGTTCACTGCTACTACCACGAGGGGATTTTTTTTCCCCTGATGATGGCCATGCTGGCTGAAACTGGTCGAGGAAACTAATTGAAATAATAAAACAAAAAACAAAAAAAATCCAACCCAGTGAATCTGAAAAATTTATTTTTTTATATTATTTATTGTTCAAAACATATACAGTGGGACCTCGGTTTACGAATTTAATTCGTTTCTGAAGACTGTTCGTAACCCAAAATGCTCGTTAACTGAAACTATTTTCCAATAGAAATCAATATAAAATGGATTCATCTGTTCCTGGTCCCAAGATGATTGCTTATTTAAGCTTCAACAATAGTTCTTTGTGTACAAGTTTATACAAAAAACTAATGAAAATTATACAATACACAAAACTAATGAAAATCATTAAATCTAAGAAAAAAAAACAATACTTAACAGATAAAATATAGACGCACATTTTAATTTTACCGTAGCTGTATATAGGAAAGCGGATGGTGTAAGTGGAAGGGGAAGGAAAGAGATGTTATTGTTTGGAAAGGGGGAGGAAAGATATGATCGTCTCTTTATTTATAAGAATAGTATATATCGTTGATTTTGCCATACTAAACTGAGTAGGAAGAGACAATATCAACAATTGTTTTTCTCTCAACTTTTCTTTTTCCTTTATCAGTATCAATGCTAGTTTTCTAGGAACTGGGAACTAATGAAGAGAAAAAAAGCATCAGTACAATAAAATTGGTAAAGAAAAGCACTGCACAACACACGAATCTATACAACATGGCGGTCGACTAAGAAATGATTCCTTTCCGGTTAACTCGGATTGGCTCGGTTCGGCTCGGTTCGGCTCGGTTCGACTCGGATGGCTCGGCAATGTTTTTCGAGATCCGAAATTTTGTTTGATAACCGAGGTATATTCATCTCGAATATTCTGTTTGAAAACCGATTTGTTCGACATGTGAGACGTTCGAGAACCGAGGTTATACTATATATATATATATATATATATATATATATATATATATATATATATATATATATATATATATATATATATATATATATATATATATAATCACTTGTTCATACAGACAAGACAAAACAGTTTACTCACTACAAAGATACAACTTGGTTTCGGTACATTTCAATTGCACCTCGACTGGTGAGAACCAGAAATGGTTATGAACAATTCTACTCGTAAGCAAGCCGTATGTGGAACGTCACTTCCTTTTCTTCCATTTGTTTGAGAAAAAAAAAAAAATATATATATGTATTTTATATATATATATATATATATATTGGATAATGCTTACAAACAAATACTACTTAATGAAAGACACTCCTGCGGAGATGCTTCCTAGATCATCGCACTCATGGTCTTTTTATATATCTTTCTTAACCTTCTAATAATCATTTCCTACCGTTCCTGTCGCACACCTCATTCAGTAACCTTTATGCACTGAATGGTTCTTGATGGTCGTATTGGGTAAACTTTATTAAAAAATCAAATTTCGCTCAGAAAATTCTGTACCATTTTTCTTCAACTTCCTCTTGGAACATTAAAACTTCATTAGAGTCGAAGAAAAAATTAAATTAAAAAAATATCACACACAAAGAAGGGTCATTTTTCATTAACCGAAACTTACCGAAACGAGAAATTACTGTCCAAATACACTCTATTTTTAGGAGAAGTCACCAAGACAATTCCGCAAGAACTTAGTACAATATATTTCTGTGACAGAAATACAAAACTTATTGAATAACAAATTACAGTTATTGAAAAGTACTCACAAACTTTACAAAGAAGTCAATGAAACAAAGGACAGATTAAATATTAAAACTAATATACGATTATAGAAAACAAATACAAAAGCAACGAAACGAAATTTAAAATAATGAAAAACGTACGTAGACACAATGAATAACAAACACTTGAATAATCTCTACATAGAGAAAAATATATCTAGGAAGTTCAAATAATAATTTTATCAATTATTCTGAACACAAACTGAGCGGATAACAAAAAAAATTCTAAAGATTATGACCCAATTTCTTTATCTCCGCAAAATATAATCCAAATTAAAAAAGAAAAGAAGAATAAACTGAACTAATATATCCCAAAATTTAAAGAATACAAAACCATAACGAAATTGAATAAAACCCAATTTGACGAGATGAAGTGACGGGTGAAGGCATAAAAGAGCTGATAAACTATCACAAATGAAGCTCACCACTAAGACATTAATACCCGTAAAAAAACAAAGCAAAAACGAAATAAAATTTGACTCGCCGATCAAAACCCCACCTACAATATATACAAAAAAATGTTCAATCCAAATTTGCGACCATCTTGATCGATAAAAAAATAATCTACAACTACACAGAAAGAATTATTATAGCTTAGAGGCGGAATTTTAGTATTCGTTATCACAACGGTTAAGGAGCGGAGCCTCGTAGCTTAAACCGTTGGTACGTGACAGAAATTGTGAGTTCAATCCCTGAGTCGGACAGTGTGTATTTAGACTCAGTGTAAAAGGGGCGAAACATAACTTAGCTGTACTAAGTAAAAAGTAAACGATATACCCTTAGACATGGTTCACTAGACATAAAAATAATAAGATTGTTCTTATCAAAGAAGCATCCTCACAGGAGTCTTTTCCACAAAAAGTTGGTTGTCGCAAAGAAACTGTTTCAGTGGAAATTCCTTCTAACTAATGGGTGTAGCGGAAATAAGGATTATTCAACCCTTTCCAGGAGCCATGGGGAGTCTTAGCTGTGAAGGTCTGAATTGGTTGGTTAGGTTTTATGGCATATCAACCACTGTGGGTCATTTAATGCCAAATTAAGGTGTATATATATATATATATATATATATATATATATATATATATATATATATATATATTAGGTTGGTGCAAAAATAATGTCGTTTTATCACATATTAACATATGTGAGAAAACGACACTATTTTTGCACCAACCTAATATATATATATATATATATATATATATATATATATACCTATACATATATTAAATATACAGTACTATTAAACATACAGCTGGCAACATTATTTTTTCAAAAGCGTATAGCTGGCAACATTATTTTTTTCTAAAAAACGGGTAGCTGGCAACATTATTTTTTTTCAAAAAACATAGCTGGCAACATTATTTTTTCAAAAACATATAGTTGGCAACACTTGTTTCAAAAACGCATATCCGGCAACATTATTGTTTCAAAAACGCACAGCTGGCAACATTATTGTTTCAAAAACATTCCAAAAACATACAGCTGGCAACATTATTTTTCCAAAAACATACAGCTGGCAACATTATTTTTCCAAAAACATATAGCTGGCAACATTATTGTTTCAAAAACGCATACCTGGCAACATTATTGTTTCAAAAAGGTATAGCTGGCAACATTATTTTTCTGAAAACATTACCTGAAGCCTTGTTGTTGGACGTAGTTTATCGTCATACCCAGGACGGGGATGTAGTATATCGTCATACACAGGACGTGTGAAGGTCTGAACTGGTTAAACTAAGGAATGATGCTTGTCTGAACACTTTGTCTTTTAATCTTTTCACACCCTCCCCCGCAAAAAAAGATGGTAAAGCCACTAAAACGCAAGGATTTAGCGAAAGAGACAGAGTCTGAGAAAAAAACAACAAAAAAAAAACATTATTAACGAGAGAGGATAATAAAAGAACAGGATTCAAGCAACAGAAATATGGTTCTACTGGAGCATGCTGAGGATACTCTGGACTAAACATACAAGCATCGACGAAGTTTTGGAGCAAATGAAAACAAGAAGGAAACTAATACTTAACACCAGGGAGAGACAGTTGAGGTGTTTAGGGTATATAATGAAGAAAGAAGGCTTAGAAAATCTGATACTCACAGGACGTATTGAAGACAAGAGAGACAAAGGAAAACAACGCATCAGATATTTAATGAGCTTGAGTTAATGGATGGCAGAACAGGGCTTCGGAGAGAAAACTGAAAGTTTATTGAAAGTTAGAGGGGGGAGAATTTTGTGAGAAGCCATGGTCGCCTACTTTCTGAGGGAACGCACCAAAAGAAGAAGAAGAAGAAGAAGAAGAAGAAGAAGAAGAAGAAGAAGAAGAAGAAGAAGAAATGATGGGACCTAACTGCCAATCTAGCTTGTCATAAAAATTGTGATAGAGAAAAGAGTGCTTAGTAAAGATTTGCACCTCAGGAAAGGAGTGTAGGATGGAAAAGAATTCCTTATTCCCAAGGCTGAATAAAGGTTTAGAAACTCTGTCGAGGTTACAGTGGAAAGATTGGGTAGCCCCAGGCCATATATGGCAGCAATATTTCCATTTTCGAAGCGATTATTCTTTTCTAGCATTTTCAAAGAAATTTTCTCCAATCAGGAATACTTAATAGGCGAGAAAATTGTTGCTATTTATTTACTTTTTTCTTTTAGTTTTGGTTTAAATATTGAACGAAGTAATATAAACGTTGAAACTGACACTTTGTTTGCAGTTGGTTTTCGGTAAAACATGATGTAAGACTGGTTGTGAAACGAGTGCCGAGGCTGTTTTTATGCGGGGTCCATTGGTGTGTTAGCAAGCAAAAAAAAAAAAAAACAAACAAACAACAAAAAACAAAACAACAAGACTAACATGTGTTTGTCAGTTGTAGCCCCCGATGTTTGGCCTGAAGCAATTGTAAATCAATTTTTACTTCGGGCTGTCGGACTGAAACAGACAAACCGAATCATGATCTCCAGTTTGTTTTGTCTAATTGCTCCAGTCTATTTCTTCAAGCATCGACATGATTCTTCCGTCACACGTCAAGATATAAAAAAAAAAAGAATATAGTCATATATAACATAAAGAAATAAATATAATTATATTATATATACCGAGTATTACAGCAAAATTGTTCAATTGTTAGATTAAGTATCGGAAACTCATAGAGTATTGAAATAGAGTTCATATATATATATATATATATATATATATATATATATGAAAAAGGTTTGGTTAAATGATTTAGACATATATGTCAATTAGTTTCCGTTTTGGCGCTTTGAAGTCCAAGGATTAATTTCTTGTTAGCCTTAGAAAATTGATTAAGAAAAATACCAAAATACTATATATATATATATATATATATATATATATATATATATATATATATATATATATATATATATGATTAAAACTGAAGTTGGTTCTAGTGTATTTCTTTATATGTTGATATAATAAGACTGTGAATGAAATCTGAGGAGTAAAATCCCAAAAAATGATAAAAAAGATGTATGACATTTATTTTTTACTATTTTGCTAAATTGGATCGTGAAAGACAAATATTAATATAGGAATATATATATATATATATATATATATATATATATATATATGTATATACATGCATATCTCTCTCTCTCTATATATATATATATATATATATATATATATATATATACATGCACAGACACACACACACACATATATATATATATAATATTTCGCAGACAATCCTGTCATATATATATATATATATATATATATATATATATATTCTTATCTTTTGTGTGTGTATATATATGTGTGCGTGTGTGTGTCCGCTTATTTTTATTATAATCTTTTCATATTCATGAATATTTTTCCTGATATTATTATTAAATAAGGCATAAAATGCATTGTAACATGTAATTATATATATATATATGTATAGCATAATGAGAAACTACATATACTTTCTTAATATGTATATATAGAAAAAGTTGCAAATTAAAAAATAATAATGTTTTTGTATATTTGAAGCTGTCATCCCCGTAAGTTAAAAAAAATTATTGTATACAGCTCATTTCTAAGAATCAAACGCATATACTCAGACCATCTAGATTTTTTATACAACATTAATAACTTAACAAAACAATTCCTAAAAAAATAATAAAATAAATAAAATAAAGATAATAAAAGAAGCACTAAATAAAACTATCCACATAAATCGTAACACACTTCTGACATACAAGAAAAGTAAAAACAACAATCGGATTCCCATGGTTTTTAACAACAATCTATATTCCCAGACACTTATTCACAATTTAAAAAAGGATTACAAGAACCTCCAATTAGACAAATAGATCAAAGACATTTTTGATAAACCACCCATAAATTCAAAGAAACAATCACCTAACCTATCAGCCATCCTCACCTCTACCAAATATCTAAACAATACAGACCAATGAGGAAATTACAAATGTAACAAACCTCGTTGCTTAGTTTGCAAACACTTAATAATAGATAATGTATTTTCTGTACCCAACACCAATATCAAGATACACCCACCTTACCTCACCTGTGATAGCCATAACATAATCTACTATTTATTCTGCACCTTATGTCCTAATAGTGGATATATTGGTGAATCTGGAAATAAATTTAGATTTCGCTTCAACAATCATAAACATACGTCAAAACAATCCTTATTCCCCTATAGCTGAACACTTTAATCAATCAGGACATTCATTAGAAAACTGTGTATGTTTATTGATAGATTCTGATTTCAATTCCACATGCACTCGCAGAAAAAAAGAAGAAAAATACTGGATTTTAAAATTAAATACATATAAACTAGGGTTAAATAAAGACTTGGGTATTTTAAATCTTTATAAATATTTTAACAGTTAAACATTTTTTTAGATATAGTTAAAAACATTTATTTATTTATTTTTTTAAACAACATTTAAAATATTATTACAGTTAAATTTACGTTAGGAATATTCGAACACAGTGGCGTTCCATATCACGTGACGTCCGCATCTCGAGATGGACGCTACTTGAAAACAATCAGTTATTTCTGAAGAAAGATTGAGGTCAATTTGAAATATCAAATATATATACAAATAAATAAATACTTTCATAAAAGAATATTATTATGTTTTTAATTTGAAACTTTATATATATTATTGTATTATATATATATATATATATATATATATATATAATACAATAATATATATAAGATTTTTCGGACACGCCTGTTATATATATATATATATATATATATATATATATATATATATATATATACATATATATACATATATATATATAACTGAACACTCGTATTCGAGCATACCCGTCTATTAGGGCGGTTAGACAATCCCTATCGCTTAGGCATATTTGTGTTTATTCAACACCCACACTGATCATCTGTGGTTTATTCTGCAACTATGCTGAGCCGACCATAGTTGCATTTTCTGGTAGATAGCATGTTATCTAGAGTAAACAACAGTTTGAACAATGCCAGCTCACTCAAACCCTCGGTCATGACCTCGATGACTTGTAACTTCGTGCTAGCACAGCTAAGGACGGCCCCCAAAGAGTTCCGTCTTCTCAATTTCACTCACAAGGCTTGGGTCAACGTGTGGTATGATTGTCCATCACTTTCCAAAGGTGCCAACGTTGGGATCGCCCTATTCGGACTAATAACATCAGAAACTCTAATCATAAGTGGTGAGATTCAAACCCGGGTCTCATGGTCAGAAAGCGAACGTTTTACCGACGCGCCCATATATATATATATATATATATATATATATATATATATATATATATATATATATACAGTGTGTCCATAAAGTTCGTGTGCACTTTAAAAAATTATAACTTTATTTGTATTTGCGATGGAAATAATTTGTAAAAAGTATTAGAAAGAAGTAATTCTATGTTTTTTAAGGTTTTATTGAAATTTTATTTAAGTTTCTACATGTCCTCCATCATTAGCAATACAAAGGGTAATACGATTTTGCAGTTCACGGAAAACATTTGCCAACTGATTTACAGTAATTCCTGAAATCACATTAGTTATTTTAGCTATACTTAAAACTAGGTACATTAAACTTTATAACATTTTTTACAGATTATTTCTATCGCAAATACAAATAAAGTTAAAATATGGTTCCTTCGCTACACAGGAATTACTATGTTTCAAAAACCGAAGCTAAAAACTTCAAATTTAATTATATGATTAGATTAATTAGTTCTGTTTCATCTTCAAGCGAATTTTGGAATAACTTATTTTTAAATTTAAAAATGCGTTATATACATGGGGAATTACGGTAATAAAAATGAATGTTTAATATACACTTAAATGCACATACATACACACACACACAAGAAACTAATATACTTCTCCCATAGACAACCTAGAATTATGATACAAATATGCTCATGAATTACACATACAGATGCTGCTTGACAAGACAGGTGACCGAGAGGTCTGCTTAACCAATGAAAAACAAACACAAAAATGTAAAATAACAGCATTTTTTCAAAAAGAAATGCCTACGAGTTGCTCACTCTCGAGCGAAAGCATGGACACATGCACAGACGCACACAGATGCACACACACTGAAACATTAATTTTCATCCGAATACCGAACAAACAAACTAGAGTCACCATAAACATAAAAACATGAATTATACACACATGCATGTGAGATCTGCTTAACCAATGTAAAACAAAAAGAAAAAGTTAAAACAGCAGAAAATTTTCTCTTCCATATTTCATTCTCTGAGGGATCTTTGATAAAAAGCGAAACATGTTAGATATATAAACGCTACATAGATGTTCCCTATGATTAATATATATATATTTATATATATCATAATTAAGTAATTCATGGAGTCTAGAAGAAACCTCAACAGAATGCAGAAAGTACTGGATGGTCGTTTCGGCCTATATTTGGGACTCATCAGCAGTCCGCATCCACTACCGAGAATTGAAATCCAAATAGTTACGATATGAGGCAAACGCCATACCAACTGTACGAACGGTTCTCGATAACGAATTAGACTCGATATAGCGCCACTTGATCACAGATTCCGTGGTGGAACTTCTCCGAGTTTCTCTTTTATCCAAAGGACTGTGCCTCCTCTTCGTCACCGAGAAACGTTTCTCCTAGACTCGATGAATTACTTAATTATGATTATTTCAAATCCTCCTAATTATTTCTCTCTCTCTCTCTCTCTCTCTCTCTCTCTATATATATATATATATATATATATATATATATATATATATATATATATATATATATATATATCCGTCCTGAATGAATCTATTTCAAAATCTTGTTGGTATTAAATAACCTGTGAGGGTTGATATGCCATAAAACAAACCAAACCAAAACCATATATATATATATATATATATATATATATATATATATATATATATAAAATATATATATATATATATATATATATATATATATATATTTAAAGAAACAGGTACAGGGCAAAAATTCCCGAAAAAAGAAAACACTAAAAACATCTGTGTTGCCCCAAAATATTACCCAATACCGCAATGCCTAGGAAAAAATGAACATCAATCGTGTAAAATAAGAAAAAAACGTTAAAGTACTCAATACTCTAAGTAGAGCAAAGTGTAAAAAATCATAGTGAGCCAGTAACGTATCTTCAAGGCTGGGCTGGCTTAGGTGAAGTCTTGGTATGTAGTTGCTGGGTTACTTAGATTTTATATATATATATATATATATATATAAGAGAGCATTGAAGTCAACACTTAGAGGCGACAGGCTGTTTCATGTAATCGTCAGGCCACGACGATTTCGTTTAGCATGAAGCAGCCAGTCGCTTCTAAGTGTTGACTTAAATGTTCACTTTTATATTTACACACGCTCTATCTCTGGTATTGAGTACTTTATCCTATAAATATAGTACACCATAAAAGTATATATATATATATATATATATACATATATATATATATATATATATATATATATATATATATATATATATATATATATATATATAGTTTTCAGGTGTGCTATATTTATGGGATAAAGTGCTCGATATCAAAGATAGAGCGTATGTAAATATGAATATAAAAGTGAACATTGAAATCAACATTTAGTGGCGACAGGCTGTTTCATGCTGAACACAATCGTCAGGCCACCTGACGATTGCGCACAGCATGAAACAGCCTGTCACCTCTGAGTGTTGACTTCAATGTTTACTTTTATATATATATATATATATATATATATATATATATGAATAAGTCTATATAACCTTGTTAACAAGACACAGTGATCAATCTTAGCTTACACACTCAAGCAGAAATAAAAAAAACATAAAATAACTAACAACTTTCTCAATTAACAGCAATGTAGAGACGACCAGTAAAGATAATATTCCTCATACAAATACCGACTTGAAGCAAACGTACATAAAAGAGATGGTGCAGAAAATACTGAGAATTGGAAGAAATTCAATTAATCACGAGCAAAGAAATAATTAAATAAGAAAAAAAGTACACAAGGGACGAAGAAGCAAACGCAGTGGCAATCAAAAGCAAACAGTCAAGACAACCAAGTGTCTTTGCCATGGCCGCCAATGGGTTGTTCGTCATGTAATCCAATAAAACGTTTGCCTCTTCTTTGCATCTGGCCTACAAGCAGGCTGGTGTGATCGGACGACAACGAACTGAATTTCTGAACGGACTTGGTGCCAGATTTTTGAAACGTAGGTTGAAATCAATGGCATTCGCCAATTCAGCTTTTCCATTTAGAAACATACCATCGTTACCAAGTAAATATCAAGATAACTGTATTTAACTGAAGATAAGGCACATGATTTTATACTACTGTTCACCTAATATAAGGACCTAGATGTCCAGGGTACAATGGATAAATTATCGTCTGAATGACTCAAAAACGAGAATAACACTGACATCTCATTTTAACAGATATATTTGCCAAAATTACACAATAATATCTTAAAATACTAAAGAGTAAATTTATTCAATAACATTGACATTAGTTTCAAGCATGGCCTCCTTATGACTTCAGGATGGTCTCCTGAAGTTTCTAAATGCTGCCATAATCCTTGCCTTGAATTCTCTGCACCGTGCTTTGACACCCAAGCACTCTTAAATGTTCGTAGAATGCCAAACAGTTCAGGGACTTTCCAAGGGTACCGTACGCTGGAATCGTCCCACTCCAGACGGATGACGTCAGGAAGTCTGTTGGGTGTTTTGCTTTTAAGGCCCCGCGCTAAATACGTAATAAAAATTTTCCAAATAGTTATATTTAGGTGTAAATATATATGCTTAATTCGCAAATAACAAAGAAATTTTGATAAAACCTACCGTTTTGGAGTTATCGGCAATATAATTTCGGACTCATTCGCGTCGCGCCAGCCATTACTGGTGTTGTTTGCTTATATTTTCTGCGGAAAAGTCTTAATTATGGCGCACACAATGAATCCTCAGTTGCGTAGTAATTGAATCATGAACCGTAAAAATGCCTTTAACAATGTAATCTTTCGTTTAAACCTTATCAGCAGCAAATGTATGTAAACAACGACAGTAATGGCTGCAGTGCCGTAATGAGTTCGAAATTTTATTGTCGATAACTCTTAAATGGTAGATTTTATTAATACTTCTTTGTTATTTTCGAACTAAGCATGTAAATTTACACTTAAGTATAACTATTCGGGAATTTTTTATTATATATTTAACGCGGGGCTTAAAAAGCAAAGTAGCCACTCTACCTTCTGACAAATCAACCGTGGTGAGATTCGAACCCGTGTATCATGAACAGAAAGCGAAAGTTCTAACCATTTTTTAAAATATATGCATGCATATCAGGTCATCCCATAAGTTCTGTCCGAATTTTAACTTTTTGTTAAAATTAACGAAATTTAAAGAGTATTTTATAATGTCTAATGGAGCTGAACATTATTTTTATGTTTAGATGAATTTAAACTGATCAAATTTTATTTCAGAGAACAATAAAATTAAATTTTGTTTGATTAAAACCCTGCTAACATGGACATACCTAAGAATCATTTGAGGCACATAATGCTTTATGAGTTCAAGAAAGGAAACCCAGCAGCTGAAGCAGCTAGAAACATTCACTCAGTTTATGGAGAGGAATGTGTGAATGAAAGAACTTGCAGAAGATGGTTTGCAAAATTCAGAGGTGAAGATTTCACCCTTGAAGATGAAGATCGAACCGGACGTCCAGTTGAGTTTGATGAAAAGCTTCTTGAAGCAGTCCTTGAAGAAAATCTTGCTTTATCAGTTGAGGAATTGGCAGTGGTTCTCAGTTCAAACCATACAACTGTTCATTGTCATCTTCAACAACTTGAAAAAATTCCTAAACTTGGAAAATGGGTTCCTCAAGAATTGTCTGAAAACAACCTCAAATCCCGAGTTGACATCTGCTCTTCTCTCCATTCTCGCCAACTTGTTTCACATTTTTTGGATAGACTTGTGACTGGCGACGAAAAATGGATCTTTTATCGAAATGTTAAGCGTCGTAGACAGTGGCTTGTTAAAGGGGAAGGACCCCAGCCACAACCGAGAAGGGAACTTCATGGGCAAGAGGTTCTTCTTTCAATCTGGTGGGATTGCCAAGGAATAATCCACTTTGAATTCTTACCACCTAATGCAATAATTAATGCTCAAATATACTGTCAGCAATTAGAGCGTTTGAACCAAGCTTTGTAGAAAAAAGACCTGCTTTAGTGAATCGAAAAGGCGTGATGTTTCATCAGGACAATACGCGACCCCACACAGCAAGAATCACGTCACAAAAGATCGAAGAACTTGGTTGGGAGAAAATTCCTCAACCACCTTATTCTCCCGATCTTGCTCCTTCAGACTACCATCTGTTTCGTAGCTTACAGAATCATATGGAAGAAACAGCTTTTGTAACACAGAAAGAGGTTAAAACTGACATTTGTTGATTGAATCTGTAATTAAATGTAACATTTGGTCACTTGTTTTCTTTATTCAAAATTCGGACAGAACTTATGGGATGACCTGATACATAGCACTGTATTTGGCTTGTTTTTCTATGTTTATTTGCAGGCAAATACTCCAAGAAATAAGACATAACCCAATGCCAATTTGAAATTTAAAATTGATTGAGTAATAAATGATTCCCTAATCAATGGGAAAAATAAAAACTATCAATTGACGATATCTGCTGATCTCGAATGAAACAAACTGAAAATTCCTCCCGTTTAATCGTTCAGAAATATGTCATTTCGAAAATGTTTATATCGTTGTCTGGCGTGGTGTAATGGTCAGTAAGCTTGTCTTGCTAAAAACAGTATTGACTAAATAGTGAGTTCGATCCTCAATGGGTGCTCCACATTCTCGGCCCTGTACTACATCTAAGCTTTGTTTAGAAAATCACTATTGTGGGCCAAATTAGAAACCGCGCCACCAGCAACAAACGCCGAATTGTAGACATTAAAAAAGATGATAATAATTAATCCAGAAGTGAAAAAAATTCTTTTCTTCTAATTACTTAGAATTATTAATTAAATTATTTGAATCTGATGTTCTCAGAAAGAAGCTATTGTAAATTGCAGTTAAAACACATCTTCATTTTGATAAAAGAAAAATAATTAAAAAAATAGTTAATGAAACAATGAAGCACTTTGATTTCATAAAATAAATTGGACAAACATTCATGTTCAAAATAACCTTGTTATCGCTATAATTCCGTAACCTTGGGCCAATTGCAAGACATTTATTCTTCTAAATAGGAGAACAGGTTGTTTCAAATATGTATTTTGAGAGTAAATACAGCCTTGGTCAATTTAATTATAGGCTGGCTGAGAATTTAATAGATCATGGGATTTTTTTTCCAGAATATTTAATTCCTATTAGCCTAATGACCCAGTGAATTAGGAGTTTCGATATTCTAATTTAGATTGCCAAACACGAGAATAATGAAATTAAAACTAATAGTGTTTACATAAATTACTTCTATTATCTTAATGTGACTTCCAGAAATGTTCATAATGGGCTTGTTGAGTCAGCTGCGTGAGTCAATTTCATCTGGCCTCGTCGATCCCAGAATTTGATCTGGGAAAGTTCAGTAGCTTAGCTTGCTTATAAGGATTCAAAAAGAGTATTTGCTCGTAACATGGTTTATAGTTAGTCAATAAGTGTATCTGAGGCTAGTAAAATTTTCCATGAGAGGGACATTTGCGATTATCGAGTTTGCTATACTAACGAATTGGTTTGAGAGACGCGTTTGTTAAAATCCTGTTAGGCGTTTTCCGAAGAGATGGCTTACAAGGAATCACGTGATTACTTTCTCTCTGCCTATTTCTTAGCACTCACTTTCTCACCACTTCTTAATTCTTACTCTTTTTCTCTCTCTGTACCTTTACTTGCATCTATCCGTTTTTTTTATTCATTTACCTCTGTATTTCTTTATCACTCATTCTTTTTCTCACACCTTTCCTCTCTATATATTTCTCTCACCTTTCCTCTTTATATATTTCTCACACCTTTCCTTTCTATATATTTCTCTCACCTTTCCTCTCTATATATTTCTCTCATCTTTCCTCTCTATATATTTCTCTCACCTTTCCTCTCTATATATTTCTCTTTCTTTCCCTCTCACGTTCTCCATAAACATTTCTTTTTCGCTCGATCTACTTCTATGAATCCCTGTCTTTCTATCTCGCTCGCTCGCTTTCTCGTTTTACATTTTTCTTTCTTCCTCTGTCCCCCTCCATATATGTGTGCTCATCTCTCTCTCCCTCTCTCTCTAAAGTTTTCACCTAGCTCCTCATCTCTCTTTCTTTCTTCCGGTTGCATATCTCTCTCTTTCCATCTCCCTCTAGAGTCTTAATTAAATCCTCCTACCCATTTTTTCTCTTTCCCTCTCGATTTCTATATCTTCCACTCTCTTTTTTTTTGTACCTCCTCCGATACGCATCTCTTCCATTTTTTTCTTTATCCCCCTCACCCTCCCTTTCTATTTTTCATTTTTTCTCTCTCACATATAAAACACATGCAAAATATATTGGTTGAAGTTTTGTCCGGTATGTATCCAGCCATTTTTGATATCTTGAAAACTAGTTGGGCGATCTTGATGCAACTTAGCAGACTATGAGAGGTGGCAGGGGACTACTTTTTATTTTGTATTATCATCGCATTCATAATATAAAAATGATGCTTCGGAGATGTAACTATAAAAGAAGTTTTAAAAATGGCGGCTGTATTTTCATCACATTCGTCTGATGCATTAGAAATATAATTATAAAAGTGTTTAAAATAAGGTGGTTATATTTTCATCGGATTAATACAAAGATGGTGTTTTATAAATATAATTATAAAAAAGGTTTTAAAAATGGCGGCTGTATTTACATCAGATTCTTCACGGAAACTCAACGATTAAGTAATGTAACTAAAACAAATAGGTTTACAAAATGACGGCTATGTTTTTCTATCATACGGATGAGACGCTTCATAAATATAACTTTAACAAAAAAGAAAAATACTGGAAAAATGGCGGTTGTATTTACATCAGATTCTTCACGTAAACTCAAAGATTTATAAATGTAACTAAAACAAATAAGTTTACAAAATGATGGCTATGTTTATATCATACAAGACCGACGCTTTAGTTATGTGACTTTAACAAAAATAATACTTGAAAAATATATTATATCATACAAGAGAGACGCTTAATAAATATAACTTTAACAAAAAAGAAAAATACTTGAAAAATGGCAGCCATACTTACATCAGATTCTTCACGTAAACTCAACGATTTTTAAATGTAATGATAAAAAAATCGGTTTACAAAATGGCAGTCATGTTTATATCATACAAGAGAGACGCTTTATAAATATAACTATAACGAAAAAAAAAAAAAAAGAAAAAGAAAAAAGAGTTGAAAAATGTCGTCTGTACTTACATCACTGGTACCTGAACCGAATAAAAGTAGATCAAACGGAATAGCAGCAATAGCATCAATAAGAAACCATCCTTTCACGTAATGCTTGGCGATCAGTTGTGGATCGCTGGCTACTTCGCCATTTTGAAGAAAAGTAGTCCTAAAGTTAATGAGTATGTCAGCTATGAACATAATGTCAACTAGGAGGTCAATTATCACCAGAGGGTCCGCCTTGCTGGTCTCGGCGTTTTTCAGGCGCGTCGCAGCATCCCTGTTGAGTTTCATACGAATCTCGTCCTCGTTAAGGAGGAAGGCCGCCGAATAAGGTGTAAACACTGCTGTGTACAGAACTAGAAGCAGGATTATCCAATCCCAAACGGCTTTGAAGGGAGAGTAGTGCAGAATGATAAACTTCATTTGCGTTGACTGTTGTCGTTTGCTCGGCTCGGGTTCAACTAAGCTTCGTGATTCTTCGTCACTTTTGTCTTGCTTGTTGGATTCCTGCAAAGAAAAGAAAAAAAAATGCATGCCGTTAAGAATTGTTGATTATTTTGTAAAAGAGCTATTAACATGTGGAACATAGTCCAAGGGGCTCAAATCTCTTCTTTCTATGTTTGAGTTGTAGTTCGTGTTTTTGAGATAGTAGAGAGAAATAAATAAGGAAGACAAACTCTTAGGTAAGTAATGAAATAAAAGGTTTATTACACGAAGGTATACTTAACAACTGACCTAATGCTAACTCTCCTCAACTCTCCTTATTTACATAAATGGACAATTCCATTCATTTATGTCCTATATGACACTATTATAGTCTGTTCTTATCTATCTATCTATCTATCTATCTAATCTTGTGTTTTCGAGATAACAGAGAGAAATAATGGAATAGAAGGTTTACTACATGAAGGTATACTTAGCAATGGACCTAATGCTAACTCTCCTCAATAAGCTGCTGGGAGAGGCAGATTTAGCGTCAGTTTGAGCCTCTGGAACCTGAGCCAAACAAACAAGTGGTTCGTTTCACTCCTGTAAATGAACTGTATAAGTTACTGATCACTTTTGTCATTTTTCATGATCATTGTGTAAGAGTCAAAAATGGCGCTTGTTCAGGAGAGTCAAAAAAGGTAGACATGGCTGTGGTTTGTACAAAAGTCAAAATGGTAGACTCTACTTCAGATTGTGCAAGAATCAAAATGATAGTCACGGCTTGTTGTATTTCGTGTTTTCGAGATAACAGAGAGAAATAAATAAGGTAGACAAACTCTTAGGTAAGTAATGAAACAGAAGGTTAACTACACCAAGGTATACTTAGCAATTGACCTAATGCTTATTTACATAAATGAACAATTCCATTCATTTATTTCTTATATGACAATTAGTAAGACTTATATCACTAAACTATTATTATCTAAAAAAATATTGTTAAAATCTAAAATATTCTTTGGCTTAAAATAACATGCAAAGTTTTGATAAACAATAGAAAACAAATCAATCAATCAGATTGAAATTGTCAGCTGAGCCGTTTGTCTCTTCATTGCTGAAGGCAAGTCAGCATCAGCTCTTTTTTGTCATAACATTTTTTCAGCTTTATTATTTAAAACAATGAAATCGTCAAGATGTCAGTTTGTTGTAACTCATGTTTTCGAGATAACAGAGAGAAATAAATAAGGAAGACAAACTCTTAGGTAAGTAATGAAATAGAAGGTTAACTACATGAGGGTATACTTAGCGCAAATAACCTAATGCTAACTCGGTATTTATCCGAACTCTCCACAGAGCGCAATGTGGCACAAGGTCGGTTTAACATGGGGTTTTCCGAGCTCGTAGGTCCGGGAAAAAATTCCCCGTAGACCCTGTAATAACGGAGTCGGGCATGTCTACCTCCCCATACAAGATTCTGCCCTTCGGCATAACCTCGTCTGGTTCCTCTCTGCCTTCGGGCAGAGAGTTCGACAATCGCTAAGAACTTAACGAGCGACTAAAGCCTAGTATTTACTAAAGTCCTCCTTACAAAGCGGGATGTGGCTTAAGGCCAGTTTTTTAATATGGGGCGTTCCAAGCCCGTCAGTTCGGGCAAAAATTACCCGTAGACCCCTGTTTATTTACCTCCCCAGATGGGACGCCTCCCTTCGGCATAACCTCATCTGCTTCCTCTTTGCCCGAAGTCAGAAAGTTCGACAAGCGCAGCTAAGACCTAGTATTTACCCAAGTCCTTCCAACAAGGCGGCATGTGGCACAAGGCCGTTTTTTAAAGTGAGGCGTTCCGAGCTCGTAGGCCCGATCAAACTTGCCCCGTAGAACCCGTAATAACGGGGTCGGGTTTGTCTACCCCCCCACGCCACACCGGATGCTAGCCTTCAGCATAGCCTCGTCTGGTTCCTCTCCGCCCGAACGCAGAAAGTTTGATAAGCGCGGCTAAGACCTAGTATTTACCCAAGTCCACCCAACAAGGCGGGATATGGCACAAGACCGTTTTTTTAACGTGAGGGGTTCCGAGCCCGTAGGCCCGATCAAACATGCCTCGCAGACCCCGTATGAACGAGATCGGGTTGGTCTACCTTCCCAGACGGGACGCAAACCTTCGGTATAGCCTTGTCAGTTTCCTGTCTTGTTGAAGGTAGAGAGTTCGACATACACTAAGCTTAACGCCCTTGTCACATGAGGTCACATTACAAGAGAGTAGTGATTTCGATCCTCACTGGATGTTTTATACTTTCAACCTTGTGCTACGCTTAAAAATCATTTTTCCACGATCAAGTTACGCTAAATAAATCACTATATCTTGCATCTGTCTCAAGTTGTTTAAATGTTAATTGGCCACTTCAAAGTGGTGTAATGACTAGCAAGCTTGTCACCTATAGAATCTTCAATTACTTACTGAGTCTTGAGTTCCACCCTCATTCGCCACATTTTGCCTGTGAGAGTTTGGAGGGTGGAAAATAATTCTTCTCCGACGAGGACTCTGAAATGCTTTTGAACTAAATCCAGAGACAGATATGCAATGTGATGGGTCCTGATCTGGCATCTCATTTACACTTTCTGACAGACGTGCCGTGGCTTCCCTCTCTCTCTTTTACAAGTATTTTCATGACAACTGCTCTGATGAACTACTTTCGCTGGTTCCCAGACTGCATGAACTTAAGCTTGCTACTAGGTTGGTATCTTGGTCCCACCCTTTCACTGTCAAAACGGTTAAATGTAGCTGTCTCTTCTACTTATCTTGCACCTTCCATCTGTGGAACTCACTTCCTCTTACTTGCTTCCCTTATAACTATAATCTTCAAATAGACTTGAACAGATTGTAGTGAGTGGGGAAACATTCTCTTGGGAGTCTGTTCCATGGGACAGTGGTTTGCGGAAAGAAGCTGTTCGAGTGGAACAATAGAATACGGAGGGAATGCGGGTGGTTTGCTAATATGTAAGTGGCATGGCGGGTTCTAGCCATGAAGCTTAGACCTGGTGGAGCCAGAAGATGCACTCTGTTCAAGCACTTTTCAAAATAACGTTTCGATTGACGAAAAGAAAGAAAAATCAGACTCGTGGAAAGTCAAGTAAAAACATATCCTTTTCGATAATTTTAAGAAGAGTTAAAGACACACACAAGATATTTTGAACTCTCAAATCTCTTTGCATAGCCTCTTGCTAGTTCAGTTTTACAGACTATTGCCGACTCAGCAAGAGTGTACTGAACAACAGCAAAACCTCAATACCTCTTCCATTCAATCAATTCGAAGTCCAGACATATACAGCAGATAAGGTTGAATGCTTTGCTACGAATTTCTCTTCCAACTGGACTCATTTGAAGTACCCTCACATGATTTTCCCAATAGGACAGAGGTTCTAGTGAGTAGTATGCGGATAATCCCGTCACTGTATTAGACATCATTTCCAAATGAAACTGTCATAAGCAAGCCGAGGTGACGAGATCCCAGCTATAGTCCTAAAGAAATGTGCTCCTGTGCTGGATCCAGTCCTCTCCAAACTCTACAACTATTGCCTCACTGCTTCCTGCTTGTTGGAAATCCTCCTCTGTAGCTCCTGTTTTTAATAACGCTGGAGAACCTTCTGACCACTCTATCGCCCTATTATTCTCCTTCGGCTTTTCGGCAAAGTCTTCTAGGCTTTAATCAATGCTGAGGTGGTTAAGCCACTTACCTCTCACGACCTACTCTCTGACAAAAAATATAACTTCCGTTTTGCTAGGTCTACCGCTTATGTGCTACCGGCTATTACTCAATATGTATATCAAGCTCTTTATAATAATTGCGAAGCTCAAGCTTTGGCTTTAGATATCTCGAAGGCGTTTGACGGGGTTTGGCACGCCAGGCTTCTACGTAAGCCCCAGGGCTACGGTATTACTGGACGATTATTTGATTTAATCTGAGCGTTCCTATTGAATTGTGAAATGAACAGACTCGCTTCCAGATCCTTTTACATGAACACGGGTGTTCCCCATGGCTCTATCCTGGGTCCTACGCTGTTTCTGATTTTCATCAATGATCTTCCGGATATCGTCAATTCGCAAGTAGGCATTTATGCTGATGACACTACCATTTACACCTGCCTCAATAGCAAATCTACCATAGATGACAAAGTTAATCTGGCTGCTGCTCTTGAAAAGATCCTCCAATTGGTGTTTAACCGGGGCAGGAAATGGCTTGTAAATTTTAATGTTTGCAAAACGAAACTGATCTTATTTAATCACCACAGACAATCTTTCCTGCCCACCATCAGCATGGCTGATGCTAGAGTCATGGCAAGAACTGCCCTGCGACATCTTAGCCTCACGTTTTCGACTGATGTGAAGTGGAACAACTACATCGAAACAATAGCTGTATCTACTGCAAGGAAAGTTGGGTCACTGTGCCGTGCCAGAAGTTTTTCTCGTCAGAGTCCATTTGCGCATTTACAAATCTACTATTCGCCCGTGCATTGGATAATGTTGGCATATCTGGTCAGGTACTCTTACTTTTCGTCTTGAGATTCTTGACAGAATTCAAAGAAGGATCTCCAATGTAATCAATCCTGACTGTCTTTTCTACAAATATTTTCATGGTAACTGCTCTGACGAACTTTATCCCTGGAGATTTTAAGTGTGCTACTAGATTAGCATCTAGGTCCCACCATTTTAAGGTTGAAATAGTTAAATATAACCGCCACTTCAGTTTCTTTTTTTGCACTTCTCGCCTGTGGAACTTTCTTCCGTTTCCTTGCTTCCCCCAAATGTAAACGTCAATCGCAAATCATTATCTTTTTGAACGAATTTCTGCTTTTATACTTTCCTTGGTCTCATTATACACAGTCATTTCTCTCACCTTCACTCTCTGTCATCCCCTTAGTTCCACCGCCATTCCCGCCTTGCTTGTGGTGAAATGTTTAAAAAAATTATTTACACAAGCACACGCAGTACAAAATTCTACTCGGACTTTAAACATTGACATGTGAAAAGTATATATATATATATATATACAAGCCTATATTAAAACAGCAGTCAACAAAATACATCCCGATTAAAAATGCGCAAGTGCTTGCGATCCTATATATTAAGTCTAAGCAGCCACCCCTTTCTATAAGCAGAATGAATAGTTGTTGGGTTTTAATGTAATTTATATTATATATATATATATATATATATATATATATATATATATAATTTTTCTTCGTCACGTTTTTTTTTTTTTTAATCTTTGTGCACATATTTTGGTCTTGAATTGAGTTCCTGTTTTTTTGTGCTTTTTAGGGTGACAATTTATCCATTTTCAAGGAGCTGGTTATTTTCCATGGAACCACTGATTTATAAAACAGATCATTCTGTATATTGTGTTGTTTGGAACACTGACAATATAAATCTTGTCTGTCAGTTTTAACGAAACACGCACATGAAGGCACGCACAAACACAAACACACACACGCACACACACATATATATGTATATATATTGATGCATGTTTCATTAAATAAAGTTTTGTCTATTTATTTTATGTAAATTCTTTTCATATCGTCTGATAAGCTCAATAACATTATCATTAAAAAAGAAAGAAAATCACAATATTGATACATATTTTTTAATCCTATCTAAACTTTCGGCTTACATAAGCCATCTTCAAAGTTGACAATTACATTACAATATATTAAACAATACGCGGACAAAACAATAATGATAGATTGTTTTTGTACAGGGAAGATTTCCAAGAAACGACAAACTCGTGCATACGAGACGCTGGAAGCGAAAATCGCTCAGCAGCTCATGACGTCGCACATAAACACACCAGAGTGAAAACGAGAAGTATTAAGTATGGGAAGCTGCTGGTATAAACTAATGGCTTCTGTTACCAATTATATCTATTTAAGAATATTTGTGGAGATTTCATAGTTTATTTTGTTCAGGTTAGGTTTCAACTGTTTTATGTATATAGCTCTAAGAATTTTTAGTTTTTGTTTGAATTATATCACTTTGCGTCTTCCATAGGTTGCCTTACATGGTCAGTTATATATTTTTAGAGCGTTCTTAAATTAAAAGATTTGAAAAACTTAACGATACTTTTACTGTTGGGAAATACTTGTTGCGAAATAAAATCCTTAAATTTCATTGATAAATTCCAGGTTTATGGATATGTCACGTTGAATCACTCTTTCCTGTACGATCACTGAAGTTAAAAAGTCTCGTCTGGCCGGTAGCTAGGTTGGTGAATGTTTGGATGTGCGGGTGGTGTAATGGATAATGACTCGGAAATGTTAATCAGAGAGACGAGTTCCAATTACAGTTGGGTTCGTTATATTCAATAACAAGTAAATGCACCTCATCTCCCCAAGCTATGGTATAATTAGTAAGAATTGTATCCCTAAGCCAGTATTATCTCCAAAAATAATTCTTTAAAAATAAAAATATTTTGTACCTTTAAATTACCTGCAAAGTGTTGATAATCCGTAAAAAACGCATCACTCAATCAATCGATTGATTGACTTTTTACGGTTTATCAACACCTGGACTAACGCTTACCATTTCTAATTGCTGCTTGGGTCATTATATTTACTTACAAAGAAATACATTTGGGAAAGGTATGAATCCGCCTCTGTCCCCCACCTTTGGGTTAATCAGTAAATCTTAATTAAATTAAGTGAACTTCAGGGAGTTGATAATCCATAGAAATCGAATCAAATTTTGAAGTTTTGAAAACTTTTAACTCATATTTATCAGCTCATATTGCAAAATAATTTGCTTACATTTAATTTAATAAAGTAAGGTCGGTAAGGAAAGCTTTTCCTTTTGTCTCTATTCATATATATATATATATTTGGCTAATTTATTTTACGGAGTAGGTAGGTGTTTGCCTTTAGGTATGTTTTTTTTTGTTTTTTTGCTCTCCTTGTTTGAGATTAGGGTGCTAGGCCTTTTAGCAAGATGTGCTTTGGTTGCACCAATATTTTCCCTTAATAGAATCTATCGCAATCTCTCCATCTCTCTCCAGCTCCAACTCTCTCTCTCTCTCTCTCTCTCTCTCTCTCTCTCTATATATATATATATATATATATATATATATATATATATATATATATATATATATATATTAAAGTACTAGTAGTATTCAGTTGGAAAAACCCTCGGATAACACAACTTGTAAGTCTATCAAAACAAATTGGTAACCGAGGGAAAAATTGGAAAACAAAAGAAAGAACTAGAAACATCCGAACAGGGCGAAACAAATCGTCCAGTGCCTTAAGTTTTTAGTCCAAGAAAAAAAAAACAAGCGAGTAATAAAACTAAAACGTAGAGTGCTCAATACGCTAAATAGAGCAGGGATAAATGTCATATATATATATATATATATATATATATATATATATATATATATATATATATATATATATATATGCGGGGTGTATAAAATAGAGTAGATAAGTTGGTCAATAAAACAAAGGCAAACGAAAGAGTACCGGTGTGATCAGTACGAAAAACATTTATTAATATTAACTACATGACAGAAATGAAGCACGGAGATTAAGGTTCGAAGTTCGGAATTTTCGGACACAGCTGTGTCCTTCATCAGCGGATGTGAGAAATAGATGGAGACTCACCAACAGGAGTTGTTCAGGCTGGGGAGAATCCTGTTTGTAGATGGAATTATTAGTAAAAATCCAATCTCTGTTTGATTTCTCGCTGTGCGAAACTTTTTGTGAAAATAACCTTAGATTAAAAAAAAATGGCATTGGTGGTGGGTGGAAAAGGAGTGAGATATTGAAAATAGAGGAAAAAGGCTAGAGGAGCTGGGGTGGGGAAGGTGTTGGTACTGAGAGATTTGGCGCGTAGGATACAGTGTGGGAACAGAGGTAAAGAGGCAATGAAAATAAAATGAAAGAGAAAAAGAAAAGAGAGAGAGAGAGAGGAAAGGAATAGCACAAAAAAACACCTGATGAGATGTGATGTTATGCATCGAAACATGAATGCATTTATGTAACGGTTTTAGGTATGTTCGAATATAATATCCTATAATAAAGTATATATATATATATATATAATATATATATATATATATATAGGAAAGATTATAATTAGTGTGCTATTTTTTCAGAAAACAATAATAAAAAATAATTCAATAAAAGAAAGCAGTTAACATTTTCTTCCAATTTATAATATATATCTGTAGTTTACGAGTTTATCTTTCAAAGATGTGCGTCTATTGCACCATTGCAGACCCCCAGCAATTTCTAAATTTGGTTTTAAAAATTTCTATCCTAATTCTTTCCCTAAAGGTTTTTCCTTTCACTTTTCCTTTCGTTTTTCTCCTTTTCTCTTTTACGAAGCCATTGTCTTTGTTTTCCTTTTCTTGTCTTTTTTTTCCTTCTTCATTTGCTTACAAATGTATCACGACTTTTTTTACAGATGTTTTCAGGTTTTGCGAACATTTTCCGGTGTGGGGAGGATTGATAAATTATTTTCAAATTTTTTTTTTTTTTTTTTTTTTACCTCGTTCAATTCTTCAGGATATTTTTCGCAACCGAATCTTGTTAACCTAATTCTACATCGTCCCTTTTCTTTCTTTTTTGGTACATATTTTAAATCCAATTCCAAAATGTCTTGTTAGGCATCACAATTTTGCATGTTCTGTCACATTCCTAGGCCAAGAAATTCTTAATTGGTTGAATTACACAAGTTCTATACACTACCACACAAACACGCACACACATTTATATATATATTTACATAATAACAGACACAGACACATATATACACGCACGTCAGTTCTATAAACTACCACACACACATACACACACATATATATATATGTATATATATATATATATATATATATATATATATATATATATATATATATACATAATAACACACACATATACACCCACTTACACAGACAAACACGGACACAAACGCAATTACACACACACACACATATGTTTATATACTAACACACACATATATACACGCACGCACACACACAAATATACTTACACACACACATATATATATATATATATATATATATATATATATATATTATATGATATATTATCTATAACTTTTCTACTCTTCACTTTAACCTACTGTTCAAAATTAGTATTGTGATGTTTACTAATTGAGATATGAATTTTTGGAATCTCTCTCTCTCTATCTATCTATCTCTCACTGTCTTTCATCATCTCTTTCTCTTTACCTCTCTTTTTCATTCTTTCTCTCTCTCTCTCTCTCTCTTTCTTTCTCTCTCTTTTTCTATATTTTTGTCTGTGTATTTAAACAGCATATTTTCAAACTGCTTTGGTTAAATAATTTAGAGAGTATGTCTGTTTTTATTTGTTTAAGCCTTTCGAAGTCTATATTTATTTTTCTTAATCAACTTTCTGAGGCTACCAAGAAACTGATACGTGGACACGAAGGGATCAAAACAAAAATAAACACACATACTATGTCTAAATTAATTAAACAAACCTGTTTGAATGAAAATATGTTGTCGTAATATATACACAAACATATATATATATATATATATATATATATATATATATATATATATATATATATATATATAACAGGCGTAATATTGGAGGAATCGAGACTTTTCTCATACTGTCGACTGTGCATGTCTTGAGAATGTCTCATAACAGGATACCCAAGATCCTAATGTACAGCCAGTTAAATCAGTGCTACAGGAATGTAGGACGGCCATGGCTAAGATAAAAAGACAAGCTGAAAAGCAACTTGTCAGCAGTTAATATACCACATAACACTCTTAGTGCTTAGCCTTGGAGCGGGTAGAATGGAGATCAACGTGTTTTATCGGACTCAGCAGTTTTCAATCTGCTTGTCTGAATCATCTCCAAGAAGCGAGAGCAAGATCTAAAAGGTCAGCCAATTTTACTTCATCTCACAATGCTCACACTTGCTCCCTATGTGGTCTCCTTTGTAAATCACTAGCGGTTCTGAAGATTATCTCACAAAATTTCATAACTGAATCACCTAAGCTGTCAGATCCTCATACGTCGAAACCGACGAAAGAGTCCATTATATATATATATATATATATATATATATATATCCATGTATAGGATTGGTGTATACGGAATAAATTGCAATGACCAACAAATACTATTCTTAAAAGAGTGCTCAATACAGAGTAGAGCAAATATAATTATTTATTCAAAAATTATAACATTAATATGTTATAAAATCACTAGAAAAATAAACATTTTGTTTCAACACTTCTTGTGTCTTATCAAGTGATGATGTTGAATGTAGAATAAAGGTTTTTAAAAGGTTCAAATAAAGCTTCGTTAGGAGAAACGGAGTTACATAAGCTGCAATGACCAATCAAAATACAAGTATATCAGAATTGACAACGAACTTTGGTTATAATATTAGATTGGTGCAAAAATAATGTCCTTTTCTCACATAGTAACATATGTGAGTAAACGACATTATTTTTGCACCAACCTAATAATTCTTTAATGCTTTAAAGTTAGGGTTAGACTAAAATAGAATTCATTCTAACCAATTAATATTAAATTATACTATAAAATTCAACATTACCAATTGTAAATTTTAAATTTATTCTATATGAAGTTTAAAATTATTTAAAGAAGAAACCGAGGAAAAAAACATATGTTTTGTTATTTATTTTATTTTTATTGAAATTAAGTTGGAATTAACTTTAAGATTTGAACGTTTCTCTGAACTCCGTTATAACTTAGATATATTTGATGTTTTTCAATTGCTCACGAAAACACGGTACCACAAATAATGATACACTATGGTTTGTGCACATCAATAGTTGATGTCTACGATTGGGGCTGCTTGCGCTAACGTCGATTGTCAATCTTCCGTCATCGAGGAATTTAGGCTCTGGATGTGTTCTTCCGTGCGCCACATTGATGACCTACCGCTTTGATTTCCTCCGTTGTATTTGATCTTTCCACTTTGAAAGCGTTCTACAGCATAGGGCGCCAACAAGCGGCGATGTATTTCATTAGATTTGACTGCATCTGGCTACAGAAAATACACTACGGCCTGTTGTTCCTGTATGGATCAATCACTGCCTGCAGCGTCCTTGTTGCTCACGACCACTCGACTTAACGATAGAATACTGCAAGCGGCTACCTGCTCATCATCCCACGAATTGCTTTACTTTCTGATTTACCCTCATAAATAAATATATATATATATATATATATATATATATATATATATATATATATATATATATATATATATGTATATATTACGTTAAAAATCAAAATGACCTCAGCATGAGAACAGTCTATTTCTGGCTCATCTGAGCCCATCCGTCTTCAGCTCCAGAAATAGATTATTTTCATGCTGAGGTAATTTTGTTTCTACTGTAAAAATATATATGGTCTGTTATAATAAAAACATTGAGCTCTCTGTGGAACAGTTTTAATATTTTTTATTACCTGGATTATATACCAACGGACCTATTACTTATATATATATATATATATATATATATATATATATATATATATATATATATATATGTATGTGTGTGTGTGTGTGTGTGTGTGTGTGTGTGTGTGTGTGTGTGCCTGTCTGTGTCTTTATATATATATATATATATATATATATGCAAGTTAGAGAAAACTTGCATAAAAGAGGGATTACTGCCAAAATACACAACATACATCTATCTATCTATCTATCTATCTATCTATCTACATATATAACCGCTTCCCTTTATCTATCTATCTATCTATCTATCTATCTATATATATATATATATATATATATATATATATATATATGATAAAGTATAATATAAAGGGATGATATATATATATATATATATATATATATATATATATATATATATATATATATATATATGGGTTAAAGTGCTCAATATCAGGGATAAAGCGTATCTAAATAGTAAATATAAAAGTGAACATTGAAGTATGTATGTTGGCACCATTACTGAAGGCCTGAATGATTTTCCTCTTACCGACTCTATTTCTAGTTGAATAACTCAAAGATATTTCTAGGGATTCTTACGACAAATGGCATGAAGTCTTATCTGAAATCTGGAAAAAAAAACTCAATTAACTTAGTGGTTTTATAGATATTAAACTTTTTGAGGGATGGATAATTATGCTGCTACATAATTTGGATAATTACTCTCTTTCACCCGTTATATATTTCAGATTTATATGATAACAATTTTCGTATGTAATAATATAATTTATATAATACTATTCTTATTTTTTAGTTTCTATAATAATCTTTTTACGTTACTTGCATCAAATCGACAAAGAATTTTAGGGAGGAAGACTTGTTGGACGAACTATGGTGATTTCCCAACCTGCTCATCTCTCTCTTTCTCTCTTCATACATATATATATATATATATATATATATATATATATATATATATATATATATATATATAAATGTGTCTGTGCGTGTGCGTGTGATTGTGTGCGTGTGTATGTGTTTGTGTGTGAATGTTGTCAAGTTTGATCTGAAAACCTGGAAAGTCCAAGCATCAAACCGAAAGGAGTTGCGTAAGACGCGTTTCCTTAAGCTAAATCGTTTTGAAGTCAGTAAACTGAAGCACTGTGATCAGTTTCGTCAAGCTCTGAAGCAGAGACACCATCAAAATCCTGCTTTAAAAAATCATCTGTCACTGTGTCTTTGTCGCCCGCAGCAAGGCTGGGCTAGTATCGCACTTAAGAAAGCACAAATGAAATATGTCTTACCTTTACCTGATTTTCTCCACAATAGCCCCTGCTAGCATGCATAATTGTAAAACTCAATTCCTCTCTTTGTGTCTTTATTTCTGGCCCTAACAAGGCCACAACAATATCTGTCTCAGTCTGTCCGTCTCTATCTATCTGTTATTGTAATTTACACCAGACCAGATATAGAAGCAATATTCAATGCACGAGCGAATAGTAGATTTATAAACGTGAATTCTGACGATAACAATTTTCTAGCATAACATAATAAACAATGAAACAATTTTCCTAGCAGTAAATCTAGCAGTGTTTCAATATAAGCGTTCCACTTCAGTTCAAGAGAGACTGAAAAATCGCAATCGCTTTCCTGGAAGTTAGCATCCGCCATGCTAATGGAAGTCAAAAATGGTTTTCTATGATGATTAAAAGACAGCAGTTTTGTTTTAGAGGTATTAACATTCACTAGCCATTTTCAAAAGCAGCTGCCATTTCTAGTTTATTGGACCGATCGGACTTTCTACTTGCAAAAATCTCCACCTAAATCTAGAATTTTATTTAACGTTTATTTGTATATTTTTCCCCTATAGAACTAGATAGCTTCGCTCGGTTCACACTCCTGCTTGCTTTTTTTAAGAGGAGTAAAGTTTTATCCCTTATTTCCTGTTCAGAATCGGGTTTCCGGTTGCTTCTAAAGTCTGCTTCACCTATATACTCCTGTCGTTTCGGACTAAACTCTGAAATTTTATTCACTAAAAATTTTCTGTCTTAGATAGGAAGAGACACGTTCAACTATCACCCAGATCATATATTCTCTTAGTCTTTTCAACAGGAGTACAAGTTTATCTCTCGTTTCTTGTTTAGGAGAGGGTTTCCAGTTTCTTTTAAAGTATGTTTTAACTCTTTAGTTCTAACGGCTGAACTCTGAAATGTTATTCACTACCTTGCAGCCACATCCAGTTGGCTGATCAGAAAAAGCGTTCAGTTAGAATGGAGCAAAAACATCATCATGTTTAGATATAACAGAGTCTATCTTCTTCAATTACTTTAAAGTACTTTCATTAACAAACATTTTGAATTAATGCAGTTACTGATATAACTGAAGTAGTCTGTATTTATTCAATCGAAGTTAGCCGAGGACATGAAAGGGTAAAACAGGCAACATAAAGACCCACTTCAGATCATAATTATTTTGGAGGTTTTGAAATTCAGTTTGTCAGTGTGCTACCAGGGATGTAAAAGAGGATACATTTGTAAAGCAATTAAGTTTGAAGAAAATTGTTTGAAGGATTAACAAAAAATAAGAAAGAAACCAACAAAAATCGCCATTTTTCGATATTTACGTGGGTTTTCACTATATGAGTGGACTCAATCATCAAGTTAAATGACTGTTAAACAATCAATTTATTGTTCGTTACAATTGAGTAAGGTTTGTATTAGATTGCTTGAAAATTGAGGGAGTTTTTAATTATTATCGGCGTCAGTCACATGATTACTATTGGCGTAAGCTTGTGATCTAATGAATAAAAATAAAGATGTTAATTCTAATAATTCTTGAACTAATTTAAAAAGCTTCATATCGTAAAACCCGACTAAGACATCCGGAGTTTGAACTAGACGCTAATTTGAAAAATTAACCCATCCTGGAAATAAAAAAAAAACACCTTAAAATAATAAAAATAAAATCGATTTAATCCTAAATGTTCTTATACCCATCCAACTGTTAGACATATTGTCTACATATTAAACACAGAAAGGACTGAATAAGCGAGAAAATTAGCAATACTCTGGTTCATTATTATTATTATTATTATTATTATTATTATTATCATTTTTTAACAGAGATTCGAGTCAGCCCGATGAAAGTGTCCGCCTTGGCTGTATGTGGTACTGTAGGCGTATTGCGTCCCTTTCCACAATGATCAGTTGAGAGAAGACCTTCTATTTAGAGTAGGTGGCGCTGCCTATTTGCATATGAACAATACTGGGCAGGTATTAGCCAATAGTCAGCGTGGATCTGGGACTGGAGGAGCTATATAACCACCAGGTGTTCCGTCCTCTTCCACAATGGACAGTTGAGAGAAGAACTTCTACTTAAAGTAGGTGGCACTGACAATTTGCATGTGAACGATGCTGCAAGGTATTAGCCGATAGTCAGCATGGGTCTGGGACTAGGAGAGCTATATAACATCAGTGTTTTTCTCAGTTGTGAGAGGAGGTGCCCTAAACTTGCGGGCGTACGACAACCAGAAAAGACGAACACACATTTACAGTGGGGTGCAGGTGGTAGGGATGTGCAGGTTAGTGTCTAGGAATGAGAAATCGGCTAACGGAATTCGGATTCGCAAATAACCATCTATGGGTTGAATAGTAGAGCAGACTGCAACCAATCTATAAGATGGACAACTCTGAATTCAAAACTGGGGAAGGCTGAGATAGTAACAGTTAGGATAGTCTTGCCTACTTAGTGATCGTACTCGGCTGCTATATTCATTGACATCTTTGACAGGTTTAGTCCATCTGTTCTTCACATAATGTTCCTTACAAGATCTGTCGTCATTCTTTCGATCCGCTTTTTCATTACGGAGATGATATGGTTTTACAATCTGTCGGTTGTTATCTTAAACATTTCTTATTTCTAAAAATCTCCTTCTGGTCATTTAATTCTGTTCTTTCTCTTTAATTTTCCAATTATGCCAACTTTGTTCTCTCTTACCGCATTATCTTTTTAATATTTTCTTTTCATTCATTTTATATATTTCGTACTCTCCTTTTCTCGATCCTTACTCTCCTTTTCTTGTACTTACTCTCCTTTTCTTGGTCCTTACTCTCCCTTTCTTAGTCCTTACTCTCCTTTTCTTAGTCCTTACTCTCCTTTTCTTGGTCCTTACTCTCCTTTCCATTCTCCATTCTTTCTAGTTTCTTTTCCCTTCATCTTGTTCCGATCAATCACGTGACTGTTTTGGATCTCGTTTCCATTAGACTCCGCATTCTTGTTTTCGCACCCGGTCTCTGACTCTACCGTGTCCGTTGTCCTTTCAATAGCTTCCTTCACGCGCCTTTCATTTTAGCTGCAACCGTTCTCGTCCAAAGTATATTGGCAGCCTTTTCCTACCATTTCATTATTCCAGTGTTATTGAACGAGCCCTTGTACCTCCCATAGGACCCGCCCTCCTGTGTCACCTCATTAACGACTCGAAATACAATTATGTCAGATTTTATTCATACGGGAGATGAATTCTGTCGGGTTGGTGGTCTGTGCAGTCTTTGACAGAAGGTTTTTATAATTATATTATTCATATCCCTTTCTTTTTCATTCCTACATCCTCTCTCATCATTTTCCCGTCTTTTCCTTTCTGTAAGTCTGCTTTCTCCAGTCTGGTATCATTTCCTCCCAGCTCTTTCTCGTTCTCATTTTTCCTCTTCCTCGTCATGTATTTTAACTGTCTCCACGCCTCTCTTCGAAAACATTCCAGAGCAGCATTCCTATTGAAAGTCACCAATGTAAATATCCTTATCTTTTCAGCCTTTATGATTAACCGGGTTGGTGCTAGTACAATTTATTCACCGTCGGCAACGATTGCAACTTTCTCGCCTTCCTCCTCATCCCGACGCATATGGTCGTTTTCAGATGTGGAACAAGGCCAAAAGTACCAAGTAAGGATCGAACAAACGATTTTCTAACCGTAGTTTAGATGTGACACAAGGCTTTTAAAACAGAAATCTGAGGTGTGTAATCACTGATGCGTAAGGGCTTTTTCAACATCAGTTTGTAAAGCAGTTAAGTGATCTGAATTCAATAACGAAGCAATTAAAAACTCTTAAAAAATCCCTGCTCCCATAAGAAAATCTTTTAAAATAAGGCTGGTATTATAAGGATATCTAATTGTAATGGCCATTTTAAAACATCCTTGCATCCTTGAAAACTGGATGGGGTTTTAAAGCCACCTCAACATCGAATTACACCACATCCCATACAGCAAGGCTTAGAATTAATGCTACTACTACTACTCCTGCTACTATTGCTACACACTACAAATTAGAATATATAGACAATATAATATAATAATAACGAACTCCATGTGTGTGTGTGTGTGTGTATGTGTGCGTGTTTGTGTGTGTATATGTGTGTGTGTTTGTGTAAGATAGAAACATTATGACCAGCCTGAAATAGAGAAGGGGCACTATAGCTAACTAGTGAACTATCTAAATAGCAACATAGATATTAACAGGATGCAATAGATATATATTATAGATAGATAGATAGATAGATAGATAGATAGATAGATAGAAAGAAAAAGAGTGCGAGCGATATGTAAAAACTGCGAGAGATAGATAGAGATATAGATAATTAGGAACAGGCTTAGATAGATAGATAGATAGATAGATAGATAGATATGAAAAGACTGCGATAGATAGATACCTTGGAACAGGCTGTTATATATATATATATATATATATATATATATATATATATATATATATATATATATATATGAACAGACTGACCTATATATATATATATATATATATATATATATATATATAGATAGATAGATAGATAGACAGACATGAATAGACTACCATGTTTAAATAGAAACAGACTGAGAAGGATTTATAGATAGACTGATAGATAGAAAGGGACTGGGATAGATAGATAGATAGATAGATAGATATGGAAAAACTGCGATAGATAGAGAGATAGTTGTGAACAGACTGATATAGATAGATACGAACAGACTTCGATATGAAAAGAACGAGATAGATAGATAGATAGATAGATAGATAGATATGAAAAGACTGAGGTAGATAGATAGATAGATAGATAGGTAGATAGATAGAAAGATAGCAAATAGAGATTAAATGATTGATGTATGCAGACTGATGTAAACAAACTAATGGCTACCTTAAAGGAACGGTCATTCGTAGCAAACTTACAAATGTCCAACGTTAAGGATTTATTAATGAGTTTCCCGAGACATCACAAAATAATTTGACACGCATTTGCTTCTCCCAATAGGGAAAGACATAATAACTTGGCCCGACTCTACATCATCCTATTAGTGTTACGTTCATGATTCTTCATGTCTGCAAAATCGACGTCGATCGAAGACAAGACACTTTTGATAATAGTCAACAGCAATTTAGATTTAATTTACAAACATAATTAATTATTATTATTATTATTATTATTATTATTACTATTATTATTATTATTATTATTTTTATTTTTATTTTCTTTCCGGGTCCCGCCCAGGGACCTAAGTTTAGAAATGGTATCATCATACTTTCCACTGAAAAAAAGATTACATAGATAAAGCCCTTCGTAAAGTGTAGGCTGTACTTGTGAGAACAATTTTTTGTATCTCTTTGAGGCATGGACTTCCAGGAATCCCTTCAATTAGTCGACTGCAATCTTTTCCAACTAATCCGAGGGCTCCAACAACCACAGGGATTGTTGATGTTCCCATGTGCCACATTTTTGAGATTTCTATTTCAAGGTTCTTGTATTTTGATAGCTTTTTGAATATCTTCAAAGATACATTGCAGTCTGCAGGGACTGCCATATCAATAAGAAGGCACTTTTTTGTTTGTGGTCTTTAATAACAATATCTGGGCGGTTGGCCTTGATTGTTCTGTCAGTGTGTATTGTGTCGTCCCATAGAATTGTAACAGGTCCTATCTCCGTAACCTGGTCTGGGTGGCGTTCATACCAGTTTCTTTCAGTTTCCTTCCCGTAGAAGTTGCAAATTTTCCAGTGCAGATATTGGCCCACTATGTCATGGCGGGTTTTATACTCAGTGGGTGCCAATATCGTGGAAACTGATACAAGATGATCAATTATTTCTGGATATTTATCACAGAATCTGCATTTTGGGCTATTTGGTATATATGCTTGATAATTTCTAGTTAAAAAGCATTGGTTCTGTGCAGCAATGATAAAACCTTCAGTTTCAGCTTTCAATCCGGCACTACGTAGCCACTGATGGGTACGGGTTTTGTCTACGTCAGCTTGGTTGGTACGGACAGAGTATTTACCATGAAGTGGTTTATCTTGCCATCGTTTCTGTATCTGGTCGGTTGCATTTGTCTTTGCTTTCTTTTTTAAGTATTTTGCATCTTCAGACGGTGTGTCGTGCTTCATTATTATTATTATTATTATTATTATTATTATTATTATTATTATTATTATTATTTCCTTAGATTTCTGTTGTATACACGTTTCCTTCTCTGTTCCAACCAGAGACCTAAGGTCAGAAATGGCTTCATGACCTTTTCCATTGAGCATTTTTGTAAAAAAAAAAAAAAAAGATCACACACATTTTACATTGCTAAAGCTCTTCGTAACGTGTGAGCTGTACTTGCGAGTACATTTTGTTGTATTTCTCTAAATCATCTTCTTCCAGCAGACCTTTCAACGACTTTATTGGAAACTTTTCCAATCAATCCGAGTGCTACATCTACAACTGGAATTATTGATGTCCCCATGTGTCACATTTTTGAGATATCCAATCAAAATCCTTTTATTTTGATAGTTTTTTTTTTGAAGATCCTCAAAGATGCATCACAATCTGCAGGGACTGGCATGTTAATAAGAAAACACATTCTATTTTTGGGGTCTTTGATCACGATGCTTGAGCGATTAGCTTTGATTGTTTTGTCTGGGTGTATTGCAAAATCTCATAAAACACTTAGAGGTTCTATCATTGTAATCAGGTTTTGGTGATGTTCATACCAGTTTCATGCACTTTCATTCCCGTAAAAGTTGCAAATTTTCCAGTGCGGATATTGGTCCACTCTATCATGCTGATATTCAAAGATACATTACAGTCTGCAGGGACTACTACGTCAATAAGAAAGCACATTCTGTTCTTGTGGTATTTGGTCTCGATGTCTGGGCGATTAGATTTGCTTGTTCTGACTGATTGTATTGTAAAATATTATTATTATTATTTTATTTCCTTTGATTTCTCATGTATACTCATTTTTTCCGGGACCCGCTGAGGGACCTAAGGTTAGAAATGGCATCATGAAATAGAAGTTTACATAGACAAAACCCTTCGGACTGTACTCGTGAGAAAATTTTTTTGTATTTCTATAAGGCATGGGCTTCCAGGAATCCCTTCAATTAGTCTACTGGAATCTTTTCCAACCAATCCGAGAGCTCCAATTACAACAGGGATTGTTGATGTTCCCATTGTTATTATTATTATTATTATTATTATTATTATTATTATTGCGGTGTTATGAGTTAGCACCATAAATTCAAAATATTTCTTTAAGGCTATTCAAGGGAGGTAACCATTTTTTAAAAGTCTATTTAATTGTAATATTTTTAATTTAGTATTTTTAATTTAGCATTTTTTATAACACTTTACTACATTTAAGTACTTTGTTTTTATACTCTTAGTAGATTTTATTTATTTTGGACCGCAATTCTCTTATATAAACGGCTTCCATGATTTTAAGTTTTTGCTTATTATTATCTTGATGAAGCACTGATGTAATTTTGACATATAATTGTCTAAACTATGGATGTGAAGATAAGTGTTCATTTAAATGTTTTGACATTGAACTATGATCGTTCAAGCGAAACGTAAGACTTCTAGTCAACGTCGTTGTTGTAAAGCCAACATACGTATTAAGATGCAGTCTCTCAATTTTAGTCTACGATTTTAGTATTTTGTAAGACGCTAATTGATGGTGAAGAATTGTTATGGATTCCTAGGTTGGTTGTATTAATTTTAAGATAGTATATAATTATTTTTTATTTTTTTTACTTGGATCAGTGGGGGGATATATTATTATATTATTTAACCAAATATCCTTGAACAAAATCTGCCTAAATCCCCTACACACACACACACACACATACACACACACACATATATATATATATATATATATATATATATATATATATATATATATATATATATAATATGAAGAAATATATTTTTAAGGTGTGACATATTTATGGGATAAAGTGCTCAATATCAGAGTTAGAGCGTGTGTAAATATAAAAGTGAACACTGAAGTCAACACTTAGAGGCGACAGGCTGTTTCATGCTGGCACACTCGTCAGGCCGCCTGACGATTGCGTTCAGAATGATACAGCCTGTCGCCCCCGAGTGTTGACTTCAATGTTCACTTTTATATATATATATATATATATATATGTGGCTCCATTTAACGAGGCAGAAAAGGAAAAGAAAGAAAAGAAGAAAAAGAGAGGCTAAGAACCGAATCGTGAGTGTTAAACAAGAACACACACACAGCTAAGAGACAATGGATAAAAGGATATTTTGATAAGTAACAAATGGCGAAAGAGTGTCATTACAATGACAGGGAAATTCTGAGTAAAAAGAAAAGGAGGGAAGGAAGGAATCAGATATGTTTTGGCATCGGCCGTGTTATCTAAAGATATGAAAACAAACTATTGGTACGGAAGACATCTTATTATCGGCTACAGACCGACTGGCCAGAGAGAGAAAGAAAAATTCAAATGAAAATGTTGTTTCGTTAAGTGACGAAAAACAGCAACTAAAAAGACTCGGACATATATGAAAAATTAAAAAAAAACACCCACGACCATCCTTGGCCTGCGATAATAAAATTTTGTTATCAGGAATTGTGCCGAAAGAAAATTAATTTTTTTTTTCTTTCTTCGAGGCGACAGACCGACTGGGGCTTTGGAGATGTTCTTTTTTTGAGACCATGTCGGGAGGACCACACATTCTGATAATTAGCGATAAAATACTTGAAGTAAACCACGTGTGGAACAAGAGTTATGACCGCCATTGTCATATTGTCCCGTTCGCGGCTGGAGAAATGATAAACCATTAAGGGGAAGAAAAAGGAAAGAAAAAAAAGAGATATTTTTTTTTTTAAGCAAGATATTTTTTTTTTCTGAAACAAGCCGCAGATTCGTCCACGCCCGACTGAGACATCATTGGTCGAGTGGTGATCACGTGATGCACGAGGGAGGCCGCGAAGATGTGGGGAGGGCAGTTCACGCCCCTCTGAAGTATGATGAGAAGGTGGGAGTGAGGAAAGGTTCCCAAAAATGGAAAAAGGTGGAAATTCCTAACCAGAGAGGTGGATATGTATTTAGAATTATCGAGGAACTCCCCAGCGCTGAAAAAAACCCACCCCGGTTTTGGTCGGCGCCCATATAAACGAAGCCACAACGAGCAATTCAGAGAGTCGAGTTCCAGCAGTCTTCGGTTAAGGCAAGCCTCGCAAATAGCTGACCAAGATTCCCGCACATTTTCCGTACCCATCTCTTCAAACCAAGAACAATTATTTTGAAGAGCGACTTAGATCCAGATCACCGAAATAAGTTTTTCTTTTGACTTTCGTCCAAAGACCCACCGAAACACCAATTTCTTAGAGAGCAGACGACTTGAAGTGTTAAAACTTGGCTAGCGGAAAACGACGTGCCACAATCCATAGAACGGGTCGGGAGATAGATGCAGTCCTATGTATCGAACAACTAGACATAAAGTTTGTTACCTTTTTCTTTGATACTTCGAACTTTTGAGTTTTCATTTTGTTGCCTTTTATGCGTATTTTTGTGGTATCACCCCCGTTGAACTCGGTTTGCAGTACGGCCCCGATGACTGATTGATTTCCTCTGCCTAGAGCAAATCACAACGTGGGTAGGCAGACTGGGAATCAAAGTAGGACGTCACCGTTGGTGCCGTGGTAGACTGGGATACAACGACACGGTTGGCGCTACGACCAGGGGACGACGTCACACACACACACATATATATATATATATATATATGTGTGTGTGTGTGTGTGTGTGTTTTAGAGTGTGCATCTTATAATTAATAAACAATTTATACAAAGAATTAAATGTTAATCTGATTAATGGTGGAATCAATTCGCTAACATAACTTTTTAAAATTCAAATAAAATTCCCACTTGATCGATTTGAACAAGAACTCTAGCGTCACGGTATCACACGCTCCAAAACATATATTCATCTGTCAATAAATAGCATAATTTAAAGAAAACATCTTTCGGTCTACACTTATTTCGTCTTCGTATTTGCCTATGTATGGTAAAATTGCGCCCTGAAGATGACAATTTGAAACTATCGAAAGTACTTGGCATGTGTCTCACATCTGACAACAACTCGAATATAAGGATCTTATTATTCAAAAATTAGTCCTGTTAGCGAAGTGATTTCGCCATTAACATTGGTATTTAATTCTTCGAGGGATTGATATGCTTATTGTATATGTATGTATAGCTGGCCACTCACATTCAAGGATACTCCGTCTACTAGGGCAGCCAGTCAATCTCCATTGCAGACGATTGCGTATTTGTGTTTATTCAACACCCACAGAGGCTACTTTTGGTTTATACTGCAACTAGGCTGACCAGACCATAGTTATAATTTCTGGGAAAGAGCGTGTTATCTAGCGGGATCAACAATTTGAACAAGGCCAGCACGCTTAAGCCCTCGGCCGCGATGACTTGTGACTTCGTGCTAGCATAGCTATCGGCGGCACTTAAGGTTTCTGTCTACCCACATCTTGTATTGTCGTTCCTCCTCACTAAAATCTTTTTTTTCCTTCACTTCCAGTAACCTTTTACGTCTTAGTGACATTGTCACCTGGCTTGGGGTGAAATGATTTAAAAATATATGTAAATAAAATCTAATTAATAAATCACAAGACTTCACCTCGCGACGAATGAAAAACAAATGTGCATTGATGCAACATGTTCCACAAGTAAATAACAAGATTAAAAAAAAGTCTTTCGCGTTCTATTTCGTCAAATAGAATCGGGAGTTTTCTATTGCTCGTTGCTGGCGTTTAAATTGATACAAGCGCATGCGCAAACTATGTATCATGGCCGTCGGAACATTGCTAGTCTGCGTAAGTCTTTACGATATGGTGATTTATGATATATAAATCAAGCGAGAAGATAATGTTATCGATATTGTGATTTTCATGAAACAGCTAGAGGAGAGAGTGAAAATGCATATCGAATTATCTAACGTTCGATTGTGTGAACATAGAGTAATTTATCATTAATTTGTCTATCTTAGAATTGTTTTTTTTTTTATTCAGAATGATTTATGGCATACGAGGAAGTTAATTTCTTTAACGAGTTCATTATCACGAATATTTTGTTTTTATGCGTCGTGTGATAGTTAAATTGAAACTCATCATCAACGGCTGCTATCACAAGCAAAATGGATTCGAATTTGAATTTCGAAAGCGATTCGAATATTAACTGAAGGAGCTTCAATTCGTTTACCAATAACATCTTTTAGGAAGTGCGAATCTGATTATTCCCGCTTTTTTTGTTTTATCGTTAGACATCTTCGCAAATATTTCATCTGAAACCATCTTCAGGAGTTGCATATCTATGTAGGTGTTATTCGTTAACACCGTCAATTCAAAATATTTTTTTTTACCTCTATGCAAAGGAGGTAACAATTTTTTAAAAGTCTATTTAATTGTAGCATTTTAATTTTATATTCTTAATTTAATATTTTTTCATAACACTTTTCTACATTTAGGAACTTTGTTGCTATACTCGGAGTTGATTTTATTTATTTATATAAACGGGTTTTAGAATTTTAAGTTTTTGCTTATTATTATCTTGATGGAGAACTGCTGTATTCTTCACTAATATCTGTCTAAACTGCGAATGTTGACATGAGTGTTTCTTTAAATGTTCAGAGATTGAACTGCGATCGTTCAAGTGAAACATAAGCCTTCTGTTCATAGTCGTCGTTGTAAAGCCAACATATGCATTAACATTTTTATTAGATATACACGTTCCTAAAGGACATGTAAATTGTTCTAGTTCCACGACATAAGTCTGCCTCAATGGACGAAATGAAGGGTTCGGTTCGAAATGCCAATCACCTGAAGAAGAACGAAGCGTACGACGGTCGAAACGTCGTGAGTATGACAACAAATATGATGACAGCAATCCGAACAGTGTAAATAGTTTAAATAAAGCAAAATGTTTTTGCTTTTACTTTTTGATGAGGAGAATAAACTTTAAATACAAATTTTTTTAAAGATGTTTTTAATTTTTAGTATTTTAATTTGGTATTATTTTATAACACTATACTGCTACAAACATTTAAGAACTTTGTTGCTATACTTGTAGGTTATTTATTTCTGGCTGAAATTCTCTTATATAAACTGTTGACTATGTTCACTATAGTATATGAATATAGAATCCAGCGCAGTACGTAATTTGTTCAATGAAACAACGTTAAAGATTAACACTCACGTGTCAGACACTCTACTGAATCTGACTATATCGCCAATACCATCAGCTATTTCGCAATTCTTCAGTCTTCGATATCAAAGGCTGGCAGTGCATATTCGGGAAAAACATGGCTGACTTTATACACGTCGCATTGAATATTTTGCGCTTTCTGATTGGTTAACCCTTCTATTGGTGAACTATAGAATGAGTCAGCTTATTTTGGCTGGCTCACGAGTACACCGGGTTACCCAAAACTTCCAATCTAAACGGCTTCCAGAATTTTAAGTTTTTACTTATTATTATCTTGATGGAGCACTGATGTATTTTCGACTAATATCTGACTAAACTGTGAATGTGGACATGAGTGTTTCTTTTAATGTTCTGAGATTGAACTGCAACCGTTCAAGTGAAACATAAGCCTTCTGTTCATAGTCGTTGTTGTAAGACAAACATATCTATTAACATTTTTATCAGAGATGCTATCTCCCAAAGGGGATTTAAATTAATATACGATTTTATTTTTTTGTAAAATATTAGTTTGATAGGGAAGAGTTGTCATGAATAACTAGGTTGGTTGTACTAAATTATCCTACCACTGACATGAAAGGATAATTTTATTTTTATTTTTAATCTATATAAAAATGTTCTCCCAATGGCAACTCAAGGTAGTGATTAAAAATATAAATGATGAATTAAGTCTGTGAATAAAAAAAATGTTGTCAGGAAATTAAAATTATGAAAATAAAGATGATAGATAATAATTGAATTTTGACTTAAAGAGGTTAAAAATGTATTATTCAAGGAAGTACCAATGTGGGAGTCTTTTCTACAAAACTGCTCGGAAAACATCTGTAAGAGTAGCAGTGACTTCTTACTTTTCGACTCTATAAAAGTAACATGGCATATCTTAGGTGTAAATGCCTGGGCCGGTGGAACTAGAGAATGGAATTCATGTGAAGATTCGTCGTGGGTATAGCGAAGGTATATTGCGAAGTTGCGTCTTTGTGAATTTAATAGCAGAATGGAGAATAGGTAGATCGCTTCATGATCGTTTAAACGATTTTGGCTTTTGTCACATCCACATAGTCAAATCACCCTCATTTTCTCCGTATTCCATTGTAATTTTCCCAAGAATTCCTACTTCGTGAAACAGACTCCTACATGGATGCTTCTCGGCAAACTACAATCTTAACCTCTTCAAGTCAAGGACCAATCATTATCTATCCTTTTTAGTCTGATAAGTTTCATCTTATAACACCACGTCTTTCATCTACATCTTAGCCTCATTCAGCATTAGCTTTTTACCAGTCACTCCTACATTGAGGTGCTATCGAGACTTGTAATGTATGAACTATAATAAAAATATAAAACATTTTTATATACTACTAATATAATAATAATAATAATAATAATAATAATAATAATAATAATAATAATAATTGTATAATTTTAATGATAATAATACTCATTGCTTTAAAGAAATACAAAAGTTGTTCTTACAAGTAAAGCCCACACCTTACGAAGGGCTTTATCTATTTAAAATTTTTTTTTTTTTCAAAATTACTCTGAAAATTTCATGTTGCTATTTACGACATTAGGTCTTTGGTTGGGATCCAGAAAGAAATGAGTATACACCAGGAATCAAAGATAATAATAATAATAATAATAATAATAATAATAATAATAATAATAATAATAATAATAAGTGCCTCCTTATTGATATGGCAGTCCCTAAGGACTGCAATGTATCTTTGAAAAAATCTTCAAAAAGCTATCAAAATACCAGGACCTTGAAATCGAAATCCCAAAAATGTGGCATATGGGAACATCAACAATCCCTGTTGTAGTTGGAGCCCTTGGATTTGTTGGAAAAGATTCCAATAGATTAATTGAAGGGATTCCTGGAAGCCCATGTCTTAAAGAAATATAAAAAAATTGTTCTCACGAGTACAGCTGACACCTTACGAAAGGCTTAATCTATGTCATTTTTTTGTGTGTGTGCGTCAGTGGAAAATGTCATGATGGCATTTCTAACCTTAGATCCCTGAGCGGGACCAGGGAAGAAATGTGTACACTCCAGAAGTCAAAAGAAATAAAATAAAAATGATAATAATAATAATGAAGAGTGTATTTGTACAGTGAGTTGGGATAAAAAGTTTCAATGATAAGATGGGATCCTACTACTACTACTACAAATAATAATAATAACAACAACAACAACGACAATAATAATAATAATAATAATAATAAATAATTTTAAATTGTGAAAATTTCACGATTTTCCTATATAAATTTCCTGAAAAATCTGAAGTTAACGATTAGCGAGTAAGCTAAGTTGTACGACAATAAAATATCTGTAGAAATTCTCTCATTGCATCGTTAAAGATTAGATAAGTTTTCCAGGTTAAAAAAATGTAAGAAAATATTGGAATAACAATCATAAATACGAATACTGGTCGTTATTTTCAGAAGTAAGGGGGTACAAATAAAAAAGATTTGAAATTGACAACTTTTTTCCATTTCACTGAAACACTAAACACTTTTATCTTTTCTTTGTTGTTTTCTTTTTACTGAAACCGAGTAGCGTCTTTTCCCCCTCGTTCCGCACGAACAAAACGGAAAGGTCCATTATTTATAATATATTGGCAGGAAACATTCAACATTGTTATCTACCTTTCTTTTTTTTTATTTTTTCACTAAAATCAAATAGTGTCTTTCCCCCTATTTCCATGTGATCAAAATCCCCGTCTTACGAACATTTCTCTTAAGAAATTATTTTAAAATACTTCGGCAGACGATGTTATTTTATTTATGGTAAGAGGATTTTTGGCGATTGCCTGACTCGGTTTCCGTCGTTCGATACAGTGTGTCTGAAAAATGGCGCTTTTATCGGGGTCACCATTGATTCTCGGCCTTTTCTGCTGTTCCTATTAGCATAATCTATCTCTTTCTCTCTCTCCCCCATTTCTTTCTTTCTTTTATTTTTGTCAGCGAAATCAAGTGCTGTTTTTCCTCGCTTTCTACGCTATCGAAACAGAATAGTCCATTATTTACGAAATATTGATAGAGAATAATAAACGAAGCGGGTAGGGATTTAGCACAATTATAACAGGATGAAATTAAAACCCCAGTTATGGCCTAATGTAATTCTTGGCACCAAGAATAGGCTTGTGAATAGTTGAACAAAGCCTAGGACTTGGTTAGATAAAGTCAAGCTTATTTTTTAAGCCATTTTAATGTGATCATGGCTTGGAGAGCCATGATCACATTAAAATGATCACATGATTTCACATTAAAATGATCACATGATTTCTTTTCTTTATTATCTCTAAATTACAATAATTCCTTTGGAAAGATAGTGGAATGTTTTCTCGTTGACTTCCCTAACATTTAGAATTCAGAGTGTTCCTTTTCTTCGACTACTTAACACCCAAGACTAGAGGTACTAGTTAACTCTTCTATTTAAACCATGACTGATAGGAGAGGGGGAAGAATTCATTCTTTTCTCCAAGGCATTTGCGCGAAAGTAAACACAATGGAACTTTTTTCATTAATCGGTATCACTTCATGTAAGGCAATAAAGCCACTAAGACACAAGGATTTACAAGATATGGAAGAATTCAAAAACAGAAATATTAATGAGCAAATAAAGAAACAGTAATCAGGTGAACCGTAGATAGCAATTGACATTGCATTTAATTTTTTTGAAGATTCAAGTTGGCTGGTAAGCATGAAGTCAGAAGGGGATCCCACACACCAGAAGTGCGAGAAATCAAACTGTGAGGAAAGAATTTACGGCTACATCTAGCCAGCTAAACTATAAATTAATGAAATCGTGACATATATATAAGTATATTAGTTCGCTTAAATTCAAAAAGTTCTGATACCAAAACTCTTCCGAATAATCAGCATGAAAGTATTTATAGAAAAGACACAGGGAGGCAACCCAACAAATGTGAGAAGATGACTGAAGGCGAGCTGCAAGATCATGACCAATAATATTGCTGATCTCCTTTGGATCTTATGAAGGAGTTCAAGGTAAATAGCAGGGACAACGGACCATATGTGGCAGTAATATTCTAAGCATTGACTAATTGATAGACTTATAGATATGCCAGATTCAGGGGAGAAAAATTGTCTCGTACGACGCATTTGACCAACTTTCTTAGTAGCTGACCTAGCAATGTCTTCAATGTAGAATTTTTACTTTATGACTTTTCGCTTCATTTGAACTCGGATCGTAGATTCCGTTACACTACCAACACATCCGGACCAGAGAGTATTAAGAGTCAATAGCTGATTCAGCTCTCGTCAACATTGACAAGGGGAGAAGAAAATGTTAGATGATATTTCGTTCATCTTCTTTTTAAGCTGTTGTCCTTTTTTCTGCGGTGCTTTTCGTGGATCAAAGTTTAGCAGAGTTTATCTTTGCTGTCCTTCTCATAATCCGCTTCTACTCTGGAGGCCTCTGTTGGAACAAAAGAACGCTAGTAAATATCTGAAAGGTGCCCGCTCTCGTGTGATCGCCGATAATTAAATCTTTCAAAGCAAACATTGGGATGTGGAGATAAACTACCGGTTCTCGACGCAGAAAATGGAAACGGTGATTCAAATTCTAGTTCGCTCATTTTGAAGGAAACCCCAAATTAATATTAAAATAGAGGCTCGCTTAGTTTAACCGTGATTCCCCTAAAAAAATTCGGCGGGAAATTTCAGCCATTTCAAAATATTTCAATGAATACATTAATTAAGAGTATATTTATAACTATAGTTATTGTATAAGAAGAATGACAATAGGAAAAAGTCTTAGTTTATTGCCGACGCGTTTCGTCTTCCGAATTTATCAAGGCAAAATTGAAGCGAAATGTTTATTGTTTTCATAGTTACATTAAATCGAACATTTAAAAAGAGGGAGACGCTTTTGCGCAAGCCTCTTTCTGACTAATGATAACTTCCTTTATACTAAGAGTTTTTTGTCATTTTTTTTTACATGTCGACAATATAGTAAAATTCCCAGAACAATAGATCAATTGGTGTAAGAAAAATGATAATAGGAAAAAGTCTTAGTTTATTGTCGACGCGTTTCGTCTTCCAACTTTTTCAAGGCAGAATTGAAGCGAAATGTTTATTGTTTTCATAGTCACATTAAATTAAAAAAAATAAAAAGTGACATAAAGTCGGAAACGCGTTGGAAAAAATGCCGGCAACAGTCAGATCTTTGAATTGAAAGATATTCTAGTCTTTCCAAATGTTTCTTAGTTTTGCGGCAACTGTTATTGTCGCACAAAATGTCTACTGCCAAGAAGTGGAAGTTGAAGTTGAAACGGTACGAATGCATTGTAAGAATAAACAATCATAACCTTCATGAAGCTGAAGATATTAATCCAAAAGTAAGTGACGCAAATAAGGAAGAATTATACTCCAAAAAGGATGAAGGACCATTTCCATTTATCGGGCAAAAACAAAAACAAAAAAAAAACAAAACAAACAAACAAACAAACAAACAAACTCTATTAGTGGAAAATATTTCGAGACAGGAAGATTTCTTTGGTAAAGAAAGAAAAGAATACTGAGCTGTTATGTGACATCTGTCCTCTTTTACAGCAGCGAATGTTGGACGGTTTCCTCAAAGATGAAGAAAAGACTCGGGGCAACTGGTTCTACAGAAGGATGCTAAGGATATCATGGACCGAGCAACGATGAGGTCTTAGAGCGGACGCAAACAAGGAGGAGGATAATACTTAGCATCAGAAAGAAGCAACTGATGTTTCTGTGACAAATAATGAGGAAGGAGGGCCTGGAGAATCTGATACTCACAGGTCGAATAGAGGGAAAGATAGACAAGAGAAAACAACGCATGATATACCTAGCGGGCTTAAGCAAGTGGTCTGGAGGAGGTGGCAGAGGGAACGAACTTGAGAGCTGCAAGGGATAGAGGGAGCGATTAGAGTACTTTGGGTACAGAGCAGAGACAGACCATTACATAATTTAAATATTATGCTTTAAATAATAATTTTCTTCATAAAATTATTTGGTTACCCCAACAATATTACATCGAGCAATATTTTATTATATATATATATATATATATATATATATATATATATATATATATATATATATATATATATGATTTCCCATCCTGCCTGCGTGCGCTGAAAGATTAAGGGTAGGATTTC
>OZ010604.1:67699693-67742193 GCA_963932145.1 Acanthosepion lycidas
AATTACATGACTAATGAAGTAAAGAAAGAAAGAAAGAAAAAAGAGGGAAAGAAAAAAGAAAGAACTAAAAAGAAAGAAAGAAAGAAAAAAAAGAGGGAAAGAAAAAAGAATTACATGACTAATGAAGTAAAGAAAGAAAGAAAGAAAAAAGAGGGAAAGAAAAAAGAATTACATGACTAATGAAGTAAAGAAAGAAAGAAAGAAAAAAGAGGGAAAGAAAAAAGAATTACATGACTAATGAAGTAAAGAAAGAAAGAAAGAAAAAAGAGGGAAAGAAAAAAGAAAGAACTAAAAAAAGAACTAAAGTAAAAAGAAAGGAAGAAAGCGTGAAAGAAAAAAAGAAGAAAGTAAAAAGAAAGAAAGAAAAAGTAAAGGAACAAACAAATACATGAATAAAGACCAAAAAAAGAATGAAAGAAAGAAAAACCAAAGAGTGAAAGAAAAAGAAAGAAAGAAACAAAAAAGAAACAAAAAATAAAGAAAAAGGAAGAAAGTAAACAAAACAAAGAAAGAAAAAAACAAGAAAAACAATTATATGAGTAAAGATGTAAAAAACGAAAACGAAATAAAGAGTGAAAGAAAAAAGAAAGAAATAGTAAGAAAAGAGAAAGTAAGAGTGAAAGAAAGAAAGAAAGAAAAAGAAAGAAAGGAAGAAAAAAGAGTGGAAGAAAAAGAAAGAGTGAAAGAAAAATAAAGAAAGGGTGAAAGAAAAAGAAAGAAAGAGCGAAAGAAAAAGAAAGAGCGAAAGAAAAAGAAAATGAAAAAGAAAGAAAGAAAAAAGATTGAAAGAAAAATATAGAAAGGGTGAAAGAAAAAGAAAGACAGAAAGAAAAAGAAAGAAAGATGAAAGAAAGAGGGAAAGAAAGATGAAAGAAAGAGGGAAAGAAAAAGAAAGAAAGAACGAAAGAAAAAGAAAGAAAGTTTGAAAAAAAAGAAAGAAAAGAAAGTGTGAAAGAAGGAAAGGGTAAGAGTGAAACACAGATAAGGGGAGAATTAAGAAAAATAATCTTCAGGAAAAATGAAAAAGAATGTATTAAACATATACATAATGAAATAAATAAATAAATTTAAAAAATGGAGAGAAAGAGAGAAGAAAATAAAAGAATTTTCGAAAAGGAAAAAAGAAAGAAAAGAAATCATATACAGAGAGAGAGAGAGAGAGAGAGAGAGAGAGAGGAGAGGGAGGGGGATGAGGAGGAGGAGGAAAGAATTGAGTTGATAATAAAGAAAGAGAAATCGTGAAAATAAAGAACGAAGGAAAGAGAAAATTTGGAGAAGAAAGAAATGAAGGAAAATCAATCATGACTAGAGAAAAAGAGAAAGAGAGTAAAAAAGAGTAAGAGAAAGAGAGAGAGAGAATGAAAGAAAATAAATTTGAGAAAAAAGAAAAATATTAACAGAAAGAGAGAAGGAAAAAAAGAATTCTGAGATGAAAATACAAATACCAAGAAATTATGAAGAAAGTAAAGAAAAACAATCATTTTTGAAAAGAAAGAAAGAAAGAAAGAAAGAAAGAAAGAAAGAAGTAAAGAAAGAAAGGTAGAAAGGGAAAAGAAAGAGAGGGTGGGAAAGAAAATAAGTTTGTTGAGAAAGGATGAACGAAAGGTAAGTGCAAACTATAGAAAAAAGAAACAAATATAAAAAGAAAGCTTTGTTGCGGGAAGAATACTAATTCTAAGAATCGAACTGTCCTGGGTTTATTATTCACATCTCTGATCGATATATTCATCGTATTGGCAAGTATCAAGAGAAAGCTGAAGCCAAAACCTGCTCGTTCTGGGCCTGCGGCGATAAATTAAGTCATAAACGCAGCCTAATATTTCGTTTCGTCAATAACGATCCATTTTTATTTTTTTTTTCATTTTCATTTTAGCTTTTTAAAGACATGTCAAATTTCGGTTTTTGTATGATTACAATCCGTTACTTTTTTCGTTCGGATTGATTTCGTTTTTTGGTTTCTCTAACCTGTGTTCTGTTTTCTCTAGTTTCTGAAATTATTTGCTTGCTTCGATTTTTTTTCAACAATTGCTTTTTAATATACATACATCCATAGATACATAGATACATAGCTACATACATACATACATACATACATGCATATATATATATATATATATATATATATATATATATATATATATATATATATATAACAACGTAGATGAAGCTCTCATATATGCGAGTGTGGAGGATATACATGCAGTTTTCTTCAAGGCTGATAAATTTATTTAATTTTTCTTCACGTTTTCGCTTTTCATTCGAAGATATTCTTACTATTAGGAATAATCCGATAGAAATTCAAGACATGCTCATAGAGAAAAATGACTTTGTCACAGATTCCGATTTACGCATCTAGGAATATGAAAATTGAAGGCAATTGAAATTGGAATCCATAAAAGCATCGTAATGGAGATATTAACATCCTGTAATTATTCGTGTATAAGACGCACTTTTTTTTAAAAAATAATACGCACAGCTAAGTTTATGCTACAGAATTCCGGAAAAAGCAATTTCACACACACACACACAAACACACATATTTCACACACAATTTCACACACACACACACACACACACATATTAAAATAACGAGAAAGAACAGTAATATTTATACTCCAGTGTTCTTATTAATTATTTTTATTCATAAAAAATCAGTGCCCAATACAATTCTGCAAAGCATAAAGATTGTGGCACCATTTAACGAGGCAGAAAGGGAAAGGAAAGAAAAGAAGGAAAGGAGAGGCTAAGAACCGAATCGTGAGTGATAAGCAAGAACACACACACAGCTAAGAGACAATGGATAAAAGGATATTTTGATAAGTAACAAATGGCGAAAGAGTGTCATTATAATGACAGGGAAATTCTGAGAAAAAAGAAAGGGAAAGAAGGAAAGAATCAGATATGTTTTGGCATCGGCTGTGTTATCTAAAGATATGAAAACAAACTATTGGTACGGGAAGACATCTTATTATCAACAACAGGCCGGCTGGCCAAAGAGAGAGAAAAGAAAATTCAAATGAAAATGTTATTTCGTTAAGTGACGAAAAACAGACAACTAAAAGAACTTGGACAGATATGAAAAATTAAAAAAACCACCCACGAGCATCCTTGGCCTGCGATAATAAAATTTTGTTATCAGGAATTTGTACCGAAGGAAATGAATGTGTTTTCTTTCTTTCTTCGAGGCGACAGACGGACCGGAAGTTTGGAGATGTTCCTTTTTGAGACCATGTCAAGAAGACCACACATTCTGATAATTAGCGATAAAATACCTGAGGTAAACCATGTGTAGAACAAGAGTTATGACCGCCATTGTCATATTGTCCCGTTCGCGGCTGGAGAAATGATAAACCATTAAGGGGAAGAAAAGGGAAGAGATCATTTTTTTTTTAAGCAAGATATTTTTTCTTCTTCCTGAAACAAAGCCGCAGATTCGTCCACGCCCGACTAAGACATCATTGGTCGAGTGGTGATCACGTGATGCACGAGGAAGGCTGTTGCCGGCCATCTGGAGGATGAGTAAGAGAGGTTGCCCCAAAGATGTGGGGAGGGCAGTTCACGCCCCTCTGAAGTATGATGAGAAGATGGGAGTGAGGAAAGGTTCCCAAAAATGAAAAAAGGTGGAAATTCCTAACCAGGGAGGTTGATATGTATTTAGAATTATCGAGGAACCCCCCGGCGCCGATAAACTCACCCCGGTTTTGGTCGGCTCCCATATAAACGAAGCCACAACGAGCAGAAATGAGTCGAGACCCAGCAATTCCCAGAGTCAGTCTCCGGTTGAGGCAAGCCTCGCAGATAGCTGACCAAGATTCGCGACCTTTCCGGACCCATATCTTCAAACCAAGAACAATTATTTTGAAGGGCGACTTAGATCCAGATCACCGAAATAAGTTTTTCTTTTGACTTTCGTCCAAAGACCCACCGAAACACCAATTTCTTAGAGAGCAGACAACTTGAAGTGTTAAAACTTGACTAGCGGAAAACGACGTGTCACAATCCATAGAACGGGTCGGGAGATAGATGCAGTCCTATGTATCGAACAACTAGACATAAAGTTTGTTACCTTTTTCTTTGATACTTTGAACTTTTGAGTTTTCATTTTATTGCCTTTTATGCGTATTTTTGTGGTATCACCCCCGTTGGACTCGGTTTGCAGTACGGCCCCGATGACTGATTGATTTCCTCTGCCTAGATCAAATCACAACGTGGGTAGGTAGACTGGGAATCAAAGTAAGACGTCACAGTTGGTGCCATGGTAGACTGGGATAGAACGACACGGTTGGCGCTGCGACCAGGGGACGACGTCACAGTATTATAAATTTAATAATTTACTAATTTAAATTGCGATGGAACCATATTTTAAATTAATAAATTTATAATATATATATATATATATATATATATATATATATATATATATATATATATATATGTGTGTGTGTGTGTGTGTGTGTATGTGTGTGTGTGTGTGTGTATACATGACCAAAAATACTATTCATATAAGAATGCTCAATACAAAGTAGACCAATTATAATTTATTCGAAAATTATGACATAAACACGTTATAAAATCACTACAAATAACCATTTTGCTTCTGGTGTCTTATGAAGTGATGGTGTAAATTCAACACCATCACTATATATATATATAAGTGAACATTGAAGTCAACACTTAGAGGCGACAGGCTGTTTCATGCTAGACGGAATCGTTGTGGCCTGACGATTGCGTCTAGGATGAAACAACCTGTCGCCTCTAAGTGTTGACTTCAATGTTCACTTTTATATTTGCACACGCTCTTTCTCTGATAATGAGCACTTTATCCCATAAATATAGCACACCTTAAGACTATATTTCTTCATATATATATATATATATATATATATATATATATATATATAGATAGATAGATAGATAGATAGATAGATTGATTGTGTTTTACAATTTGCAGCTTATGCTAACTGATAATTATTCGAAATGAAGGAATCAGGTTGTGGGGGGGCATCATTACTTTTATCGCAATTCCAATTTGTGATTTCTGTTTTGGAGTGTTTTAACTTCCAGGAACACATGGTAAAGAATGTTTGGTGTCTTTTCTCAACTATTGTGGAAAAAAAAAACTAAGAGAAATAAATTTATAAACAATTACATAATCACATAATATTCTATTATTCAAAAATAAAGCAACACGAACCCACGGGACAGGAATTAAATTGGCCGCCTTTATGAGAAAAAGGGATAATATAACAAAGTTTTAGAGAAAATGGAAGCGAAAAAGACACTTATATTATCATGAAGATATAGATGAAATTTCTAGAAGGTTTGGAAAATCTGATACTCAGAGGACATATTGAAAGCAAGTGGGATAGAGGAAAACAATGCATAACCTACCCATCTGTTGTGGATTCCGGGATGAAATCCGGTACCAATAAATAAAAAACGCTAGGAATGAATTTATGAAAATAATGTATTAACGTAATAATACAAACTGATAAAGCAGGTTAGTAGTTCCAGGAATACGGGTTAGTAGCAAAATATTTATACAGTCTTTGGTATTGAAGTATCGCTGTATGACTTCTTACTGAGTCTACGTGCTCGGTCACTGTGACTCCTACAACACTGTTACCTCACCCTCACACTTCCGGTTACCTACAACCTTTTACTCTGGACTCGACTCTTCGGTCTTGCTCTCGTCCTACTCTCGTCTCGTTCTTGCAGTAGTATATGTATATACTGGGTGAGTTCATTTGTATAAAAAGGGGTGGACCCCTCAAAACCATCGAAATTCAGTAAATGTATGACGGAAAAAATTACACTCAAAAAAGAGTACTGAACTGTTAATATCCGTCTTCCTATAATGGCAGTGAATGCTGGACAAACTTCTCACGGATGGAGAAGAGACTTGAAGCAACAGAAATATATTTCTACAGAAGAATGCTGAGAATGCCATGGGTCGAACATGTGAGCAACGATGGAGTTTTAGAGAAAATGGAAACAAAAAGGACACTTATACTTAACATCAAGAAGAGACAATTGAAATTTCTAGGGGCGCATAATGATAAAAGACGGCTTGGGAAATTTGACACTCACCAAGCAGATCGAATGCAAGAGAGAAGAAAACATAGCATAACCTACATGTCAAGCTTGAGGCAATGAATAGCAGGATAGGGTTTAGGAGAGATGGCGAACAGACAATATTTATTGAGAGCTACAAAAGAGAGGAAGATGTGGAGAACCATGATCGCCAACGTTCTGAAGGCAGAGAAGAAGAAGGATAACAATGAAACAAAAATGTAGATGATATAGTTCAAATATTTAACATTTTAATAAATGTAATTTTATTTGCCAAAATAAAGCATACTTTTTCTTATACGGTGTAACCCGTATATAAGAGAGTTGTCGGGACCGGATAAGAAGTATCTTATATCCGGGTTTCTCTTATATCCGGGTTTAGTCTAATTTATATACATTAACATAGGCTCTAATTTGGGACCAGAGAAAATCTCTCTTATATCCGGGTTTCTCTTATATCCGTGTTACACTGTATAGTAATTACTAAATTTGTAACAGTAATAGATTACAGTAAGTTTCAAGTAGCCAAGTTAGTGGTTATGGCGTTAATAAATTTAATTTTATTTACCAAAACAATGCCTAGTCTAATATACCAACTTTAAAGGGAAAATTAAAAAGAAATCGATGACATTAAGATTTGATTATCTCAAATGACTGAACGCACACAAAGTGCTGAGTAGGAGTCTATTCGCAGATTTCGCCTGCTCCAGGCAAAAGATGGCGGAGCTTTGCCTCAACTCATTATCAGTAAACAGTTTGCAGTTTGGCTGACAGTTTTTGCTGATACAACTAGCATAGATAAGGTAGATGTGAATCATCCAGTGCTTGCTCACCCATTCATTTTTGGATCAAGCGCTGTGTAACAGAAATAGTAATGTCTCTACTAGGTAGATATAAACTGTAAATGGCGGAAGTCGAACGAACTCCGTCGATGACGTTATCAGTGGCGATAAATGTTTCGCACTTCTATGCTGCCATTCAGTACGGGAATTGTTTGAATCGCATTATTAATGCTGCTTATTTTATTTTATTTTATTTTTGGTTACTCTCTTATCAAGCTTGGTCATATGCATTCAAGTTGGACTCCGTTATCTATTGCCAAGGGAAATGGACATCATTTTAGGGTTTAAAGATTCTTTCAAGGACGTTACGATGCAAAGAAAAAAAGAAAGGCTTATTATCTTTGAGTATCTGTATGCTAAAGAATATTCAAACTAAAACGAGCATTTCAAATTCTTTCGCTAAAAAAAAGAATTTGGTCTGAATCAATCAAGGATCACTTTTTTCTTAAATATGTATTATTAGCATGTACAATATTCAAGAGGTTTCGAGCGCATCACACAAATACAGACACACACACACATATATATATATATATATATATATATATATATATATTTGTGCATTAGGCAACAATCCTGCTTTCATGCACATTTCATTGAATACGACAGACAAGTTGCTTTTATTTAGTGTTTTATACAATTTCTCATGCGATCTAATATTTTTTTTTCTTTTCGGATGATAATTTATATAAAAACTGTCCGAATGTTCTTTTTATTTCAGCGCTTTCGGATATACATTTAGCCATTTTCAAAGATTAAATATTTTAACTGTTAAAATATATATGCATATGCATATATACTTACATACATACATACATACATACATACATATATATATATATATATATATATATATATATATATATATATATATATATATATATATATATATATTGTTTTCGACGTATGAGGGTCTAGCAGCTGAGTTCTTAGAATCAACAGCCTGACTACCCACACATTACATTTGATTATAATGGAAGAAGAAACCAGAGTTTTTGGAAGAGCCGAATACAGAGATCTGGTGCACAAAATATGCCTCAAGATCCCCAAGCGACCCTCCGCAGGTTTTGAATTCAGAGTTGTCCTTCTGCTAGGACGTTCGTTACGCAAGGCTATTGAAGCCAGCCTGTCTTGCGATTTACGCATAACTTTCGAAAAAATAATTATATATATATATATATATATATATATATATATATATATATATATATATAATATGCAGCGGTAGAGGTCTTCAGTGATGTTACTCTGTCTTTATTACAGTTTCGGGTATTGCAATATCAGATTCGTTCTACCAGGTACCCCGACAAGTTAACAGGCCGCTCTCCGCATAATTCGGTTCAAGAACGCGACTTTAACAACAGAAACTGAATGAATAATCAGGAGATAGATCTTTCTTTTATAATAGCAACGAGTCTTTGATTAGCCAATCAGATTTTGCTTGTCTGCTGTCTAGAGGCATAAGATATGAGCTCGTTTTCTTGTTTTGCTTCTCCTGCACATGCGCCAACGTTACGTAAGACTTATTATTTTACATTTACTTTAAAGATAAAAAAAAAAAATATTAATTTTCTAATATGGCGTTTAATTCCTCGCGGAATGTTCTCACCGTTATGTTATTACATTCACTTACTAACTTAATAAAAAAAACACTCAAACAAACCCTACAATAAATCCAACACCATATATATATATATATATATATATATATATATATATATATATATATATATATATATATATATATATATATATATATATATATATATGAAATGGATTAAATCCGACAAATATCAGCAGTAAATTGCTGATACTCCCTGAGGAGTGGACGGGCAGGTCTGCCTACGAAACTGGAATCGGGATACTGAAGGTAACATCAATCAGCTAAGTGACAAACTTTTACTCAAATTAGTGATATATATATATATATATATATATATATATATATATATATATATATATATATATATATATATATATATATGTGTGTGTGTGTGTGTGTGTGTGTGTGTGTGTGTGTGTGTTTGCGAAAAATATATTGAAAATAGGAAAGAACTCGTTAGGTAAATAATCCAAAGTTCTTTAGTATTTTTGTTAATATTTTTAATATATTTAATATTCAATACAAAAGTAGAGCATAAATACTTTTTAAATAAATAATTATATATATATATATAATTTTGTCTGACGTGTTGTTTAAACAGTAATTGGGGCTTTGCTAACCAGAAGTTTCACCTTGTCTGAATGGATAACAGCGCGTCAGATCAAATGACGGTTCCCATTAGGGTTACGGGTTTGATTCCTCTCGGAGAGTATATATTTTCAACGAAACTTTTCGGACATTCGGAACATGTAATAATGTTTAATTATAAAGCAGAGCATTTAACTAAACCAATTATATCTATAAAAACAACATTTAAAAGAATATCTATTTATCTCATTGTGTTCCTATCTATCTATCTATCTATCTATCTATCTATCTAAAGTTCTTCTATGAATCGAACACTCTGAGTCACTGGTGTGTTTATTCAAAATAAATACGTAAAAATTCACGTTCCTTTCTGCCGGGAGCTGAGAGCTTAGGAGAAAAATCTCCGACTGATGCCAAATCAGTCGGGTTTCGATCCTGGCTTGACTCAATCGGATGTCTAGTCACACTAATGAGCTGTGATATAACGAAACAGTCTTTCTGTGGATGACAATATATATATATAGATAGATATAATAATAATAATAGCTGGCCACTCGTACTCGAGGATATTGGTAGGCTAGCCAATCCCTATTATCGACGTTCGCCCTGTCACATTAGTTTTGGTTCAACACCCACAGAATCAATCTGTGATTCATACTTAGCTTAGAGAGCATGTTATCTAATATGATCAACATTCTGAACAACGCCAGCCCACACAAACACTCGGTCACGATAACCAAGTGTTCCTTCTACTCAATTTCAATCAAAAAGTTTGGGTCAACTCGTGGTATGGTTTTGAAATCTACCGCACCCTGAGATCGTCACTCTTCAGACCGATAACGTCTCCTTCCTGACATATCAGACGTGGTGTGATTAGAACCCGGGTGTCATGGCCAGAAAGCGAACGTTCTAACCACTGACCAATATATATATATATATATATATATATATATATATATATATATATATATATATATATATATATATATATATATATATATATATATATATATATATATATATATATATATATATATATATATATATATATATATATATATATATATATATATATATATATATATATATATATATATATGCAGTTTGTTTCCGTTAAGTCATATTTCGCTGTGCATTGCAGGAAGACGAGAGAAAATCGCTGTGTTTATACATATTTGTTTTATTACCAAGTACTTTCGACATATCCATGTCATTATCAGGGTATTTGTTTTTAAGCATTACGCCCCGAGCAAGGCGTGAAGGCACTAGGATGCAGAGGGTTGCAGGAGATTTGGAGCGAGAGCAGATAGTAGTGATAGAAGAAAGGATGAGGAGAGGGATAGTGGATAGATCAAGGTAACTGGAGATGTCGATTGACATTACATTTGAATAGTTGGAGATTATAGCTCTCAGGGAAACAGTAATTGGGAAGGGTGTTCCACAGGCGAGAGGTGCGAGGTATGAAGCTATTGGAGTAGAAGAGACGGCTACATTTAAAAGTTTCTACAGTGTAAGGGTGAGAGCGGGATGCCAGCCTCGTAGGGAGCTTGAATTCATGGAGTCTCGGAACCAGTGAAAGCAGCTCAGCGGAGCAATTACCATGAAAGTATTTGTAGAAAAGACAGAGAGAGGCGACGGCGCGTCTGTGAGAGAGTGACTGTAGACGAGACGCCAGATCAGGGCCAATTACATTACATATTGTTCATAATAAATTCAATATTACATTATCCATTATTTTCAGAGACAAATTGTTGTGTTATATGAAAGTTATTTTTTTTTACAAATGGTGTAAGGAATGCTGCGTCTGTACATGACCGCTAAAATCTTCCTATCAAATACACCATAAAATCAATTCTCGAGGTAATTCAAATTCTAAAAAACGAAAAACCTAACAATGAAATTATAGCCTCAACTTACGATGAAAAAAATATTCACTAATGTCCTTGTTTGTGAAACTATTGATATTATTATACGAAACATATACAAAAATATATCTATACCTCTACTCAAAATTAGTTCTAGTATATTACGAAAACTACTGCTAACTTGCGCTACAGTAGTCCCATTCTGTGATCATAAAAATAACATATATATATACCACGGGATGGTTTCTCCATGGGTTCAATTCTTGGTCCAACTTGTTCCAATTCCTGTTTTGGTTAGGTACATTCACTTACGCGCAGAAACGCTTGTAAAAGGTATGAATCAACCTCTTCCCCCACAGCTAGGGGTTATTTCGTGCATACGCTTCTAAGGAAAACAATAATAAACTAGTATTAATAATAAAATATTAGATGGTTGAGGTATTATAAAAAAAAGAATCATGAGAATAGAGAACATGCGTATTGAGAAAACTTATTTTCACTTAATATCCCGGAAGAAACCAACAGAACTCTTGAATGCCAGATCGGATGGAGTCGGAATTGTTTAAATTATTGCCAATCATCGGTGCAGATAACAGTGCATTTCAGGAATTTGTGTCGTATCTGTCCTGGCCAGTTGGAAAACTGGGCCACTGGGAAGGGATCCAAATAGAAGTGAACACAGTGCAGTGGAATGATGTAAATTTTAATCCACTTTGGCTTTCATTAGGAAATGAAAATCAGGTTCGTGGGAGATTAATCGGTCGGCTAAACATAGCCTACCCCGGGTCAATATGCATCTGATCACGAGGATTTCATATATTTTGAGACGTCTATTTTGTTCTTATTTTGATTAATTTTTCACATATATAGGTTGATTGAAAAGTAACTTCCTGTGTTATGTATGATCGACTCTCCCCTCTTGTAAAGAGTATAGTTACATGGGAGATTCCATCATACATAAAATCGGGAGTTACTTTATATCACACACACACATACACACACACACTATATATATATATATATATATATATATATATGGGTGTGTGTGTGTGTGTGTTTATAAAATTGAACAATGAAGTCAGACGATTGCGTCTAACATGAAACAGCCTGTTGGCTCTAAGTGTTGACTACACCGTTCACTTTTATATTTACACACGCTCAATCTCTGATATTGAGCACTTTATCCCATAAATATAGCACACCTTAAGAGTATATGTCTTCATTTATATATATATATATATATATATATATATATATATATATATATATATATATATATGTGTGTGTGTGTGTGTGTGTAGGGTTAGGTAAATGAGATAACTGGATATTAGCGACCGTATACGCGCGTGCTGGCGTGCATACGCGCGTGCTGGCGTGCATACGCGCGTGCTAGCGTGCATACGCGCGTGCTGGCGTGCATACGCTGCTAAGCAAATAAATAATTACCAAATTTAGTCAAGATGTTTACACATGATAGTGCTCAATGTGATTAGACAGAGCTAAGAAATATATATAAAAAAATACACATATACCTAAGTTTGGTGTACGAATACAGTTTCGTTGGTTATCCAATTCATCGGGCATGAGAGATAGCTTATTTTTTATTTTTTAGCGATATCTCTTGCTAAATCTCTTGCCCGATGAATTGGGTACACAACGAAGCGCGGGTCGCACCTCAAACTTAGGTATATGTGTATTTATTAACATGCACGCACACACAGACACACACGCACGCACACACAGACAGACACACAGACAGACACACACAGTCATATATATATATATATATATATATATATATATATATATATATATATATATATATATACATATTACTGGAAAAAGAATGGAATCAATTATCAAACATATACTTTGAGAAAAATTTGTAGCGAATGCTTAAAATTTGTGCGGCAGTAATCAACTAAAGGTGGATATTTTAACGAGAGCAAAATTCTGTCATAAAATGCTTTTTTTCTCATAATAAAATTTCTAATAAAACACCATGTCTCCTTTATATATATATATATATATATATATATATATATATATATATATATATATATATATATATATGTATACCGGGTGTAACAGCAAACTTTGCGAATTGTTAGTGTAAGCTTTGAATCGTTGTGTCTTAGAAATGATTAAAGTTCTCTTACTGATTCACCGAGGATTTTATAACAGTATTGGAATCTACTTTGAACAATAAGAATGTATTTATCACTAAGTTGAAATGATGATCCCTCTTCCTGTTGTGACCTCCTGATAAAGTTTTCTTCTCAACTGTTCTTTCTTTTTTCAGCTAATTCATCGTTCTCTTGATGGTTCTTGGATGGACATTGAAGATAGAAGCCAGAGTATAAATATTGGTACCATTACTGAAGGCCTGAATGATTTTCCTCTCAACATTTCTCAGTTGGGACGACATAGTGGGAATGACACAAAACGATTTTAACCTGTTCTCTTTCTAGCTGAATGACCAGTTATCTCATTTAACTAACTCTCTATATACATACATACATACATATATACATACATACATGTATATTAGGTTGGCGCAAAAATAATGACGTAATAATGTCGTTTTTGACGTATTTTTTAACGTCAAAAAACGACATTATTACGTCATTAGTTTTGCACTAAACTAATAGTCATCTCATTTAACTAACCCTATATATATATATATATATATATATATATATATATATATATATATATATATATATATATATATATATCATGTGTCTAATTGAAAAGTAACTCGATTTTATGTAGCTGCATAGCTCTAAGAGTTTTTCTGTGATTCTTGCGACAAATGGTGTCAAGATAGCTAAACGTCTTATTTGAAAACTTGGAACAGAGAAGCTCAATATACCTTAGTGGCTTTTTAGATATTAAATATTTTGTGGGATGGATAATTATGCAGTTACACGATTTGGACAATTTTGCTATTACACCGGTATATATTGTTTTAAGGTATGTCATATTTATGGCTAAAAGTGTTCACTATCAACACAATCTTCAGCCTACGTCACTTATGTCTACTCAAGCCCTTGTCCCCTCTGCTTTTCTTCTGCTGCCTGTCGACCGGGGTAACCTTCAGGGATTTTTTATTTAATCAACCGTTACAGCTCTCTTTTTACTCAACCAGTATCTTTCGCTTCTTAATTATTACAGCTCAGTTATTGCTCACCTTGTTTGTACTACGCACCCCAGGGATTGAACTCACAATTTCTATGTCACCGAATTCACGGATCAACGATTTAATCTACCAGGCTTCCCGTGAGTCAATCGAGAACCTGGTCATTCCGAGTCTAAAGAATAAAAATAAGGAAAATAATGCCAGAATTTCAAAGAGAAAACTAATATTCTCTTAAGAAAACAGAATGTATCGTTATCAGTAAAAGTATGAGCCCGAAATGCGATTTGCAGGTCGGGAACACTAAAGTCAAACAGACTCGGAAGTTTAAATATCTGGGAAGCGTTCTGTCAGAGGTCGGTAAGTGCGACAATGAGATCCGTAGACGTATTGGGATGGCTATGGTCGTATTCTAAAAGCTGGGTAGAGTATTGCGAGAGAGGAGGATTTCTTTGGTGACAAAGAAAAGAGTACTGAGCTGTTACCTGACATCTGTCCTTCTTTGTGGCAGAGAATGTTGGACGATTTCCCCAAAGACGAAGGAGAGACGCGTGGCGACGATATGTTTCTACAGAAGGATGCTAAGGATATCATGGACTGAGCATGTGAGCAACGATGAGGTCTTAGAGAGGTTACAAACAAGGAGGAGGCGTATTCTTAACATTCGGAAGAGGCAGCTGAAGTTTCTGGGATACATAATGAGGAAGGAGGGCCTAGAGAATCTGGTACTCACGAGTCGAATAGAGGGAAAGTGAGGCAAGGGAAAACAATGCATAACATACCTAACGGCCTTAAGCAAGTGGATGACAGATCGTGGTCTGTGGGAGGTGGTAGAAGGAACGAACTTGTTGAGAGCTGCAAGGGATAGAAGGAGGTGGAGAGCCATGATCGCCTACGTCCTGAGAGGACACGGTAGATAGAAAGAAAGCATACCTAACGAAATTTAGTTTTCTTTTAATATGTAGAGTGTTAATCTGTTTTGCCAAACAAAACTTTTCTACGTTTTCTTATTTGCTTTTAACAACATCTGCATGATCCGATCCAGCGCCTCGTTTACGCCCGACGAAATTACGAGCAAGTATTTGAAATTCATACAATTGTCAGAATCATTCACCAGGCTGCCACAGGTGGCTTTGTGTATGGCTGCACGTAATCATATAATTGTTTTCCCAGTCGAAGCAACAGCAGAGGTGAATAATTAGTGAGTCAGAGGTACATTTTTCAATTGTTATTACATTTCTTTTACTCCGGCAAAATGGATAAACCGGTATATTTATAGCTATATATACCAGAAAATTGGTGGCGATATGGTATTAATAATAAAAATAAATTTCAGCTTGTGTTCTTATCTAATTTTCTCACTATTAAATGTTTGTCAGCAGTATCAGCAGACGAAATAGATTTGCTTAAAGCATGTTTATTAATAATTTTATACTTTGCCACTAAGAACAAGAGGTTACTGGGTGTGGAAGAATAAAAAAAAACAGAAACATGAATAAGGAGGGAGAACAATAAGAAGAGTAATCAGGATGACAAGAGATAAGGATTGACATTGTATGAGTTGCAAGAAAATAAACTGTTAGCAAGAACCCACGGTTATATCAAAAATTCAACTGTAAATTGATGAGACATTGTTGTCCGTCTAGTACTGCGCTAAAATTCATAAAGTTTAGATATCATAGCAAAGAGCATTATTTATTTTGCATTATATACAGAAATGTGTCACAAGGCTAAAATGGAGAATGGAGAGAAAGGATGGTCTTCTTCTGTATTAGCATTAAACTTAGCTAGCCACGATCACTTACGATCCTTACACCAATACAACACATTCTTACTTCCCATTCTTAAAACAGTCACCATAATACCTCAAGTCTCTATGAAAATCCTAACTAGTCCCCATATGTACAATTCATATCTGTCAGGGGAGGTGAATAACATGCCAATGCAAAGAGCATTATTCATTTGTAATATTTAGAAAATGTGACACAAGGCCAGAAAGGGAAATGGAGGGAAAAGGATGGTCTTCTGTCTTAACATCAAACTTAGCTAGCCACAAACACTGACCCAAACATGCAACAATATTCCTTACACCAAAACAACGCATTCAGACCATAATACCACAATGTCTCGATGAAAGTCCTAAATAGTCCCCATACGTACAATTCATGGTATGTGGGGGAGGAGAATAAAACAACAGTCTAAAAACTAGCCCCAAAGAGCAATATTTATTCTGTTATCTACAGAAATGTGGCACAAGGCCGAAAAGGGGATTGGGGAAAGGACGGTCTTCTTCTGTCTTAACTATAACTTAGCTAGCCGCAAACACTGACCCAATCGTACAAAACAATATTCCTGACAACAAAACAACACATTCATACGTACCTTTCTTACTACAACCACCATAATACCTCTTTGTCTCTATGAAAATACTAACTAGTCCTCATATTTACAATTCGTTGTCTGGGGGGGGGACTAGCCCCGAAGAGGTCATCCGAATAATTACCATGAAAGTATTCATAGAAAAAGCATAGAGAGGCAATTTTTGGCGGTGGAAAGTTACTGAATGTGATATGCCAGGTCATGGCTAATAAAATTGCAGGTCCTTCTTTTGATTCTATCAAGAATCTCTAAATATATATCAGGAGAACCGGATCATATGTGCCAGCAATATTCTAAGTGTGAATGAATGGTAAGCATATAGATATGTAAGATAGATTCGGGAGCGAAAAATTGTAGAGTGCGACACAGGGATTCTAGCATTGGATTCAATATAGTCTTCTCCACTTCGCGTCAGGCGAGAATGCTAGCCAGAGAAGGAGCAACAAGTCACTCTCCTGGAGGTTAGCATCAGTTATACTGATGGAAGGCGGAAACGTGAGGCCCAATTAATTCTATCTATCTATCTATCTATCTATCTATCTATCTATCTATCTATCTATAATACGATGGATTTTGCGTCCAGGTAAACAACAAATATTTTTCAATTGATTTTTTCAGGCAATAATAAAATTCTCTTTTATTGATTGCTCTAAACGCTCTTACAAACGATTCAATAATATTTTACCCTAAATAGGAACTTGTTAATGTATGAAGTATGAACGATCCGTGTTAAAATATCTGATAATTCCAGCAAAAATAAATGTACCCTTAGGCCTGTGAGCACCCCAAGGTAAACCAAACTTACGTCGCATCCCGGAAGGTTATGTAAGTACTGTGTAATAATCTCTCTTTTTATGATGACGAAACCACTAATTGGAATCGAAACCCGAATTCTATCTTTCGTATACACAAATCCATTATATATACGCCAAGACAGACTTACCAGCACAGGTGTTTTGCTTGGGATGAATAGATGTGGTGGGGGTTTAGCTAGGTAGGAACCAAATTCCGGTGAGGATGTTGCTTACATGGGTCGCCTGCCAGATCTTGCCCGTCACCGAGTTGGTCTGTTCGTCAGCCAATCAATTTATCGATAGTGAACTGAACGATAGATCTTTCTTAAAAGCTAATTACTTTTCTTGTTGTTGCTGCTACTACTGTTGTTGGGGTACCTGTTGTTGTTGTTAGTGGTGGTAGTGGTGTTGTTGTTGGTAATTGTTTTACTTTAGTGCGTAATGCAGCTACTGCACTAGAAACATCGTGAGGTGTTGGTAGTGGAGCAGGGGTGAAAATGATTTTGTCAGCTGGCGGTTGGTTGGGCTTTTCGTGAAGGACTAATGGTGGCGTTACGGTGCAGGAAAAAGAAATAAAAAAAGGCTCGGTAACAGCTACTTGATTAGTTCGTGTCTCAATCCATCGAACGATTTAATCGATTTAATAATTGAAAAATATTTTTGCTCGAGATATTTTTAGTAAAGTCAACAATAATTTTCTAATCTTTCGACACAAGATTTTTTTCAGTTTCCTTTGCCATCGTCTTCCTTACGTACAATATATATATAACTAGCTTGAAATTAGTGTATTGGGGCAGCAGATCATTATTTTAACATACATTGTTTGGTATTACAGACAATGAGTATCTATTATGTCTGATAATGAACCGTTCTAAACTTCGTATGTTTGCTTTAATTTCGGGTTAAAATAAAGACAAAAAGATTGTGTGACATTTCGATGGTTTTTATCAACCTGGTCCTTGATCGAAAATTAAATTTGATTAAAGCAAACATACGAAGTTTAGAACGGCTCAGGATAAGACATAATAAACACTTATTGTCTATTATATCTAACAATATATGTTTAAATATATATATATATATATATGTATGTATGTATGTATATACCAACCTGTTCACATGTTAATCTCTCTGTCACATTCCCTTTCTGTCTGTCTGTCTGCCTGTCTGTCTGTCTGTCTGTCTCTCTCTCTCTCTATATATATATATATATATATATATATATATATATATATATATATAAATATAAAGTGTACATTGAGTTCAACACGCAAATGGCGGCAGCGCAATATATATATAAATATTATTTATTTTAAAAAATTTATAACATAAATATGTTATAAAATGTCGCAACTGGGTGTTGAATTCAGTGTACACTATACATACATACAGACATATACATATATATATATAGTGCTATATATATATATATATATATATATATATATATATATATATATTGTGCTATATATATATATATATATATATTGTGCTATATATATATATATATATATATATATATATATATATATATATATATATATAGTACAATATATATATATATATATATATATATATATATATAGTGTACATTGAATTCAACACCCAGTGGCGATAGCGCAATCGTCATACCTTAAAACTATGTTTTATCCTATGTAAAAATTCAGACATACAATATATCTGTAAAAAGACAATATGAATAAAGACGAAATTCGTTTTTAACCAACGCGTTTCATCCTCTGACGGACTTTCAAATTTGAAAAAACTAACGATATTGTTAAAATTCTGATATAAAGCCCATCACAGTAAGAAACGCGTTGATAAAAAAAATAAAGCTTCTTTTTGTTTTTATATATATATATATATATATGTGTATATGTGTGTGTATGTGTGTGTGTATATATGTGTGTGTGTATATACATATATATATATATATATATATATATATATGTATGTGTGTATATATATATGTGTGTGTGCATATATATATATATATATATATATATATATATATATATATATATATATGTATGTATTGTCATCCAGAGACTGACTGTTTTGCATCTCATCAGTGTAGCTAGACTTGCGATTGCTTCAAGACGGGATCAAACCCAACGAATCTGACATCAGTCAGATATCGTACCTCTAGGCCATCGTTGCATGTCACAGGAAGGAAGGAAATTTTAACGTTATTCTCTATACAAAATACGCCAGCTGCTCAGAGAACTCAATTTATACTTGAATAGTAATACTTGATAGCAGTAGGAGTCGAAAATTATTAAATCTCTCTCTCCCTATATATATATATATATATATATATATATATATATATATATATATATATATATATATATATGATGTCTGTGTGTGTGTTGAAAGGACCTTGAAAGTGTCTACAAATTTTATACTGTTTACATACGAGTGCACAGTTTTGGAATCTCGTCTGTTCTTAGCAAAGTAATGATGAAACTATTCGGTAGCCGTAGGCATTGTAGAAACTTACTGTCATATGAAGTTGAAATCACCGAATTTAAGCATAATCGTGCCTGGTGAAAACATGTATTATGCCAGGTGCTTTTATCTTGGGTGTGCGGATGGTGTAATGAGTAAAAGCTCGAAATGAGAATTTGGAGAGCCGTGTTCGTATTCCAGCCGCGTTCATTGCATTCACTTATTCGTAAATGCTCATGGACAATCATGAATCTAAAAAGAGTTACATACGCCCCCCCATAGAGTCCCATTGGACCAGCGCTAAGACATTAGCCCGTTCCGCCCACCCGTAAATCTGGTGAGGCTCTTAACAAAGGTGATTTACTGGCTGTTAAGAAAAAGACACACATAAAAATGAATAAAAATAAAAATAGAGTAATAATATGAAAAATAGAGTTAGATTATAATTCATTTGATTGGAAGTAAAAATCAAACGTTCAGCCGTCTAAGATGAATTGCTATTTGTTCAGTTATGGCTCACCTTGTTTTCACTTCGTTTATATCTTTTCTAGCCGGCCCAAAAGATAAGTGAAGCTAACATAGTACACTATTTTTTATAAGCCGGATTTATAAGCAGTATTTGTTGTTTTATTTTTTATTTTTGAGAATGAATTAGCAGTCAAATGGTGTTAAAGTAAGTAAAATCTGGCCCTGAATGGCAAACTACTAATCACAACTCGGCAGACCCAAACTGAACGGCGATGGCTTGAACTCTCACATTCTGACAGTAAATCGATTGTCATTGTTTAATTTTTTTTTATAAGAGCAAAAACGCCAGTCAGTCGGTCGGCAACAATAAAATGATGAAGACCGTACCCAGTTTCCTTCGTGAGACACACCAGCACGTTATGATGTGTAGGTCCACCTCTGGTTTTCATGTAGAAAAGATACTACGACCACTAGCCCTCCCAAAATATTGCGAGTAAAAGGAATATTGTCCGTTGTTGATTCGAATTCATTCTGCTTAAACGCCAACTTATCGAATTAATCTATTCTTGCGGTAGAATTACGAACTTTCGATAGTGTATGTGGGAGGCACTATTTTCTTTGGTCTTTTTTTGATCTTTAGCACCCTGCATTATTAATATTACTTTTATTTCCATTACATTCGTTATCAAGGTTTCTGAATTGAAATAACCTTATTGTTAATGTCACTTAAAGTTGCTTTCTGTTACCATAGCACGGTACGACAACGCAACTATGAAATTCAAACATGTTATGGATCAGGGTTCAGAGTCACCATCACTAGCAGAATAAACTTTTTCTACAGAAAATGAAGTAACATATATATCGATCACGGCTAAGGTTACATTGTTATTTTATCTCGACTCAATTATATTTTTTATTGTCTAGTTTTTTATTCAGTCTTTGGTTGCAGTTTTGGGGTCTGAAGTAATTAAGCCAGAGACGACACGAAACGCAACACTTGCTTAACCCTGCGTAGGTACACGGTGTGTTTTGTCACCCCAATCTTTTTAAAGTACTCGTATTTTCTAGTTGACAACATGTTTCTTTTGCTCCCTCCCAGTATTTTCCTGAGTTATTGAGGCTCTATATGACGCGGCACATATGGAATGATACGAATCTGCAACGGACTGCCGCTGAATGTATTATAATTTCGAGTGGCGCCTTCTGTAGCATGTCCGTCATGCGTAGCCTTCTTCATCCGCTGGTTCAATCATCATTGTTGGACCCCATCGTTTGGGGTTAGTCGCAGTTAGTATGGGTCCTCGTCTTTAACCTTACAGCTAAGGGTGGCTCTACAAGTAGTTTAGATCCCTCGACGGCATCGCTCTCAGAGTCATTGGACCACGCAAACTTCTTCATCTCGATAAGAAGCGACCATCAGAGGTTTTGATTGTAAATAATGTGTGTGTGTTGAAAGGACCTTGAAAGTGTCAGTCATGATCTACAAATTTACTGCTAATCACATACGAGTGCTTGTTTTTGCATCTCGTCTGTGTTTAGCAAACTAATGATAAAACTATTTGGTGGGCGTAGACGTTCTTATTTTATCACAACGCAATTATATTTTTTGTTGTCTAGTTTTTTATTCAATCTTTGGTTGCAGCTTTGCGGTCTGGAATATTTAAGCCAGAGACGACACGAAACGCAACAGTTGCTTAACTCTGCGTTAGGCAGACGGAGTGCTTTGTTATCCCAATCTTTTTAAAGTACTCGTATTTTCTAGTTGATAACTTGTTTCTTTTGCTCCCTCACAGTACTCTCCTGTTATATTGAGGTTGTATATCACGCGGAGTGACGCAGTGTCGCTCAGTTCTTGTGGTGGGGGAGGTGGGTAGACGCCAGGAGATTATCCTTTTGTCCGAAATCCGACGTGACTAACACAAAGTTAAACGGTTACTTAATTCTTTTACTTAGGTCTCATGAGAACAGAAAGAAATTCCAATTTAACCATTTGCCTTTCCTGCGCATTGTATGTGATGCATGAGATTTGCGCAGCCGGGCATCATATGTGTGCACACGAGCCTTGATTTTAAAAGTGCAGTAAAACTATGATTTTAAAAAAGTGTCTACTATTGAGCAGGATGTCTGAGGAAGGGCCTAATCTAATATTTTGTGGATCATATATGACCACAGGATGCTTGACTGATAATATAAGGTCTCTAAAAAAGACATCTATTTTTTCCACTTTATTGAAATAATTATAACCTTTCGCTTGGAAAAAGAAAAAAATTCAAGCCCTAAATTCATCTTCACTTTCATCAGGGGATGAGATATCAACAGGACGTAGATCACTATCATCAATCTTTTCTTGTGTTCTTTCACCATTAAAATGTTTAGAATTCATTATAGGGGTTCTTTTATTTCTCTATAAAATTCTGAAAAAACCGTAGATCGAGAGATCGTGCCATCTATCGGAGAAATGAAATTTAAATTTTTAATATTACATTATTCCAAAATTTTAACACATCAGCAGATAGCCTTTAATGTCAGTAACTGAGCACAAATAGTTATTAGTTTAAAAAAATAAACTATTAATTAACGCATAATATTATCCATAACTACATGAATAAGAATGTCGTTTTCGATAAAAGTTAAAAAATTTTTTAACAATAAACCATTAAACATATTATTTTATTTTAAACATATTATTTTATTTTAACCATAAATCATTAACTATATAATTTTATTTTAACCATATTATTTTATTTTAACCATAAACCATTAACCATATTATTTTATTTTAACCATAAACCATTAACCATATTATTTTATTTTAACCATAAACCATTAACAATATTATTTTATTTTAACCATATTATTTTATTTTAACCATAAACCATTAACCATATTATTTTATTTTAACCATATTATTTTATTTTAACCATAAACCATTAACCATATTATTTTATTTTAACCATAAACCATTAACAATATTATTTTATTTTAAGCATATTATTTTTTTTAACTATAAACTATTAACCATATTATTTTATTTTAACCATAAACCATTAACAATATTATTTTATTTTAACCATATTATTTTATTTTAACCATAAACTATTAACCATATTATTTTATTTTAACCATAAACCATTAACAATATTTTTTTATTTTAAGCATATTATTTTTTTAACTATAAACTATTAACCATATTATTTTATTTTAACCATAAACTATTAACCATATTATTTTATTTTAACCATAAATCATTAACCATATTATTTTCTTTCAACCATATCATTTTATTTAACCACAAACCATTAACCATATTATTTTATTTTAACCATATTATTTTATTTTAACCATAAACCATTAACCATATTATTTTATTTTAACCATAAACCATTAACCATATTATTTTATTTTAACCATAAACCATTAACATTATTATTTTATTTTAACCATATTATTTTATTTTAACCATAAACCATTAACCATATTATTTTATTTTAACCATAAACCATTAACAATATTTTTTTTATTTTAAGCATATTATTTTTATTAACTATAAACTATTAACCATATTATTTTATTTTAACCATAAACCATTAACAATATTATTTTATTTTAACCATATTATTTTATTTTACCTATAAACCATTAACCATATTATTTAACCATAAATACGCAAAAAATGCGTATATTGCCGAAAATTCTCTTTTCTACAATATCCCTATTTGTGCTGTTATAATGCTTATTACCTAAACAATAATAATACTGAATATTTTTGTAAAAACATTAAGTATATTAAATTACATCTCCCTAATAGCTATCGCGATTGTGAAAAGTAATAAAAACAAAATTAAATGTTTTTTCAGCACACTGTTGCCTGTTTTCTTATTTATACCTTCTGCAAGGTAACTCAGCTTATTATGCAAATAGAATGTGCAGATATATAGTGTTTCACATAATAAAACTTTGTGCATCATTGTGCACGGAGCTTAGTGTAAATAAAGTATGATTTGTACGTTTTTATTATGTGAAACATTATATATCAGCAGATTCTATTTGCCAAATAAGCTGAGTTGCATTGCAGTAGTTATAAATCTGGGAACAAGAATGAACGTTTCAATAATACAGACGAAAATGATTTTGACATGCAAAGCGTTAAATAAAATAGTGCAAAACTCTTCTTTAAAACGACTCGAGTTCTCTGAGTCACTGTGTGTTTATCGAAAAATAAATACGCTTAAATTCACTTTCATCCCAGCCGTGCGCCAACGACTTAGGGGTAGAATCTCCAACTGACGCCAATTCAGCCGAAGTTTGGATCCTATCTATAGCCACAATGATGAGCTGTGATACAGCGAAACAGTCTGTCTGCGGATGACGATATATATGCTCCTGAAAAAAATTGTTTCGGTTGAGCTCTCTGGGGAGGAAGTGTGAGTCTGTAAACAGTGAATATTACTGCTAATAATGCAAGGATCTTCGGTAAAGTGAATTGAGTTCTCTCAGTCACTGACGTGTTTATCTAAAAATAAATAGGCTTAAATTCACCTTCATCTTAGCCGTGCGCCAATGGTTTAGGAGTAGAATCTCTGACTGACGCCACTTCAGCCGGGCTTCGATCCTCAGAGGCAACGAGACGTCTAGCTACACTGATGAGCTGTGATACAACGAAAAAGTCTGTCTGTGGATGACAATACACACGCACACACACACACACACACACACACACACACACACATATATATATATATATATATATATATATAGTGCATTGGAGCAGCATATCATTATTTAAACATATATTATTAAATATAACAGACAATGAATGTCTATTATGTCTGATCATGAGCCGTTCTGATGTTCGAATGTTTGCATTAATTTCTGGTGAAAATAAAGACAAAAACTGTCCAGATTGTTTCCTGTCTAACCACTCTGAAGATGGCTCATTTAAGCCGAAAGCTTACGACCAAATTAATAAAAAAATATCCAAATATTGGACAATTTTTGTTTATTTGCACGATAAATTAAAGCAAACATTTGAACATCATTAGACAATAAACATTCAATGTCTGCTATATTTAATAATAATAATAATAATAATAATAATAATAATATATATATATATATATATATATATATATATATATATATATATATATATATATGTATATATATGTGTGTGTGTGTGTGTGTGTGATGATTGGTTGGCTGGTTGGTTGCGGGTGTAGAAGAAATACATAGTTCTTAGTTATTTACGGGGAGAAGGGTTCAATATCATGGAAAGAGCGTGTATAAACACAAAATGAGGATCTAAGCTAAGGTCAAAGACAAGCGGCAACAATCTGTTTCATGCTTGGACGTAATCTTCAGGTCTTAGTGCACTCTCATATACATATATATATATATATATATATATATATATATATATATATGGGGTGGGGAGAAAGTATAGAGTTAGAGGTCGGCAGAGACATAGATAAATAGATAGAATTGTATAAAATGGAATAGGCATATAGAAACAGTTTGAGATCCGTAAAAAGAGATATATTGAGATAGATTAACTGATGTTGGCTATTGATAGAGTAATCCAGTCGACCAAAATGAGATTGGTATGCAGATCGATGACTATATTTATCAAGCTCGAATGAACTGGAAAAGGTTGCATGAAATATAATTCATTAAGTCCCCGAAGCAGTACGTTTGCGTGAAATATTAAACGAAGAAGCTCTTATAAACTGTGCGTTTGCTGGGCGTCTTCTGAACCGGCTTCTGATACACTAATGGAAAATAAATTTGCAACACGATGAAGGATGATACTGGATTTTGACCTGAGTACAGCATATGCATTCTATCAGTTAGATATTCTAATAAAATTTTCAAGGACTTCGACCATCTTATGACTTTCCATACAAGCGAAATATCTATCATGTAGCTGTGAGGTTGAATATTGTGAAAGAGTTAAGAGCAAGCAGGTGTCATGACACGGAGATACACATGTATGTTCAATTAACTTTGTTTGAGAGGGGTCGGGTTGTGTGTCTCCTTGAGGTTAGATGTCATTTTCGGGAATGGCTGCGCTGTTTAGCCTGAAGACGATGCTGGTATTGTAAGGTTAAAAACAATGATCATAGTTAAATTCCAACAACCGTAGACCAATTTTTGAACGGCCAAGTAACAGAGATTTTATTTATTTGACATGCCTACTAAGATAGAAGGTGACATAATGTCTTTTATATTTAGGGAGCCCGTGGGCCGTCATATAAGCCAAGGACAAATATTATCCAGTCCTTTCGACAACTGTCACGCTCACGTCGATGTTATACTGACACCATATCTCTTGGTGCAATGAGGAAGGTGTTAGAATCCCCTGGACCATGTACCTTCTCCCATCAAAGAATGAGGTGAATAGATTCCATTGACACATTGTAAGGGCAATCGTAACAGACCTCACGGCGACCAAGGCACAAATCAGTGCAAATACAGCACGGGAACTGTCAATACGGACTGTTTGAAATCATTTACTTTTATCACGAATAACAGGCACGGGTGCCTTTGTCCAATTCCCACTTATGCAACTGCAGCCCTGTTCAAGTCTCTAGTGGTGTTACGAGGTCTCAGTTAGCTATATTAAATAGCAATTTATGGCTGTAAAACAGGATTTTTAGTGCTGCGAACTCTTTCTGAAAGATGGTACATACACCCTTGTGCAAATTAATTGAAACAAAAGAAATATTTATTTATTTATTTACTTTTACTTTTGTTTCTTATATTTCTTTCGTTTTTTTCAATGAGGCATGACCCAGTGCACATGTTATCAATTCATATGTCTATTCCACGAAGTTATTCCTGACAGATTGACCACAGAGAGGTACGTTTTCTTTGATAATACATTCGAGAACCAAGTCCGGTAAAAAATAAATTTCATCGTTTCTCAACAAATACGAACAGAAAATAATGTTCTAATTATTTTTTAGAGGAAGACTTCCTGAGTTTGACCTCAAGGATCCGATACAAGACATAATAAGGAAGTCGATTGACTAAGCTAGCACGGGAATGACAAATAGAGAAAGTTGATTCTTACACGTCAAGCAATGTAGACGTGTTCACTTTCCTGTCTGGAACGGCTCCCCAGTGGAGGCAAAAATACCGCCACTGGATAGATAGCACATGTCGACATTAATAAAATATTTAAGTCAAAATTCTCCGTGTCTAATATCATTCATTGCTAGCTAAAACAACGAGCGATCGCGCGCCAAGAGAAAATGAGATGAGACCACACCAAACTGGGGGCTATGTAACAATATGGTCAGTAAATATACACAAAAGAGGAAGGGGCTGTAAGACAAGAATGAGTCTTTTCACCGGAGTATGAAGTGAAGTGATTCTGGTAGAATTAGAAGTCCTGTCAGGATTTAGTATAGGTGAATACAATCTTAACAACATAAGATATGCAGATGACACAGTGTTTATAGCAGCCACAGAAAGGAAACTCTAACAACTCCTACTGATGGTAGTGAAGGAAAGCGAGAATAAACGATTAATGTTCAATTGCAAGAAGACAGAATGCATGGTTGTTAGCAAAAGGGAACAGCCCAAAATGGAAATTACAATTAGGAGATACCAATATCAAACAATCACAATTTAAATATTTGGGAAGTGTTTTAATCGAGGTCAAGTGCGCCACGAAAACCTGAATACGAATTGGAATAGCAAAAAAATACCTTCCAAATTACTAAGAAACAGAAAAATTTCGTTAGAAATAAAGAAAAGAATATTGAAATAATATGTAACATCAGTCCTCCAATATGAGAGTGAATAGCAGACAATCTCCTCATAGATGAAGAAGAGACCTGAAACAACAAAAATGTGGTTCTACAGAAGGATGCTGAGAATACTATGTACAAAACATGGAAAGAAAAAAGACACATGCTTAACATCAGGAAGAGAGAGGTGATATTTCTAGGGTATATAATGAGGAAAGAAGGCTTGGGAAATTTGATACCCACAAGTCAGATTGAAATCAAGAAGGGCAGAGGAAAACAATGTATAACCTAGCCAGCGAGCTTGAGTAAAGATGGCGGTAGGAGAGATAGCAGAAAGACAAAACTTATTAAGAGCTACAAAGAGAAGAACGTTGTGGAGAACCATGATCCCTCACGTACGGAAGAGACGCGGGAAACAGAATAAGAAGTATAAGAGTGAACCACAAGTCAGAACTTGTCAACTGAACAAAACGCGGCTATCTGACTGATATCCAAATCGATTTTTAACAATTGTCACTTCGACTAAACGATCGATATTCCACCGAGAAGGAACACTGGTGAATGAGTAAGGTGTATGTGCGTGTATGTGTGTGTGTGTGCGTGTGTATGTCAATCCGGTACGGACAGGTGGACGAGAACAGACGATACATCAAGGAAGAGATGGTTTCTTTTCTTGTCTATCACACCACTTTGGTAGATCAGTGTTACGTTGAACAGGTTAGATGGGTTTTATTTGAAAACGTGTTATCATTGACTCTCAAGGTGTATGATGCCGGTTAGAGACAAATATTTAAATCATTTCATACGAATCAAGGCAATAAAATCCCTAAGACGCATGGGGCTACTGAGTGTGAGAGAATATAAGAAATATAATATTAAGACAAAGGAACAATAATAAAAAAAAGCAGAAATTAAGAAGAAAGGAGATGACGATTGAAGATTACGATTTAAATTTTTGAGGATCAAATTTGAATGAAAAGCAGAATCAGGAAGAGGGTTCCTACGAATGCGAAGAGCGATAAAAGAAACTGTAAGCATAGAACTTACCGTTATATCTAGCCAGTTCAACTGGAAAATGATGAGACCTTGCCGACAATATAATACTGCGCTTAAATTCAAAAAGTCTAGTTAACATAAAGCAAAACTCAGAATATCGTTAGCAACCCAAGGGATCTTAAGAATACATTTTTTTTATGGTCAGAGAAGAAAGACTATTTTTTGTAAACCCATGGTGAAACATGATATATATATATATATATATATATATATATATATATATATATATATATATATATATATATGTGTGTGTGTGTGTGTGTGTGAGGGGGGATGAAACCTGATATTATACATATATATATAAATATATATATAAGTATATCTATATATGTATGTATGTATGTATATATATATATATATATATAGTTGCAGATATAACAAAACAAATATATATATATTATAAATTAACTGATTTAAAATTGTTTTTTTAGCTACGCAGTTCTAACCACGTTTTAAAAATCGAAGCTAAAAGCTTCGAATTTAATTTTGTAATTAAATTAAAGACATTAGTTCCATTTCATGAGCACTATTTTGTAAAAATAAAAATATCTACAAGAACACCGGATTATATATCTTACTGTTCTTTCTTTTTATATATATATATATATATATATATATATATATATATATATATATATATGTTTGTATTCCTGGTGTTTTCTTACGAATTAATTTCCAGTTAGAAAAGCCGATAAAATATTTAAATAGCTCAAACCACCCCGTTATCCGGCACGACATGACAATATAGTTTTAATGATGGTTTATCCAGTGGTCGGCAACCTAGGGCACGCCTGCCACACGTGGTACGCCAAGCAATTTCCAATGGCACACACACGCAAATGACGTCACAAAATCCGAACCAATAACTACTACAACGCAAAGAAGATATTCAGCTGTCTTAATTTCAATTTATACTAAAATATATACACTATATATTACTATATAAAATATATTGTAGAACAAGTATATTGACCTTGACTTCTATAAAAATACGTATGCTGTTGGCGCACTGTATGATTTGAAAACCATAAGTCGTCACATAGTTAGCAAAAGGTTGCTGACCCCTGGATCCCATTTAAACTCGAGTATCCACTAAAAGTAAAGTTTAGCTAAGTATAATATCGGATTAAAATTAAATGTATTAGTTCAGCATATATATATATATATATATATATATATATATATATATATATATATATATATATATATATATATATGTATATGAAAATAGGAAAATTGTAATAGTTGCCGACACGTTTCGTCCAATGTGGACTTTCTCAAGGCAAAAAACGAAATGAATTTATTTATGTCCTTAGCAACTGGAAGAATTTAGAGAATGCTATTTTCATACTATCAATTACTGTCACGTGTGGAGATATTGTTATTATTGCTCTGTTGACGGATTCAACTATTTTCTTTTGATTTCAAGATTTTATTGTGTACGTTTCTTTGGGAGAGTATTATTCTGTTAAGAAAGGTGAAATAGCTTTCCTATTGTCATTTATATTTATAAGTATTGTCTTTTCTACAGGTTATCTCTGAGAAATTTTCACACACACACACACATACATACATATATATATATATATATATATATATATATATATATATATATATATATATATATACGAATAGGAGCGCTTCGGTTAGCAAGGTCGATTTTACTGTTTTTAAACCACAATTCTCTATGATTTCTTCTCGTACATTCATATCTGATCGATGCGTATCCAAATGTAAACAAATGACGTCACACATTATGAAATGGACAAAGTCTGACAATTATTTTTAGTTATTTTTATGTTTATATATTCTTTTTTATAGATAAAAATAATGTAATGTTATAATGTGTGACGTCAATTGTTTACGTTTGGATACGCATCGAACAGATATGAATGTACGTGAGAAAATTCCTGGAAAATTGTAGTTTAAAAACACTAAATTCGACCTTTCTAACCGAAACCCTCCTCTGTGGCAAAATCGGTAATAGCACGTCAGGCTATATGACGGTTCTGTATAGGATATAGGTTCGATTCCTGTCGAAGGACGCATATTTTCTATGACAATTTCTCGGGTATTCAGGTCGGTAAATGTTGTTAATACTGTTTATCATAAACAGAGCATTTCCTTAAAAATTGTTATCTATAAAAAAGAATGTATAAACATAAAAAAATATCTTAAAAAATAATTGTCAGACTTTGTCCATTTCGTAATATATATATATATATATATATATATATATATATATATATATATATATATATATATATATATATCCACACTGATGAGCTGTGAAACAGCGAAATAGTCTGTCTGTGGATGACGTTATATTGGCTCCTGAAATAAATATTAATTTCAGTTGAGCTTTCTTGGGAGTAGGTATGGGTTTGTAAACAGTGACTATTATAGCTAATATAGCGAGACTCTTCGCATAGCGAATTGAGTCACTGTCAGTCACTGAGCGTGTTTCTAAAAATAAATACGCTAAAAATCCACCAACATCCCAGCCGTGGTAGAATCTCCGACTGACACCAATTCAGTCGAGTTTCAATCCGAGCTAGAGGCAACCGGATGTCTAGCCACACTGATGAGCTGTGAAACAGCGAAACAATCTGTCTGTGGATGACGTTATATATATATATATATATATATATATATATATATATATATATAGGAGATATATTTTCTCGTGACTATGGTAATGTATAACTATCTGTGTATGTGTGCGTATGTGTGTCACTGTACAGGATTGTATGTGTAAATTAGTGTAATAATCCTTCCAGCGAATAATGTGTAGTAACGAATGGTCAATTAACATGGCAATCCTTGGCAACACACTTGATGATATTCTTAATTACACAAAATGTCGGCCACTTTTGCAAATTACTAAATATAAAACATACAATGACACCATTTTCTTCTTCCTGAACAATTTGGCCAAAAATCTGACAGTGTGTGAGTGTTTGTAGGTGGGTTCATGTGTGTGTGCGTGCACGAGTGGCTATGTGTGTGTGTGTGTGTGTGTGTGTATACGTGGAAAAATATACGGATCGATAGCAATCGAAAAACAGCCCCCCACCTCAAAAAAAATCATGTATACATAAAAGAGCGACATTAGAATTCGTTGGTAAGATATTTAATCAAATTTGGTGCATCTAGAAGCGCCAAACTTGGTATGAGAAGTCTACTACGCCAATCATGGAATCGAATTTCGTCAGTCCGATTTGAAAATCAACATTCTTGTCGGTAATCGAACCCAGACAAGCATCTCAACGGATATATATATATATATATATATATATATATATATATATATATAAGGGAGCAGTTTATAGTAGTCCCAACGAGAAAAAAGTGTGTATAATAAATAGACGAGACAAACCACAAACGTTTTTGGTTGTAATGTGGATTTTTTTCAAATACATACACACACACACACACACTTATATATATATATATATATATATATATATATATATATATATATATATATATATATATATATATATTATGCTTTATTTTCCATAAAAGAAATTATGGAAAATAAAGCATAATATTAAAAAAAAAAATCCACATTACAACCAAAAACTTTTGCGGTTTCTCTCTTTTTTTAATATATATATATATATATATATATATATATATATATATATATATATATATATATATATATATATATATATATATATGCCCCTTCTCGTAGGTTGAGCACTTTGGAAGAAAGGGAATTTGTCGGCTGCTACTAATTAACGCTGAAATCACTTTTGCTATGAATTGAGCACTCTAGTAAACGGTTTTGCTTATCTCTCGTATATAATGTGTTAAGAATTCCCTTTCTTCGCTGCATCCGCTGATAGCCTGTGTGTGAGAGACTCCGACTGTCAAATCAAACCCGGCCTGAAGCAATCGCATGTCTAGCCACACTGATGAGCTGTGATACAGCGAAACAGTCTGTCTGTGAATGACTATATATATTAGTCGAATTTTCCACCCAAAATGACAGTAAAGCCCCTAAGACACAAGAGTTTGCTGGGTGTGAGAGCATTAGAAAAAAGAAACATTACTAAGGAACGAGAACAATTGAAGAGTATTTAGGAAGACATAAGATAATTTTTTGAACATCAAAGTTGACTGGAAAGCATGTAGCCAGAAGAAAAGACTCTGTTAGTATATAGCCTACGGTTTCATCTAGGCAATTTAATTGTAAAATGGTGAGATCTTGTTAGCAATCTAGTACTGCGCTTAAATTCGTAAGGCCTAGATATTATAGTGTAGAGATCAACCGAATAATTAATATGAATGTATTTATAGTCCTTTCATTGAATACTGTTACCATATATGGTCTGGTGCCACGCTGTTCATTTCGAGGTTCTTGACAAAATCCAAAGACGGATATGCAATGTAATTGGTCCTGATCTGGCATCACGTATACATTCATTTACTCACAGACGTGATGTGGCTTCCCTCTGTCTTTTCTACAAATAATTTAATGGCAACTGCTCTAACGAGTTATTTCCATTGGTACCCCAACTGCATGAATTTAAGTGTACTGCTAAGTTGGCATCATGGACCCACCCTTTAATTATCGAAATAGTTAAATGTAACCGTTTATAATACTCGTACTTCCCATCAGTAGAACTACTGTCCTTTTACTGGCTTCCCTGATGACTATAATCTTCAAATATTCGCATGTAATGTCAATCTACATCTTCCGATGCTTTGACCCTGTTTTTTTTTCTTTTTTTATATCCTTTCCGCAACCTCCCTCTTTACTCTTGCTCTCACTCTCTGTAACTCCTTCCGTGCAAGTGAAATGCTTAAAAAATAATCTCGAAATGAAAGTTATTTTGAACATCCTCTCTTCTAGGTCTTTTACCATTAATGTGGGTGTCCTGGGCAAGACGATAAACTACATCCGCGTCCTGGGCAAGACAATAAACTACGTCCGCGTCCTGGGCAAGACGATAAACTACGTCCAACAACAAGGCCTCTGATCAGGAGGTTTTCAGGAGCGTGGAACCACCTCTTAATTGCTGGTGTTCCCAGGTCCACTCTGACCCGGGGTGGTAGCACCTGTTAGGGTCCCAGCTATCGGCAAATTGTTAACCCCGAAACTGAGGTAAAAAGTATTATAAAATATTACCAGCAATACGTTTTTGAAGAAGAAAAAAAAAACTATTGCCAGCAATACGTTTTTGAAAAAAATAATATTACCAGCTATAATTTTTTGAGGAAAAAAATATTAACAGAAATAAATTTTTGACAAAACAAAAATATTACCAGGAAAAAAAAGTTGTCGCCATTATATGACCCATTGAGGTTGATAAGGTATAAAATAAAACAAACCAAACCAAACCATTCATGCGGATCTCCCTCCAGGACTCTATCCTTGTACCAACCTTGTTAATAATTATTATCAAGGACCATCACGATGTCATCATTTCTCAACTCAGTTTCTAGTCAGATGACTCATCCTTTTACATCTGCCTGCCTTAATGTTAAGTGTAATCAAAAATTAACTGTTGTTAACTGGCGCAAGAAATGACCTGTTAACTTTAACGTGTCCAAAATGAAACTGTTCTATTTCAGTCGTATGAGAGAAGCCTTTTTAACCTCCATCGGGGCGGCTGATGCTACCCTCCATTTCTTGGTATCACGTTTTCCGCTGACATGAACTGAAAATATTATATTGCATAATATGCTACGTTTACTGCTGGGAAAGTTGATTCACTGTAAAGTAATAGACATTTTTCTCGACAAACAAGAAAGTAAGCAAGTCACAGTTTATACTTATCTTATATCAAAGATGAATATTTCCTATTATTTTTTTCTGCAGGTTACGTGGTGCTGAGCAGAAAAAAATCTTTCCTAGTTGCGTATTTTGTACAATACTTTTCTGCTTCCTTTTAAGTTCATGTTTCTAAGATGTCAAAATACATTTCTAGGGAACGTATTCTTGGTCGGCCAGAGGACGTTTCCTACATATATATATATATATATATATATATATATATATATATATATATATGTATGAATGAATACACACTAACCGAGAGCAAGGGTAATGTACTTTTATTGCTACGGGACTGTTTTATTTTAGTGTTAAGACTTTTAATATTTGTAATCGTTTACTTTTTCTTCTTCTCTTTATATTGCATGAATAATTCACAAAATATTATTTGATAATGGCCTTGGGAAGCCAAAATGCAATCAGAAAACTTTCGAAATGTATGTCCATTCCCCGCCATGAAATCAGAATAATTCCCCGAAAGGAAGAAAAAACACAAACTTTAGTTAGCCTTGAACCATACGAGCATAAATATGTAATCGCTACCTAAATTACGTCCAATGTGTACATGAGTGTGTGTGTGTGTTGTGCGTGTGTTTTATTGAATTATCGACATACTGTGTGAAAGCTTATACTTGTTAGAGCAGTTATATTTTTAGCAGCCGCCCAATGTCAATTGGTGTTAATATTTTAATACGAATCTATGGACTTACGTCTTAAGTAGCTGTCTGTCGACGGCTACCAATAGAGATTCATGAAATTTTCATCAAATGACTTAATCTGAACTTACATGGCACGTTACAAACAAGAAAACCTATCTATCTATCTATCTATCTATCTATCTATCTATCTATCTCCGCCTCTCCATTATCTATCTATCTATCTATCTATCTATCTATCTATTGATGCTGCCTCAATGTTAGTGACATATTAGAAGTGTCACTGATGCGTACTCAACGTTTGTAAAATCAGCTAAATCGGATATATTTACAGCCTTAGAAAGACATATGCTATGAAAGGAAAGATGGTTAGAACTTTTTTTAAAAACAGGTTGATTGATGTGTTTTTACGGTTTATCAACCCTTTATACGTTATTTAAAGTTGAAACATATTTTATATTGTAAGAATAATTAATTCTTGGGAGCGAATGGAGCTTTAGCAATTTTTTGAGAATAACAATGACATTTCCAGATTCAAATACTACTATTTAACCCATATGTTGGGAGGGGAAATACATTTCTGACTGAGAAAAGTCACAAAATGATTGTTGTCAATGAAATATACTTCTAGGATTTCGGCAATCATGGATTCCACAGTGATTTTATTATCTTTGAATTGTCATAATTTCTTAACACAAATACTGGAATAGTTCCTGTTGCTTTCATTCATCATGGTTTGTAATTCAGGTTACCAACGGAGGCTGCATATTTCAATCACCCTGTTATTTAACCCATAGCTGTGGAGAAGACATGCCTTTCTCAAAGGTATTTCTGTGGACTCAACAGACATAAGAGGAATTTGAACCTGGCTCGCCGATTTTTAGTTTCCGGGTTGATATCTGTTAGACTACTCCTTGTTTATCAAAATATTAGGTTGGTGCAAAAATAATGACGTAATAATGTCGTTTTTTGACGTAACGTCAAAAAACGACATTATTACGTCATTATTTTGCACCAACCTAATAGATAAACTCTGCTTCCACATAAATTCAAGGCTTACAGCCATATCACGTTGAAACACTAGTTCTCGTTCGATCACCGAAGTTAAACAACGCCGAGCTTCATGAGTAGCTAGGTGGGTGACAACTTGAGAATACCAGGGTTTGTAAGCTTGCATGTGCGGATGGTGTAATGGATAATGGCACGGAACTGGAAATCGCGAAGAGGTTCAATTCCAGTCGAGTCCGTTTTATTCACTTCTGCGTAAATACGTTTGAGAAAGATATGAATCTGTTCCTTTTCCCCATCAGCTATTGGTTAATTAGTAGAAATTCTATCAGTAAAAGTATCTCCGAAATATTCTTACAATCTAAAAATATTTTTTAACTTTAAAAATCTACAAAATGTTGATGAACCGTAGAAAAAAAATCAATAAATCTACACAGACACACACACACAGACATATATATATATATATATATATATATATATATATATATATATATATATATATATAAGCGTTTCACCCAAGCAAGGCGGAAAGCCACTAGCACGCAAGGGGTTACAGAGAATTGGAGTGAGTCCAAATAAGAGTGATAGAGGAAAGGATGAAGAGAAGGATAGCGGATAGATCAAGACATCTGGAGATGTCGATTGACATTACATTTGAATAGTTTGTGATTATAGCTAACAGTGAAACAGGAAAAGGAGACGGAGTTCCACAGAGAAGAGGTGCGAGACATGAAGCTATTGGAGTAGAAGAGACGACTACATTAAACAATTTCGACAGTGAAAGGGTGAGAACAAGATACACACAATTATATACACAAGTATATATATATATATATATATATATATATATATATATATATATATATATATATATATACGAGTGTGTGTGTTTGCGTGTGTGTATTAAAAGCTGAGGAAGAACATTATATATGTATATAGGTAAATATATATAAATATAAATATATAATACATATATATATATATATATATATATAATATATAATACATATGTGACACTATTTCCGTCGCTAGAAAGAAAGAAGAAAAAAGAAAGGCGAGAATTAAATTTAGGTGATAAGAAGTCATCACGAAAAGGACACTGAGCGGTGTTGTTTTTCTGGCGGGGAAAAGTGGTAAGATTTTTATTTCCATTGTCGAGAAGGTAAAACACAGAATTTAATCTGATTTATGTTACGGGGCGGCGAGTAAGATATATCCAATCTTCCCATGGCAATGATAAAAAAAAAAGATTTTTTCAAGTTGGACAAGTTACCTCCCGCAGAATTCTCAAGAGATAAAAATAAAAATTAATTAAGCACGCACTGTCCGAGAAAAACAAAATGTCCGCTGACCACCATGAAGGAAAGGTTAAGCTTTATCTATATGCAGGATATCATTGAAAGGAGCATCTGTTTATCGTCAGGGCTTGCTATGATAGCGAAATTATTTTATCGGATCAGTAATTGGCACCAAGAATGCAAATACGTCCAATTGACCACCCACTTATTTGGCGAAGGCCCCGGGTGATAAAGTCCAAGTGACATTTGGCTAAGATAAAAGTCCAAGGGTTTGTGGTCGGGCAGAAGAAAAGAAAGAGAAAGAAAAGAAAAAGAAAAGAAAAAAGAAAAAGATAATTTTTTCTTTTTTTTCTTTGAGCAAGATTTTTTAAACCGAGGCTAGCACCCATTGGCTGAATGGTGGCATGAGCGTTAGGCGGAGGTAATCATGTGAAGAAGGAGGGGAGGCCTGTTGCGCCCCCTTGAAAGGATAGGTGTCATTACGTCATTATTTTTGCACCAACCTTATATCTTCCAAGCCGATAACATTTATCTAACCCCTAAATCCTATAAAAAGATCAAGGCAATTAAGCCACTATGACACAAAGTCGTTACTGAGCAAGAACAAGCGGAATAAAGAAGACAGTAGATAACAAATGGTATCGCACTTAAATTTTTAAAGATCAATGATGACAAGGGTGAATATATATATATATATATATATATATATATATATATATATATATATAATACAAAAGGCTTAAACACTAATATTCCATGGTCATAATTTATTCCATTGGAATCGTAAATACGATCCAATTCATCAGACCTACAAATTCAAAAAGAAAACAGAAAAAACATATGGTTTATATATATATATATATATATATATATATATATATATATATATATATATATATATATATATATATGTGTGTGTGTGTGTGTGTGTGTTGATGCATGTTTCATTAAATAATATAGAAAAGTTGTGTCTGTTTATTTTAAGTAAGTTCCTTTCATATTGTCTGATATGCTTAATAACATTATCATTGAAGGATGAAAGGAAATCACCATATTGATACATGTTTAAATCCAACCTAATCTTTCGGCTTACATAAGCCATTATCAAAGATGACAATTACTTTTCAATATATCAAGCAATACACGGACGAAACAATAATGATAGTCTGTTTTGGTTGCATGAAAAAATTCAAAGCAACGAGAAACTCGTACATACGAGACGTGGAAGTGAAAATAGCATCGCAGCTCGTGACGTCACACATGACCACGTGAGAGTGAAAACGAGAATTATTAAACCAATGGCTTCAGTTATCAATTATAGGCATTTAAGAATATTTGTGGAGATTTCGTAGTTTATTTTGTTCGGGTTAGGTTTCAACTGTTTTATATATATAGCTTCAAGAATTTTGAGTTTTTATTTATTGTTTTCATGTTTAAGTATAATTAAGTTGGATATACTAAATTTAGTGTAGCATATGATTATAATTTTAAACCGGTGCTGAGTTTCAGATTCGTTGGTATTTTCCTCCAGTTGATCCGTGGTAGTTATATCTTTTAGCTTATCGTAAATGTCCTGTTTGTTGCTGTTAAGGTTGTTCAATTCTTCTTTGGCTATTTCAATTTGACTTTTCACAAGGCTACATTTATAATTCCAAGTGTTGATAGTTCGGACGGGTGCTGTATCATGTTATTTAGATTGTGTATATTTAATGAAGCATGCATCAATGAAAGATTGCTGCCTAAATATACCCAATATATATATATATATATATATATATATATATAAATTCATTTTTTAACAAACGTTTTTGCATTCACAAGACCCAGGTGGAATATCCCGGGGAGAAATGGGCACCTGAATGGATTAATAGAGTCTCATTTTTATGTAATTCATATATATACAGTGGGAAATAAATATTCGTACACTTGAAAAATTGTATTTTTATAAATGTAAAAGCCTTAACTAAAACAAATGTTGATACATTTTATGTGTAAAGATACATTTTATTAAAAAATAGTAATAAACTTAATTAATTCTTATTCTAACAGAAATTAATGCATTTTTTTCATTTTAACTGATGAAAAAAGTATTCGTACAAAACAAAAAAAAGCATATTAACTTAATTTAATACTTTGTGGAATATCCTTTCTTGAGTTCAACAGCTACCAGTCTATTCCTGTACGTCTCAACTAATGATTTGCACACATTGAGTGGTATTTTGTCCCATTCTTCTTGGCATACTGTCTTCAAATTCTTGATATTTGTTGCTGCTCTTTTCCCAATTTGAATTTTCAAATATCGCCATAAATTCTCGATTGGGTTCAAGACTGGGGACTGACTTAGTCATTGCAAGACATCAACGTTATTTCAGCTAACCATTTCCTTGTAGATCTAGCGGTATCCTTAGGATTATTATCCAGTTGGAAAACCCAATCAGGAGGTAGCCAAAGTCTCTCAACAGAACGCATTAAATTGTCTTGCAGGATTTTCTGGTAGGTTTCGGTATTCATCTTGCCATTATTCATTTGCTATTATTGATATTCTGCCAACACCTTTTGCAGAAAAACAGCCCCAGATCATGATACTGCCACCACCAAACTTTACAGTTGGCAACGTGTTCTTTGGTAAGTAGGCTTCACCGTCCTTCCCCCACACATGATTTCGATAGTCATGACCAAACTCTATTTTAGATTCATCTGTCCATAGTACTTTTTCCCAGAACGAATATTCTTTATCCTTATGCTATCGAAAGAATTTTAGCCTAGCATCTCTGTGTCGTTTCAAGAGGAGTGGAGTCTTCCTTGGGATACGTGATTTCAAACTATTTTTGTGTAGTTCATTACTTATTGTACGCTTGGTTACTTTAATCCCTAATGCACGCAGGTGTTCCTGTAGCTCTTCTCTTGATTTTGTTGGATCTGGCGTCCTAATATCTTTGCTGATCTTAGAGAAATCTTCCTCGGAGCACCGGTTCGTCTTTGGTTTTCGACGCTGTTAAGAGTTTTAAACCTTGCAATGAACGAAGCGATTGCAGTAAAAGGAATATTCAGGTTGTTAGAAATCGTTCTGTAACTGTTCCCATCTTTCCAAAGAGACAAAATGTGTTGTTTTTGTAAAATAGTCAATTCTTTAACTTTAGGCATTAATAGAACCTTCTCGTAAGACTAGAAATTGCAGAATGCTCTGATAATGGCTAATAGCGTTAACGATAATTACTGATAACATTACTGGAATATTCTAGAATATACTTTTTTCATAATTAATTGATTATTTCATTCTAATAATTGATTTGTACGAATACTTTTTTCACCAGTTAGAATTTTAAAAAAATGAATTAATTTCTGTTAGAATAAGAATTAATTAAGTTTATTATTATTTTTTAATAGTATGTGTCTTTATACATAAAATGTGTAGAGATTTGTTTTATTTAAGGCTTTTACATTTATAAAAATACAATTTTTCAAGTGTACGAATATTTATTTCCCCCACTGTGTATATATATGTGTATATCTATATATATATATATATATATATATATATATATATATATATATATATATATATGTGTGTGTGTGTATATATATATATATATAAATATATATATATATATATATATAAATATATATTTAATTTCAATTAAATATATATTTGTTATTTGTATGAATGATTCATGAATTTGTATATATATATATATATATATATATATATATATATATATATATATATATATATATACGAGATTTGATAAAAAAGTACCGGCTCTGTGGCTTTGGTATGTAGAGTGAAGCCGGTTAGTACAGATTGATCTTGAGCTCCGTCGCGAATACACATAGTTATAGGGTGTGTAGACCGTGGTTGAATCAACAGAGTACAGGATGTTTTTTTTTTTACATCGTAAGAATTTTTTGTTTTTGTTTAGAGATAATAATTATTTCAGTGATACAATTCTTACTATTAGGTTCGTGCAAAAATAATGTCGTTTTCTCACATAGTAACATATGTGAGAAAACGACATTATTTTTGGTTTCATACCTTACCCAAGGATATTTTCCCGTAAGTGAATATAACGAACCCAACTGGAATTGGAACTCGGCTCTCCGATTAACAGTTCTGTTCCCTTATCTATTACACTACCCGCTTACAGAACCTGGTACTCACAAGCGGTCACCCATCTAAGTACTGATCAGGTTCGACATTGCTTAACTTCGATGATCATCTCAAAAGGATAAAAAAAATAGTGAGTATCTCTAACGCAGCTCGGGCTGCAATCTCATCTCATCTGCCTCTTGTAAAAATGCAGCATCAGGTGAGTCTTCCTGTACGTTATATATTTAGCCCGGGATTTCTTTTCAGCCTCTTCCCGCACCCTTTCGTGGATCAGGGAAATTCAAATAATTTTGAGCCCAAGCCCCATGTGTGTGTTGGGTGGGGGGTACCCCAGGTAGTACCCCTCCATCGGGAAGGGGATAAGTTTATTACCGGGCGACTGAGGCGTCACCAAAATGGGAAGTATCGGGGAGGTCTTGTGCAATTTTCCCACCGTAGGGCCGTTAAACCCTCTCTAAATTTCGACCCTCTGTCACGTTCAGTAGCGACTTCGGCGAGATGAATAACACAATCTTTCCGGATGGATCATCTGTATGAGTTCCACTTGAGTGAATCTGAGACCCAAGATATTTATTAACAATAATGTTCACTATGTACAAAAGCCGAGAGCCACTCGAAGTAGGGGGAA
>OZ010604.1:67754693-67769693 GCA_963932145.1 Acanthosepion lycidas
ACACGCAAAAAAATTATTGCCCAATAACTTATCGACATTCTATCTTGAGAGGCTACTGGGCCTTACACCTGGCCTCAAATGGAACATACAATCCATCGCTTAAGAGGTAGGGAAAATGGTCAGCTCGCTGTATCTTTCAAGTAAGTACCTGACTCCTCATGATGTGCGTTACCTTTATAAGAGCGGAGTACTGTGTTCATATTTTCACAGTACTCACTTTCCGGTCTTGAGAGAGTTTAAAAGCGTCTCCGAGTCCTTGTGGATGAGGATTCATTTTCCATCCTCAAGCCCCCCCCTCTCTCTCTCTCTTTTAAACGGGCGCGATGTGGCAAGACTCTGCCTGCTCTATCCATGGAAAGTGCTCGGATAAACTACATTCCTTGGTTCCACCACTTGTAACGGCTAGAACCCGCCATGACACATACATTGTAACAAAACACTCACATTCCTCTCGAAATAGGTTCCATTCAACCAACTTCTTCTCACGTGAGACTGCATTGTGGAACTGACTGGAAAGAGGACTTTTTCCCGATCACAGCAATCTTAACCAGTTCAAGTCTAGAGTCAACCGTTATCTTCCCCTTCTATCCATATAAACAGTCTCTTAACGAAAACCTTTACACAGAGTGGCCCCCGAGCCTTCTACTGGGTGACTCTTACTGTAATTTTATACATATATATATATTTATATATATATATATATATATATAAATATATAGTGGATGGACTCTCCAGTCGTATTCAGTTCTGTTCCTAGGAACCGACAGCACTTATGATTTGATTGTAGTGGTGAAGGCTTTGTGCAGAACCACCCACACTTTTTGAAGGTCCGAATACAGAGAGACCTGGTGCACTAAGTGCCACACGGTCCCCAAACAAGCCTACGCAGGTTTTGAATTCAGAGTTTTCTTTCTCTTAGACCATTTGCCATCCAGTCTATTTTACCCTTAGTGATAGCTGGAGGGGGAATACGAGGATTAATACTAGCACGTACGTGAATGTAATGAATTCGAGTGAAATTCCAACTCGACTCTCCGATTCCTCAATCCTAGTCGCTATCCACTACTCCATATATATATATATATATATATATATATATATATATATATATATATATATATATATATGAAGGGAAGCGGTTGTACTAGTTATATATATATATATATATATATATATATATATATATATATATATAGATAGATAGATAGATAGATAGATAGATAAAGGGAAGCGGTTATAGTAGTTCCAACGAGAGAAACGTGTGTATATTAAAAAGAAGAGAGAAATCGCAAACATTTTTGGTTATAATGTGGATTTTTAAAAAAAATATATTTTAATTTTGCACAATTATGCTACACATGTTTCCGGTCTCGCAACCTTCATCAGGCAAAGAGTGGATATTTCCACATATTATTAAAAATAATTAATTTTTCTCATGTTTTTCTATGTTAAATACACTCTATATTAGACATTCTCTTTTTTGTGTTACTGACCCAAATGTCTTTCTTGAACTATATATATTATAAGCTCCTAATCAACTTTGAGAGTACCTAATATGCTCAAACCATACTTTACCTTCTCAATGATATGAACTAGTTCGTGTTGGTTGATTACATTATGAGTGAAGCAATTGCGAACTTAAACATCATGTCCATATATTACTGCGTATTCGAGGAATCTGAATAAAGAATAGGCAGGCCGTTAGACGTAATACACACTGTTTCAAATAAAAAATCAGGACTGGACGTCTATTTCAAATACGAGTATCCACGATAATAAAGCTTGAAGTAACAAAAATGTTGGATTAAAAATGAAACTTTAATTACGTAGGGAAAAAATGTGCCATGTCTCCCCTCCCTGGTGATTTCATTTTCTTTAGTGTCATGTGTAGCATTGCATGATATGCATTACTATCAGTAAAGTACATCCTGCACGAAAATGTTTTATGGCACGACAAATATATCACCACTCTAACCTATCACTAAAAAAGTTAACTCTTCTTTTATAATTACATGCTCTCTCTCCCTTATATTGAGACATTTACCCCTAAATTTAGCACACATTAAACTATATATATATATATATATATATATATATATATATATATATATATAAAGAAATATAGTCTTAAGGTGTGCTATATTTATGGAATAAAGTGCTCAATATCAGAGATAGAGCGTGTGGCCTGACGATTGCATATAACATGAAACAGACTGTCGCCTCTAAGTGTTGACTACTATGTTCACTTTTATATATATATATATATATATATATATATATATATATATATATATATATATATATATATGTTGTATCGTCGAGGTGAATGATACACAGAGAAGAATGAGTGCTTAATATATTTATTCACCAGCAGTATCCGATGCTAACGAATACATACAAAAATACAGAACAATAGAGGGGGGGGGTCAAATGCTGTATAGCCAAACGAAATAAAATCAGTCCGAATATTAATCAGCTTAGTATCAACTTATTAATCAACTGTTGAAGCCCTTAATCGTAGACTATTTAATGCTATGAGCCAGGCCATCTGATAGAGTCCTGAAGAGGTTCTGGCTACTCTACTACAAAATACTTTAAAAATTAGGAGATTAGTTGAATCCGCTACCTTGGTTTCAACTTTACGGTATCCTCAGGCGATTTTGTATTTATTTATTTTTTATTATTATTAATTTGTTTTTAAAACTACAGTCCCCTCCAAAAGTATTGGAACGGCAAGACCAATTCCTTTGTTTTTGTTGGTCACTGAACACATAAGTCTATAAAAACTTCTTCCTGAACTTGCTTCAGTCAAATGCTCATTCTGAGACAAGAGTTCATAATTTCGGGTTTTATTTCCTGGTACAGTGTAACCCGGATATAAGAGAGTTGCCGGGACCGGGGAATAAGTCTCTTATATCCGGGTTTCTCTTATATCCGTATTTGGTCTATTTTGTTTAGGTAAGTATGGCTCTAATTTGGGACCAGAGAAAAGTTCTCATATATCCGGGTTTCTCTTATATCCGGGTTACACTGTATTTACATTTTATATCAGATCACCACATTTTTAGGTGAGCAAAAATAAAGGAAGAGATACTCTTAATGTAAATAAGTTTTAATCTTTGGTTGCAAAACCCTTGTTTGCAATAGCTGCATCAAGTCTGCAACTCATTGGCATCAAACTGTTGTATTCTTCATTTATGGTGCTTTTCCAAACTTTTATCGCGGCCGCTTTCAGTTGTTTTGTGGGTTTTCTTCCTTCAGTCTCCTCTTCAGGAGATGAAATGCACGCTTTGTTAAGTTATGATCTGGTCATTTTAAAACTAACTACTTTTATTCACTGACGAACTCCTTTAATTTGTTAACAGTCTGTTTTGGGTCATTGTCCTGCTGCATTGTAAATTTTCTTCCAATTCTTGGATGCTTGTCTCTGTAAATTAGCAAACAAAATATTTTCTGTAGACTTATGAATTCATTCTGCTGCTAATCTCATAAGTTACATCATCAATAAATGACACAATCAATAAGTTGTTTAACGCATCTAAATGTAAATCCCATAGACCTTCTTCATGTTTGTTTATTCTTTTTGATAAGAAATGGAGTCTTTATAGGTGAAACCCACGGCTAAAACCAAGGTTACTCAGTCAGAGTAATTTAATGGTTAAACAATCAATCTAAAGGGCAACACCTGAACAACAAGGAACACCTCTCAGGTACGTGTTCCAATCGTTTTGTTAAACTTGAAAAAAAAAGTAGTATGACCTAAGTTGTTTAACACATCGAAATGTCAATACCAGGAGATAAAAGTTGAAAGTCTGAACTCTTCTATATATATATATATATATATATATATATATATATATATATATATATATATATATATATATATATAACCTCTATATTTGTTTTTTGTATGAATGATTCATGAATTTATAAATTATATTTGCACCTTTTAATTGAAATTAAAATAACTGATCCAACGTGCAACTCTCGGATAATAAGTGTGTAATTATTGAGCAATATAGTTCATGCCATATTCACGGAAAATCTAGCAGTAAAAAAGAATTCTCTTATTGCTATATTTGTACAGAAACGCACAACCTTAAAATTTAAATTCAAACTCAGCGTTGCGACCGCACGTTCCAAAACAATAACACATTTCTCATAGCATTTTTTCGGATTACATCTCTATTTTCGTTGTCCTCTTATTACTGAGAAGTAAAGACAAGAACATAATCTACTTCCATACCTGAGGATGTCTGTAGAAACAGACGAAAGCTTGTAAAAAATTAAAAAGACCTTATGCAACTGGAATTTATAAACGGGGATCATATCATTCATATACAGGTTCGGGGTTAATGTATCTTACTATTCTATGTATTCTCACTATTTAAATCATTAACCTCAATATTTGTTTTTTGTATGAATGATTCATGAATTTATAAATTATATTTGCACCTTTTAATTGATATATATACATATATATATATATATATATATATATATATATATATATATATATATATATATATATATGTATATATATATATATATATATATATATATTTATCATTTTTATTCCATCATCTCTTGATGTGGCTTTCTTTATTTTCTCCATTCTCATGTTTGAAATCCCCCCTCTGTCTCCCTTTTATTACATTCTCTGTTTATTCTCCCTTTTTTTCCCTAAAGCTATCTTCCTCATTGTCTCTTTTTTTCATCATTTTACGTTCATTTTTCTCTCTCACTCTTTCTCCATGTTTCTCACCTTCTCAAGGCTACTCAACCTTTTTATTACTTACATATCATATTCTCTCTCTCTCTCCCTCCCTCTCTCTCTATCACTCTCTGTCTGGCTATCTCTTTCTGTCTCGACTTGTTTTGCTTTTTCGTTCTGCTCCTCCCTCTCATTTTTTTTTTACTCTTTCTCTCTTTCTTTCTTTTAATCTATTTTCCTCTCCATTGATTTATCTTCATCATTCTGTTTCTTAGTGACTTTCTTTTTTCGTACATTATAATACTTACTCTCTATTTAGACATCTTACACCCCCCTCTCTCTCTCTTTTATCTCTTTAAATCTTCCTCTCTTGATATGTATATATTCTTTTACCTTTTCTCTTACTGGATTTTTCTCTTTTTATTTCGATCGATTTCCTCTTTTTATCGATTTTTCAAACTAACGCGTGTTTTCCTTTTTTTTTTTCTCTCTTTTACTGAGTTTACTTTTCGATTACTTACTCCTTTCAAATTTCACCCTCTCTATCCTTTTCTATATCGATGTATCTCTTCTTTATCTTCTGGTTTGTTCATCTCGCTCATTTATTTTCTCTCTCTTTTATATGTCTTTCGAGTTATTCCCCACTCTCTTTCGATTTCTCCTCCTCCTCTGTTTCTTAGCCTTTTTTCTTTTCTCGCGTTCTTCTTTTTTCTCTCTCTTTTGATATTACACCCTTTCTTTCTCTCCTTTTATGCTCTAAATTCTCCTATATCGACACGCCTTTTCTCCTCTCATTTAATCTGTCTGGTTCTCTGTTTCATTTAATATTTTTCTTCTTTTTATCGATTTTTTCCAACTCATTCTGTCTTCCTGTTTCACACATTCTTATGTTAGTCTCCCTTTCAATATATCCCCCCTCTCTCTCTAGTTTTACCCCCTCTATCTTTTCTTGTAACGAAGTGTTCCTCTTTTTGATTTGTTGTCTCTCGTGTTCTCTCTCTCTCTCTATGTTTCGTTTGATCTAATTCCTCTCTCTATTGATATTTACTATCACTATTTCTCAGACGTTTTTCTTTCTCGTTTTCGATATCATACTCTCTCTCTCTCTCTTTCTTTCTGTTCCTCTCTCTGTATGTTCCTCATTTTTGGTCTGTTGTCTCTCCTGATTTTTCTCGCTGTTTTTATTTTTCTCTTGCTCTAATTCCTGTTCTTATTAATTTATAGTCCTGATTCAAAATTCGGTCTTTTTCCTGTTTCTCCTTTTCTACTTGACTTTCCTTCTCTCTCTCTCTCTCTCTCTCTCCCATTTTACTAATCTGTTCCTCTCTATTTTTATTCCTAATTTTTAGTCTCTTCTCTTTCTTTCTTTCTTCATAATTTTCATTTTTACTTTTTTCTAGTAGTATTCTTTCTTTCTTTTTTCTTTTTCTTTCTCTCTTTTTTCTTTTTCTTTCTTTCTTTTTTCTTTTTCTTTCTTTCTTTCTTTCTTTTTTACGTTTTACTTTCCTCCCATACCTTTCTTTCGCTCATTTTCTTTCTTTCTTTCTTTCTTTCTTTCTTTCTTTCTTTCTTTCTTTCTTCATATTTTACATTTTTACTTTTTTTCTAGTATCGTTCTTTCTTTCTTTCTTCGTTCATATTACACATTTTTATTTTTCTCTAGCGCGTTTCTTTCTTTTTCTTTCCTTCTTTCTTTCTTTCTTTCTTTCTTTCTTTCCCTAGTTTCTCTCGATTTATTTCCTCTTTATCGATTTCTCCACCTCACTCAGTTTTTCACTGCTTATCTCTTTCATATGCCAAAACTATCTCTCAATTGCAACTCCCCCCCACTCTCTGTCTTTTCATCATTATCCACTGCCAAATGAGGAGCTGAACTTCTGGGTGGAATTAAGTGGGTCACGGTTGCGAGCAAATTAATCTCACCCTTCACTCTTCTAATCCGTGCGAATCTGCTCTGTGTAAATCCTGGTTCCTGTAAGTTCGCATTTGTCGTTATCACTAACGGTCCAGAGGTGCCCAAGCGAGCTATCGCCATTGATCAGACTCGATCGATTATCAGCTCATATATTGATCTTTCACTCATACATCAACAGGGACACGATGACGAATGTCATTGTACGTAATGACACCCCGTTATCCATGTAATTGTAAGCATTTGCATCACACACAGATACACACACACCTCTCTCTCTATCCTAGTCTATTCATATCTATCTATCTATCTATCTATCTATCTATCTATCTATCTATCTATCTATCTATCTATCTATCTATCCTAAACTATTTAAAACTATTTTAGTCTGTTCAAATCTCTGTCTGTCTGTCTGTCTGTCTCTCTCTCTCTATCTATCTATCCTAAAATATTTATATCTATTTTTGTTCTTTGCTTTCTTTCTTTTTTCTATCTATCTATCTATCTATCTATCTATCTATCTATCTATCTATCTATCTATCTATCTATCTATCCAAGACTATTCATATCTATCCTACTCTATCCATATCTATCAATCGATCTTTTTATGCAAATCGCCTGATAGAAAACGAATTCACTAAATACAACATATATATTGTCCAAGGAGACAAGGAGACCTGAAGTAAGCTCTTTGCTTTGAAAACCTTTTTGAACTCAATCTCTCCACAGACCTCAAAGGGGGATTCAAGCTCTCTACAGACCTCAAGGGGGCGCGTTACGCTAAACGCTTATTGGGACTCAATAAAAAAAAATCTTTTTGCCCTGAACGTCTTTTGGGATTCAAGATCTCCCTAGATCTTAAGTATGCTGTTTGCCCTGAACGTCTAGTGGGACTCAATCTCGCCCCAGACCTCAAAGAGGCTCTTTGCCGTGAACGATTATAGAACTCAAGCTCTCTTCAGACCTCAAGGAGGCTCTTTGATCTGAACGGCTATTGGGATTCAAGTTCTCCCCAGACCTGGAGGATGGTCTTTACCCATAAAGTCTATTGGGACTCAAGCCTTCCCCAGACCTCAAGGAGGCGCTTTGCCCTAAAAGGTTTTTGGAACTAAAGTTTTTTCCAGACCTGAAGTAGGCTCTTTGCCTTGAACATCTTTTTGAACTCAATCTCTCCACAGACCTTAAGGAGGCGCATTGCCCTGAATGTTTACTGGGATTCAAGCTCTACCCAGACCTCAAGGAGGCGCGTTGCCTAAGCGTTTATTAGGACTCAATAAGAAAGAAGTCTCTTTGCCCTGAACGTCTTTTGGCACTCAAGATCTCCCCAGACTTCAAGTATGCTCTTTGCCCTGAACGTCTGTTGGGACTCAATCTCGCCCCAGACCTCAAGGAGGCGCTTTGCCCTGAACGGATTCAAGTTCTCTTCAGAACTCAAGTGGAACTTATATATCTGATCTATGATTAAAGATGCTGAAAAAATGGTCGGTTCATTGTAGCACTGTAGTAATTATCTGACCCCCCCACCCTATTTTTACAAGACCGAAATCAGTCAAAAAATAGGGTATTTCTGACATATCTGGTCTGGAATTACCCAGGCCTCACTTGCCTGTCTTCACAGAACTCAAAAGCGAGGCAGGGAAAAAGCCTTATTCAAATAATCTGGATCAAGCCAGGAACAATTAATTTTAATTTATTTATTTGAAATCGTCACTCTACGTACAAAAACTTTGGTTACAATGTCCTTTCGACCCGTCGTCCGAAAGCTACCTACTCAAAAGACACGGAAAATAGCATGTCATATTAGGTTGAGATTTAAACAATTTCTGCATTAGTAATTAGGAAAATATATTCGTTAATGCAACTAATTAGTAAAATTAGAAATTATTTATAACCCAGCCTAATACACTCCTTCTCTGGTTAAGCATGAATCAATAGCCGGCGACGTATGCGCTTAGGTGATATCGTAACGTCTCTTCCCTTCCGTTAATCAAGCCATGTTAGAGAATACGAGAATCGAGTCCTTCGACCCCGCCAAACATGACCAATGAGAAGAACAGAGAAAGCAAATGAATTCCGGAACCAGAAATAATATGAATGTAAACTGTTGGTCTCGAGAGATACAGGAAAATAATGCAAACATCAAGTTGATTATTCACATCAGTTTGGAAAATATAATGACAGATTTGTCAGTGCCAGTTAGATATAACTTATGTAATTACACTGTCTTCCCCGGCTTGTCGCGAATTATTGTTGCATCCAGAAGAAACGACAGAAATTCTATCAACAGTTACTGGAGCGTCCGTCGTATTTACGCTGTCTCCTTGGACCGTTTCATTGACGCCATTTTCACGTTCGTTTTTGTGTTTTTTTGCAAATTCCTACCGGATAATGGTCATCAAACACTGTCATCTTTACATTTAGCAAATGCCAGCCAGGTCTTGTTAAGCAACTGATTGGAAAAGCTCGTCGGATTCCAAACGTGAAATTACTGGTTGACTAAAAGTCATCATTATTTGGAAAGACCAATGTTGATACTTTATTCTGCACGCTTGCTCGCAATTACAAAGGATAATATATATATATATTTATATATATATATATATATATATATATATATATATATATATATATATATATATGTGTGTGTGTGTGTGTGTGTTCTCCTTTCTGACATACCTATGTATATATATGTTCTTCCTTGTAACACACACACATATATATATAATCTTCCTTATGACACACACACACACACACACACACACACATATATATATACTTCCTTGTGACATACACACACAACTATATATATATATGCATGTATGTATATATACATGTATATATATATATATATATATAAGTAGTGACACACACGCACACACATATATATATATATATTATAAATTAACTGATTTAAAAATATGGTTTCATCGCTACACAGGAATTACCATGTTTCAAAAACAGCAACTAAAATCTTCAAATTCACTTATATAATTAAATCAAAACCATTAGTTCTGTTTCATCTTCAAGCGAATTTTGGAATATATATATATATATATATATATATATATATATATATATATATATATATATATATATATATATATATATGTATATGTGTGTGTGTGTGTGTGTGTGTGAATATAAGGTTATTTTGTCAGCAAGAATTCTTTTAGAAATACATGATTAAATGATAGGGACAAGTTCTGTTCATCAATTATTTTTATCAAATCTTTTAAATTTACGAATTGTTTTGTGTTATCGGTAAATTTTCCAAAGTTCATATGTGTTATTGTTTAATATTATTTTTTTCGGCTACTTGCTATTTGCTAAATTCTTTTTCAAGGTCAGTTCTGGGTATATTTATGCAACTGTTTTTCTTTTTTTAATTCCGGTTTTTGATTAAACCAATTGTACGTCACTGAAGTTGACGTCATATAAACAGTCAAACTGGAATATTTATATGTATTTTTGAAACACATTTCAACATACGCCTTCTCTCTGTCTCTGTCTCTCTGTCTCTCTCTCTATCTCTCTTTATCTCTCTCTCTCTCTATATATATATATATATAAAGAGAGAGAGAGAGAAAGAGAGATAGCCATGGAAAGTTTCAGAAATCTGTTCCATGTGTTGACTCAAGCCTTGTAATTGAAACTGGTTAGCAGGAAATCACATGCCTTCCTGACTGAGGTCTTTTGAGAGTCTTGTCATTATCAAAATACTGATCATGTCAGATTATGTGCTTTTTCCAGAGACTTTTACTAATATCTGCTCAGTGTAGCTGTGTCTGAAGATTGTTCAAATAATACAACCGTTCCTGAAAGGGCTCCTGCAACAGGGATTAAATTTCGAGATTAGTAGATGGGAAACTTGGGAATGAGAAACTAACCATTATATATATATTATGCTAAAAGGTTTTTCCTAATTTATTTGTTGATATAGTACGAATTAATTTATATATCGGTTCGAGTAATCATGTCCACATAAAGATGTACAGAGGGATAAAAGGGTAAATTTATTCAATAAAACCGGCATTGGCTTCTATCACAGCCTCCAAACTCCTGCATCTCTTCTGGACGGCCTCCTTGTTTAGGTTGGTGAATGCTGCCACAATCCTTGCTTTCAGTTCATATAAATCTATTTCGGCCAACAAAATATTAGGTTGGTGCAAAAATAATGACATGATAATGTCGTTTTTTGAGGTTAAAAAATACGTCAAAAAACGACATTATTACGTCATTATTTTTGCACCAACCTAATATTTAACGCGTTTAAAGGCGAACCGAATTTTGTTAAAAAAACACAAATAAAAAGTGCCAAATATATATATATATAAAAATAATAGCAACACTATTCAAGTTACGGAAAAATTTTAAAAATCATTTCTTGCAACCGGCTTCAATTTACGCAGATATACCGTTCTTCAAAGTTAGACAAACCTTCTGAATTCATTAGCAGATATATACAAGTTGCGATGGATAAATTGTCGTAGAAATGACTCAAAACTGAAAATAACACTGACGTCTCTTTTTCACTGTTATATTTACGAAAATTACACAAAAAAATATCTAGATATACTAAAAAGTAAGTTTATTCAATAAAACCGGCATTGGCTTCAACCAGACGACTTCGGAAATTCCTGTAACTCTTCTAGACGGTCTCCTTGTTTAATTTGGTGAATGCTGCCATAATCCTTGCTTTCAGTTCATTTTTGGTGTTGCAAGGAGTTTTGTTGGTCTCTCGCTCAACTGCGCCTCACACATTATAATCAAGGGGGTTGCAGTCTGGCGAGTTAGGTGACTAGATGTAAAGAGTGATGTGGTCACAGAAATTGTCTGACTGGGTTCTCCTGCTTGTGTGTCATTGTGTAGAGTCCTGTCACCAGACATAGGCTCTTCCAGCAGCCACCATCTTTAACCAGGGCAGCACTACCTTCTCAAGTCATTTGATGTAGGCCTCCATGTTGAATGGAGACATCCGTCACCAAATTCAGGAGTTCTTTTCATATCAGTTTTCCGAGCTGCTGCACGGAGCTGATGTGCCGCTATGCAAAGCAAAAAACAAAAAAAAAATAAAAAAATAAAATAAAATAAACAAAAAAAAAAAATCTCTTTGGTATTATGAAGGAACTTATGCATCTCTGTTTGCATCCATTTATAATTTCCTTTGGGTACTTGTTTGTTATCTGTATGCACTGATTGTTGCAATTTATTCTAATATTTTTCTAATCCTAAATTGTAACGTACCAGTCGACTTGGCGTACAAGTCGGCCTTGCATACAAGTGGACCTCATGATTTTTAGCTCCAAATTCTGAGTTAGGGTTAGACCTACCGCATAAGTCGATTTCCAAACATAAGGTAGACAGTGGCCTATCTGTACGTAAAATTAGGCTACAGTATACTATAACTCGCGCCACGGGACACAGGACTTACCTGTACATTGAAACACTAACCGTAATATATTTCTATATGCGCTGTATAGTAAACAACCTACAACATACACCGGTAGGTACCGTGTAATATATAGGTATAAATTAGCGAAGAGTTAAATTTTGTCAGGTATACTGGTAAACACGGGCACCTGGAGACTGTGTAATGGTTAGCAAGCTTGTCTCGCTAGAACAATTACGACTGATTAGTGAGTTCGATCCCTACTGGTTGCCCCATACTTTCGGCCTTGTGCCACATCTAAGCTACGCTTGGAAAATCACGATTGGGCACCTCAAGGCGGTTTAATGGTTAGCAAACTTGTCTTGCTAGAACAATTACGACTGAGTAGTGAGTTCGATCCTTACTGGGTGCCCCATACTTTCGGCCTTGTGCCACATCTAAGTTACGCTTGGAAAATCATTATTGGGCACCTTAAGGCGATGTAATGGTTAGCAAACTTGCCTTGCTAGGACAATTACGAGTCAGTAGTGAGTTCGATACTCACTGGGTGCTCCCTACTTTCGGCCTTGTGTCACATATAAGCTACGCTTGGAAAATCCCTATTGGACACTTCAAGGCGGTGTAATGGTTAGCAAGCTTGTCTTGCTAGAACAATTACGACTGAGTAGTGAGTTCGATCCTCACTGGGTACCCCATACTTTCGGCCTTGTGCCACATCGAAGCTACGGTTGGATAATCACTATTGGACACCTCAAGGCAGTGTAATGGTTAGCAAACTTGTCTCGCTAGAACAATTACGACTGAGTAGTGAGTTCGATCCTCACTGGGTACCCCATACTTTCGGCCTTGTGCCACATCTAAGCTACGCTTGGATAATCACTATTGGACACCTCAAGGCAGTGTAATGGTTAGCAAACTTGTCTTGCTAGAACAATTACGACTGAGTAGTGAGTTCGATCCTCATTGGGTGCCCCATACTTTCGGCCTTGTGCCACATCTAACCTGCGCTTGGAAAATCACTATTGGACACTTCAAGGCGGTGTAATGGTTAGCAAGCTTGACTTGATAGAACAATTACGACTGAGTAGTGAGTTCGATTCTCACTGGGTGTCCCATACTTTCGACTTTGTGTCACATCTAAGCTACGCTTGGAAAATCACTATATTTGGGGGACCTCGAGGCGGTGTAATGGTTGGCAAGCTTGTCTCGCTAGAACAATTACGACTGAGTAGTGAGTTCGATCCTCACTGGGTGCCCCATACATTCGGCCTTGTGCCACATCTACGCTAGAAAAATTGATATATAATAAACACATTAAAACCAACATGAAGTTATTCTTTTATATTAATTTATGTGTTAAAATGGTCAACAAACACATGGTCACCAAACACATGGTCACCAAACACAAGTTATAGTGAAAGATATTTGTGACAGCCTGCAGGAGGCACGGTAAGTGGTAAACTACCCCACTTGTTTTCAACACAGTGATAGTTTTTCTTTCAATGGTGTTCACCTTGTACAAGGCCCGAAGGCCATTCGAGGCAGAGGGTTACAGAGTAAGCAGATACTGCTTATGCGGATATGCGCGGAAAATAACGATTAAGCCTAGTATTGAACAGGTAAAGGTAGTCGTGATCGGGAAACATTCTCTTGAGCCCCCCGAGGTAGAGTGTTACAGAGTAATAGGCACAGTTTATGGGGATATGTTGGGAAGATAACGATAAACCCTAGACTTGAACAAGATAAGATTGTAGTGATCGGGGAAGCAGCCTCTTAGGTGCCTGTCCGCAAGTCAGCGGTTCAAGAGGAGAAGTTGCTTGAATGGAACTTGCATCTCACTAACGGAATACAAAGGGAAAGAGTCGGGGTCGCTGCATTATGCATGGCATGCCGGGTCTTAGCCATGAAGGTTTTCACTGGTTGAACTAAGGAGTATAGTGCATTTGAATACTCTTCAGAAATAGGGTTAGAGCGTGAGAGGCTTGCGACCACTCGATTGGGAGAAAGGAGTTGCAGCGTAGAAAATAATGCATCACTCACTTGACGCGGAGACACTTTTGGGCTCTATCTAGAGTGAACTACATTTTATACTCGCCATATAAATCGACGCTTAGTTTTAGAAATATTTATTCAGGCTTGAAAACTCGACTTGTACGCCGCAAATGATGGTAGGTTTTGGGGTCCGTATCTCATCGAATGTTTTTGCGTAATCTATGTAACATAAGCATCGAGCAGACCGAACGAACATCAAATCACAAGAAAAGAGTAAAGTTGTATTAAAGAAATTGAGAAAAAAAATGTTTCATTGCAGAGAAAGCAAAGAAATCTCCAAATATTTTATTTTATATACATTAGATGTACTTTAAATAGTTGTTATATGACCAAAAATTTTATGTTTTAATTTTCCCTCAAGCGCCAGCAATATTAACAATCAAAGTAGTGTCATTAATAATATGCCTCGAGTTCCGAAAACCATTAAAGTTGTAGAGAGTGTCAGTAATTATATCATGTCTCGAGTTCCATAACCCATTAAAGTCGAAGGAAGTGTCATTAATAATATTCCTCGAGTTCCGTAACCCATTAAAGTTGTAGGGAGTGTCATTAATAATATCATGCCTCGAGTTCCATAACCCATTAAAGTCGAATGAAATGTCATTAATAATATGCCTCGAGTTCCGTAACCCATTAAAGTTGTAGGGAGTGTCAGTAATGATATCATGCCTCGAGTTCCATAACCCATTAAAGTCGAAGGAAGTGTCATTAATAATATGCCTCGAGTTCCGTGACCCATTAAAGTTGTAGGGTGTGTCATTAATAATATCATGCTTCGTGTTCTCTAACCCATGAAAGTCGAAGGAAAAGTGAGTAATAATATCATGCCTCGAGTTCCGTAACCCATTAAAGTCGTAGGGAGTGTCAGTAATAATATTATGCCTCGAGTTCCGTAACCCATTAAAGTCGTAGGGGTACCACATGTAGATCAGC
>OZ010604.1:67774693-67782193 GCA_963932145.1 Acanthosepion lycidas
GATCCGAGTCAGGAAGTTTTTCTCCCCGGAGTCGGTCCTCCAGATCTACAAATCAACAATTTGCACTTGCATGGAGTATTGCTGCCATATATGGTCTGGTGCCCCTTCTGTTTGCCTCGGGGTTCTTGATAGCCTCCGGAGGCGGATATGCAATGTAGTTGGCCCTGCTCTGTCGACTCGTCTACAGTCACGTTCTCACAGACGCGCCGTCGCCCCCCTCTGTCTGTTCTACAAATACTTCCATGGAAATTGCTCCGAGGAGCTGCATTTGCTGGTTCCCAGACGTCATGAGTTCAAGCGCCAAACGAGGTTGGCATCCCGCTCTCACCCCTTCACTGTCGAAACTCCTAAATGTAGCCGTTTCTTCTACTCGAATAGCTTCATGTCTCGCACCTCTCGCCTGTGGAACTCCCTTCCCTATTCCTGTTTCCCTGTGAGCTATAATCTCCAGCTATTCAAGTGTAATGTCAATCGACATCTCCAGTTGCCTTGATCTGTCCACTACTCTCATCCTTTCTTCTATCACTCCTATCTGATCTTGCTCTAAATTTTCTGTAACCCCTTGCGTCGTAGTGGCTCCCGCCTTGCTTGGGGTGAAATGTGCTTACCCCCCACCAAAAAAAAACAAACACACACACACACGCATATATATATATATATATATATATATATATATATATATATATATATATATATATATGTATGTATATATATATATATATATATATATATATATATATATATATATATATATACAACCAAACCCCCCCATATATATATATATATATATATATATATATGCGCGTGTGTTTGTGTGTGCATGTGTGATTGTTTGTGGGTGGTGGTGAGGGTGGAGGTTTTGTGGGTGTGCACTCCAGCTTCTGCTCATTTATGATGTAAGTAAAAAAAATGGAGATGTGTGTATCCAAATGATTCAGTTTTGGTTGAATGCCAAATGTATTTTTAGCTCATTTCCACAAATCTTAGACATTCCATTAATATTTGTCTGGTTTACCGTTTCTTCTTTTAATAGTATTTACCCATTCCGATCTAACAAACTGCGAACGAAAGATTAACCTGGAATTCCTGGGTCTTTTGTTTGGCATAAGATTTCTTGTCGGTTTTACTCAATTGTAGTCTGGGAAGTGGAACGCTATTTTAAAACCATTCCGGAGAAGGAATGCGTATAATTCAACAAGCAGGCGATTCTGTCGACTAGATCTCCGACAAGATAATTCACAACCATTTAAATACAATAAATTCGAGTTAAGGATATGCAGGTCGTGTAACAGATACCGGCTGGCAAAATGAAATTATCAAGACGAGTTGGCACTCTTTTGAAATTATAAATTGCATATCTTGCCTCGCAACAACTCCAACAGTCGCACAGTAATCCGCTAACTAGAGTGTTTCTTTGGCTTTTTATTGGCTGAGCATTCGGACATATTTCAAGTGATTGGACGATCTTTGAACAGCCTGCTATTCTTTTTGGGTCTCTTTTCAAATATTTGACTTTTCGGAAGAATTTATTTAGGCCTTTGTGCTAGGAAAAATGATTAAAAAAATGATAAAAAAATAGTGATCAAATTTTCCAAAAATAAATAAAAAATTTACTAAAAGTATAAAACAAATTTAAGCTCATGAATTCTGCTCAAAAATACCTACAGGCAAGTCTATTACTGTACATAAGAGATTCTTTTGCAAGAGCCTAAAATCAATCAGCCAATCGTGAGAATTTCAGAAAGTGGTCGAACAATGTTTTTTTTTTTTTGTCGAATTTCGAATATTGTGTATTGATCTCTGCTGTCTTTGTCGCTTCCCGTACTGTTACAGTTGTTGGTCTTTTGAAATAATAGCCTTTATTGATATTCTTTGTCGCCATCTTTTTCTTTTTCCTGCTTTTATTTTTCTTTCTTGCTTTTTATTTTCTTTCATATTTTTTTTTTTGTTTTTTTTCTTCTTCTCCCCCACTCATTCCCTGATTCTACCTCCCCTTTTACCTACGTCCGGACATTCAGAATATGGTTCAAAAGTGTTCGCCCGCTTATCAAAGTCATAGCATTCTATCATCATGCTTTTCTACTCGGTTTTTCTTGTTTGTTTTTGAGACGAACGATATTAATGGGCAGGGAATCTAATCGCTTAATCACGAATGAATTCTCTCTTTCTCATTATATTCATACATACATACATACATGCATACATACATACATACATACATACATATATATATATATATATATATATATATATATATATATATATATATATGTATATGTGTGTGTGTGTAGATTGATTTATAGATAAATAGATAGATATATATGTATGTATATATCATGAGTATTTATGTATCCGTGTGTTAATGAAAAGTATTTCAGAAAAAGAAGAAAGAACATTTTGGCAACAGCGTAATAACATCACTATATATATATATATATATATATATATATATATATATATATATATATATATATATATATATATATATATATATATTGTACGGTAGCATTTAGAGATTAAGACATGTGCAATTTTAATGAAAACAAGACATGTGCAATTTTAATGAAAACAGATCAAACAGAAAATATTTTGGGTTTTGGCAAGGCATCTATAATTAAGTATACACACAGATCTATCTATCTATCTATCTATCTATCTATCTATCTATCTATCTATCTGCCTGTATGTATGTATGCATGTTCCTATTTATGTATGAAAGTATGTATGTATCTACCTATTGATGTATCACACAGCTGAGTCCACTGCTGGTGGACTTCTGAGGCATAACCAAGGAAGAGGTTCAAGTATTGTTTGAAAAATAATCTAAAGGAAATCAGGTTAGATGCCGAGAATTGGAAGGAGATGGCTGGGAATCGCACCGAGTGGCAGAGAGCTGCTGTAGAGGGTTATGAAATATCTGAAGTAACGAATTTGGCACATGGAGAACTTAAATCGGGGTCTGCGCAAAGGCGTTGGCAAGGTCTTGATTCCTGTCTACATCTATCTATCTATCTATCTATCTATCTATCTATCTATCTATCTATCTCACTGTCGACATCTATCTATCTATCTATCTATCTATCTATCTATCTATCTCACTGTCGACATCTATCTATCTATCTATCTATCTATCTCACTGTCGACATCTATCTATCTATCTATCTATCTATCTCACTGTCGACATATATCTATCTATCTATCTATCTATGTCAGTCTACTCATATCTATCTATCTATCTATGTCAGTCTACTCATATCTATCTATCTATCTATCACACTGTCGTCATCTATCTATCTATCTATCTATCTATCTATCTATCTATCTATGTCAGTCTACTCATATCTATCTATCTATCTATCTATCTATCTATCTATCTATGTGTATATTGTTTAAATATATGTGTTTTCTTGATTTTTTCTTGTTTTTTTTTCTCGAGATTATAAATATATTTCTTGGCATTATTTCTCCAAGTAATTTCAGCCAATTTGCCCCTCTATAACGGGGATTTTTTTCATTTGGTTTAGTCTTATAGTAATTGTTTCAGCATCTTTTTGGAATATCAGAAATGTCTAAATGATCAGTGATATACAAAACATGTATTTTATTGAACAGGGGTCCATTTGTTGGTAACAATTCACTTAAGTCACTTGCGATTATTTTGCAAAATTAATGTTTCTTTTTTTTAAAAATCACTTGACCATAGGATACTGATGATTTGAAGGACGGACATATCTACCTATAGAGATATATGTTAATAAATTACCACTGATTGCTTACAGAACCTCTTTATTAGCCCCGTTCTGTTTCTCCCTTACTCTCTGTCTGTGTATATATATATATATATATATATATATATATATATATATATATATATATGTGTGTGTGTGTGTGTGTGTGTGTGTGTATTATTTTCAGATAGAGTGTATCTGTAAAGAAATAAAATAAATAAAAAGACAAGCAGAAGAGGAAAAATTATTCTTAGCCGACGCGTTTCCTGCTCTGTAGTGAACATAACAAACTCTGATTCTTACCCCGAGGCTAGTCGAGTTTCGATCCAGGTTTGAAGCAATCGGATGTCTAGTCACAAGGATGAGCTGTGATACAGCAAAACAGGCTGGCTTTGGATGACTTACACACACACACATATATATATATATATATATATATATATATATGGGGGGGATATATAGAAAAAATGGAAAGAACACGTTAGGTAAATAATCCGGAATTCTTTAGTATTTTTGTTTTTATTTATTGGTGCTCCATACAAAAATGTGATTCCTTCGCTACATAAGAGTTATAATATTTCAAAAACGAGAGCCAAAAATCTCAAAATAATTATTAAAATTAAATTGAACTATTCCAAATATTCCGCTTGAAGATGAAGCTTGATAATTCAATTTAAGTTTAATAATTATGTTGAAGTTTTTGGCTCTTGTTTTTGAAACATGAGAACTCTTATGTAGTGAAGGAATCATATTTTTAAAAAATAATCATATATATATATATATATAATGCTATATTTCTTCATAGATATATCTATCCTGTTAAAAACATTTTTATAAGCCTTCAACTGCACAAAACCATTTTCCAGAAAAGAAATTTTCGTCTTGCGAAATAAATTGAAATATATCTTTGTTGCTTTTGTCTTATTTTGTATCCAAACTCTTTTCTTCCCTGCTTATCAACTTGTGTCTTTTAATTTTCTTTACTTCCTTCGCCCACACAGCAACCCCATTAGACAAAAGGTTAAAGCAGTCATCAAAGGCCTGCCATATTAAGTGTTCGCGTCACAAGCCGCTGAGTTCCTTTGTCTTGCACATTCCAGTCTGAAAGTGTCTCGGAACGTTGCAATACTGGCGCCTTCCTAAGCAACACGACTGCTAAAGCTGAGCAAATGACACACCCTCCCTTAAGGCCTTTCTTCACCCACGGGTCACAGCCTGTAATTTTCATCTCATATTTCATTATGCACCCTTTTTGATATTCGTCTATATTTTCTTTGCTGTTTAAATTTATTTTCGTTTGCCATTTTTTCTCCCCCTCTTTTTCTAATCGCGCGAAAACCTTTGTCGGCCTGACTGCTTTTTACTTTCTTTTTATTTTTCTTATCTAATTATAAGCAAGTATTTTGTACTTATAATCATAGAATATATTATGTTATTTTATCTCTGATGGTCATAGCTTTTATTGCTGTTGAATATTGAGTAGCTGAGCAGTTCTCGCTATTACCATACCATTCGGTTTTCTTATTCGTCCATCTATTTCCACTGTTATACTTAGGAAATGCTACAATAACCATAGCTGTGTTTTAACCTAAAGGATAAAAATCTCGTATTTGATGGAATTAACGTCCCCCACTTTTTTTTTTTATTTTGCTAAAATGACACCATCTATTTCTGGGTCTTTTTCTACAGAAGAATGTAAAAAAAAAAAATTCTGGCTCACGTTCTAAGTTATAAAACTTCGGAAAAGTCGAAGAGGATATTACCAACTAGCAGCATGGCCCGGCGTTGCCCATGCTTAATTCAAAAATCGTGCGACTCATACAGCAATTGCTATCACTTGATTTAAAATATTTTTGCCCTCCCTTGCCTTTAAAGGAATTCTCTTTGCCGTGCTGATGTTGCTACATGCCTTACTTCTTGTCTATCTCACACTGCGAATCTTTTCTATACTAAACATTAAATCTGTTACAAAAAAAGAACTATACAAAATGAACACAAAACGATCAGCTTTAAAAAAAGGACTCGTAACTGGAAAAACCGAATGAAAAAAGAATGTTAACAACAAATACTTTTTCACACACAACCCAGTTCTGCGGAATCAGAATCAATTAAATTTTTCCCACTTGTGACGAATGCAGCTATCGTTTTTTTTTCATCTTCCTGCCTATTTGTGGCAGCCAGCTATAGGCTCTCACTCTGGCCAGTAGAAAATGACCGCAAACTACATGAAAACTGCCGTAGAAGCATGAAAAAATCGATTATTTCCACCATCGATGGGAGTTGGGAAATTCAAAGTCGGTCTTGCAGCATGTGCATGTAAATTTTGGTGCAAATCCTTCGAAAATTGTGGCCATGCATTCGGTACACACACACACACACACACACACACACACACACACATCCTGCCTTTTATAGATAGAGATAAGATCTATTATTTTTTTCTCTGAGATTCTTGAGGGTTTGGAAAATTTGACACTCCCAGGACATATTAAAGGCAAGTGGAAAAGAGGAAAACAGAGCGTAACATACCTAATGAGCTCGTCTAAACGGTTGACATAACAAGGAGAGATATAAAAAAAACAAGCCTTAAAAGAAGGGTTCTTAACCGGGGGTATCCCTACCCCCAAATACTCCTGCTATGGGACTCGATTTCTGGGTACTGCTAGTTCCCACCTCCGTGTTGTGTTTGACAGAGTGCACAAAATAACAGCAAATATCTTACTAGATTAGTAAATGTCTGTTTTATGGAGTCGAGATACTAAAAAAAACTTGCAATATTCTCTTTACTTATACTTATCAATGCTTATGTTGTTTTTTTCATGTTCTATTCCTAGTATTTATTTTTTTCATGTTCTATTCCTAGCATTTATTTAAAGTACAGTAAATTCAAGCGATTGAAATATTTGGAAGACATACTGGCAAATAATAGGATTGGTGATAATTATTTCGACAGTCAAGTGAAAGGGGTATGAGACCATATTGGACAATCCATTGGGGGTCTGGAATCATCAAAAGGTCAAGAGCCCCTGTCTTAAAAGCAGGGAATAGTTTCTTCAGTGATGAAGAGAAGTCTTGAAGCAACAAAAATGTGATTCTTGAGAAGGATGCTGAGAGTCAGAGAATATATTTTTTATTTATTTCTTTTTTTCTTTCTTTCTTTATTTATATTTTTATTTATTTATTTATTATCTCTCATGGCCTTGGCCGTTATTGCCGTTGAATATTGAATATCTGAGCAGTTCTGGTTATTACCATTAAGTTTTCTTATTTGTTCATCTATTTCCACTCTTATACTCTGCCAGTGTTACAGTAACCATAGCTGTGTTTTAACCTAAAGGATAGATTTGTGGCTTTAAGGTCACCATTCTTTGCTAAAATGGTACCATTTATTTCTTGGTCTTTATATGTGAAATCAAAAGAAAATTGTACTGAACAGTTAAGTTATATCTGTTTTATGGCATTGAATGCTGGACAATCGCTTCAGAAAGAAAGAAGAAGTAACAGAAATGTGATACTACTGAAGGATGCTGAGGATACCATGGAGAAACGACGAAGTTTTAGAGAAAATGGAAACAAAAAGGAAACATTAACATCAGGAAGAGTCAGTCTATATCTCTGAGATGAGGTATTATGATTACTTTCATTATTTACATTATTCGAACTGTTTTCCTCATCTTCATTGCCATATTCACAACCTTTCGGCCGTTGTACGCTCCGACCTTCTTCAGGTGATTGAAATTTGGAACGGAAAACTTTACTTCGTTCAGCGGCG
>OZ010604.1:67784693-67790572 GCA_963932145.1 Acanthosepion lycidas
AAATATATTTATATTTGAGAGGCAGGAGTTATTATTGTTGGATATTTTATAAAAAAAATTATGCGTAAAAATTTAAATCTTCTGCCATTATCACTACCTAAACAGGAAAACTTTATTGTTGATCGGACGGACTTTTTTGATATGTCGTTGATGTTGGGCCTGTTTATGGTGATACTATGCCTTACTCGGAACAATAGTAATCGAATATTATACAAAAAAGACTGAAAAGGCAAATTCATCCTTTGAATTATTTTCCAGCAATTATTTCGACGAAATTTCAAACATGAGAGAATTTTAAAAGCTAACTAAAAGGAAGGTTGCTGACTGGCTGAAATCACTATTCTTCATGTGCCATCAGAGTATACAGTCACACAGATATGAGGACAACCTTAAGAGTTAAAATTTGCAGCTGAGAGCAAAAAGAATATTCTGAAACGAGAAGTAACCAATCAAAATCTCCGGTCAAAATGAGCAAAACTAAAATAAAACAGTTTCTTCTGAAACTGTTTACCTTGAGCTCCTTGATAAAATCCAAAGAAGAATTAGCAATATTATTGGTTCTGACCTGGCGTCTCGGCTTCAGTCACTTACCTATCGTTATAAAGTTGCTTGCCTGTGCCTTTTCTATAAATACTTTCATAACTATCTAGCCGCCGCCTTTCCGTCTTAAGTCCTTGAGGCTTTATTCTGATTCTTAAAATAGCAAGGATCAGTTGGAAGAATTTAACTTCTAGCTTTTATAGAATCCCTTCTGACAGTGTCCAAATCACGACTCTCATGCTTGCTAGGTGTTATGAGAGTCGTGATTTGGACAAGTCAGAAGGGATTCTATAAAAGCTAGAAGTTAACTTCTTCCCAACTGATCTTGTATTTTAAGCATCAGATTAAAGTCAAGATTAAGACGGAAAGGCGGCGGCTCACTTCATGAGAATTTGGCAAAAGTGGGGTGTATCTTAAGCGCTTGTGTCGTGTGAAAGGGGCTGACCTGGAGTGGCACTTTGATGCCGGTTAGGCGCCAGGATATTACTCTTCCTGGGTTGAACTTATGCAATCCATCCCGAAACTAGTCTAGGTTAGATTTAGTTTTGATGCTTTAGTTTCTTTTTCTTTCAGTAAACTTAGCTAGGGTATGTATGCTCATTGGCCCCCTTTTATTTCTGTCCCTATTTTTCTTTAAGTTTAATTCCCAATCTCCTCCCTCGTTAGGTGGTCAGTGATGTCAGTTCGCAGGTGGATGCGAGAGAAGAAACTGTCAGAACTTACGATTGCATTTAGCCATTTCAACTGTAAAAAAATGAGACCTCACCGCCAATCTAGTACTGAGATTAACTTCATAAAGTCTACGGACCAAAAAGTAAACTTCATCGGGAGAAAAATGTAGTTCACTACCGACTGTTCGGTTGTACTCTCTTCCTACGGACGGGAGGAACCCGAAGGAGGCTACGCCGAAGGGCGGAGTCTCCTTCGGGGAGGTAGACCGGCCCTGAACCCGTTTATACGGATTCAATGGGCATATTTTTGGCCGAGCCCACGGGCTCGGAGTGCCCACGTTAAAAAGGCCTCTGCCACATGACACCCTCGTGGGCGGGGGGTGACTGAATATCGTCGGGAGAAAAGGCCCAGGGATGCTACATTACAGTGGTAAGAATGTGACTGAAACCGAGATGACAGGTCAGGACCAATAACATTACAGATTCTTCTTTGATTCTATCCCTTTAAGAAAGGAAATGTTTAACTTTATCAACTCAAAAAGAAAATTCTGCTCAACTTACTCACTGAAAAGAATATTTTCAGCAAACGTTTATAATCTTTTATTCCTTTCCAGTTGAAAACTATTTTCTATTATCAAACTTCTTTTTGTTCAACTTCCCAGCGAGAAAGAGTCTTTCTTTTCTAATGGACTATAATATTTTATTTTATTTTATTTTATTCTATAAAAGAAACAATGGCTAAAAATAATTACCAACGAACCTATTCAAAATGGCTAATGAATTGGCCGAAAGCGTTTGAGACAATAATCACAGTAGACAGTCTCCATACACTGTTTGTCGCCATAAAAGAAAAACTAATTAAACATTTATAAAATCTTCCTTGCTCCTTGCATTCGATGAAGGGTACACACACAGACACACACGCACACACATACATATATATATAAATATGGATAAAGACAAATTGAAAACTTTTCTTTACCAACACGGTTTTTCATTTGAGTGGCTTTATCAATCATCAGATGATGAAACGCGTTGGTAAAGAAAAGCTTGGCTTTTTTCTTTATTTATATTGACTTTTTTCGAATATATTTTTTATTTATATCTGAAGTTTTACACACACACACGCACATATATATATATATATATATATATATATATATATATATATATTATATATATATACAGAGAGAGAGAGAGAGAGAGAGAGAGAGAAAATAACAAGTACAATTTGTCAGCTGATTAATGGGATATTCAGAACCTCAAATACAGTTTTCGTATACGAATATTTTTGCAAAATGCTCGGGCGACTAGTCAGGGAGTTTCAACAATTGATCAAACACTTCATACATATATATATATATATATATATATATATATATATATATATATATATATATATATATATCAAACAAGCAGTATGGCTTTTGCTTCTCTAGGTAAAATACTGATGTATTAGGTATTATTGCCAAAAGAGTTTATCAAAGAGAAGAACGAAGCGTTTGACAGCGTTTGGCATAGCGGTCTTCTTCACTACTTTAAATGTTATGGTATATCTAGACGAATGTTTGAACATATTATTAAATTTTTCCTATAAAATGGACTTTGCATTTAATAATTAAGACGGCAGCATTTCGCACTGCAATCAGCAATGGTTCAGAGTACAGTATGCTTTGAAATTGTTTGGGGTATTATGTAGAGTTTAAGCTGTACTTCATAGACATATATGCATACATATATACACAGATGATTAGCGCTTTATTATATATATATATATATATATATATATATATATATATATACTAGCAGTACAACCCGTGTTTCATTACTGGGAATTTTTACCGTTCAATTAGAGCACCCGACCCGAAAATCAATATTAGCAACAATAATTGGGTGCAACTGAGTCACATCCCCAAATTTAAAGATTAAAATAGGGGTGGACCAGAAAAGGGTCGTTTTTGAGTTCTCAGTCCTGTTTCAGCCTCACGCACAGCAGCATTTGAAAAGGTGTTTCTCCTCAGCCATTGAGTCATTTGATCAGCAGTTTCAGCCTCACGCGCAGCAGCATTTGAAGTGGCGTTCTCACCAGCCGTTGAGTCCTTTCATCAGCAGTTTCAGCCCCGTGCACAGAAGCGTTCAGGTATGCTCTTCTGTAAAGTCGATTGCTACGTTGATCTCAGTGGCTCTGATTGAAGCATTCCGAAAGGCATTTTGAGACAGGCAAAATGAACGTTCTAAAGACGATTCTTTATCTCTTATTCTCATGGGTGGAGCTCGTGGCAGCGGTTTTGCGACCTAGGCAACGTCTTTTCTTTAGTGGCATATCTTAGACAATTATGAATTGTCAAATTGAACGCGTAGGCAATTACCAGATGAGAGCGTTGTAAAGGTACGGGGATCACTAAGCTTGAATAACTTTAGGAAAGTTTGGAAAAATAAATGTTGAGTAATAATAGAGCAAGCTTACTTATTACTACGGTGAATACAACGCAAAAACTAGCAGGACAATAAAAAAATGGAACGTCTATAAATGCCTTAAAACTGTAGTTGTAGGCTTTACGCAAAGGAAAAAGGTAACTTCACTTGAAAGAGATTGTTTTGGCCAAGAGGAGGGGAATGTGTAATTTGGACTCAAAACCGGCACTGAAGAGTTATCAATGAAACAAAAAAAAATTTCATCGAAATCGGATGTTAACTGTGAAACGCACAAGCAACATCCAATCACACATACATACACACATACAAATATTTTGAGAATTCTAGATATAGATAATATTATTGTAATAATTTGACGTATTTATTTTTATTAAAATTTTTATAGCAGATATATATCCAAGAACAGATAGTAAATAGTAAAAAGTTGCTGAGATTTATAATGGACAGGAAGTAGTGGAGAGCCATTGTCGCCAACAATTTGGACTCAAAACCGGGACTGAAGAATTAACTGTAAAGCAAAAAAAATCGTCGAAATCGGATGAAAACTGTGGAAACGCTTAAACAACATCCGATCACACACACATACATACACACACATTTAAAAAATTACATATATATATAAATATATATATATATATATATATATATATATATATATATATATAATATATATATGAACTACTGGCACTAAAAATCTCTTATAACTTAATACTATATATATATATATATATATATATATATATATATATATATATATATATATATAAGCATGCAAGAATTTAAATATAACAAATAGGAAATTTTCTCCTGATGATGTCCATACTGGCCGAAAATATTAGGTTGGTGCAAAAATAATGACGTAATAATGTCGTTTTTTAACGTATTTTTTAAGGTCAAAAAACGACAATATTACGTCATTATTTTTGCACCAACCTAATAGTTGAAGAACCTAATTTAAATAATAAAACAAAGATTTTAATATACCATTGATATATCTCAATTTTTCATTTTTTTAACATTTTTATTCAAGACACACATATATATATATATATATATATATATATATATATATATATATATATATGGGAGTGTGTATGTGTGTGTGCGTGTTTGTGCGCGCGCACATCCGTGTGTATGTGCGCACACGCGTGCGTGTGCGCCCGTGTGTGTGTGTGTGTGCGTGTATGAAAGAACGAAAGAAAGACAGAAAGAAAGAGAGAGAGAGAGGGAGAGAGGGAGAGAGAGAGAGAGAGAGAGACATTGGCCTAATGGATAGCGACTCGAATTGAGCAATCAGAGAGCCGAGTTCAAATTCCAGTCGACTTCATTACATTTTCTTACAGGCTAAGACCCTTGGGAAAGGTATGACTTCATCTCTTCTGCCCCACCCGACCAGTTATGCGTAAATCGCAAGACAGGCTGGCTTCAATAGCCTTGCGTAACGAACGTCCTAGCAGAAGGACAACTATGAATTCAAAACCTGCGGAGGGTCGCTTGGGGATCTTGAGGCATATTTTGTGCACCAGATCTCTGTATTCGGCTCTTCCAAAAACTCTGGTTTCTTCTTCCATTATAATCAAATGTAATGTGTGGGTAGTCAGGCTGTTGATTCTAAGAACTCAGCTGCTAGACCCTCATACGTCGAAAACAATATATATATACACACACACACATATATATATATATATATATATATATATATATATATATGCGTGTGTGTTTTGTTGTATATATATATTACAAGAATTCATTTAACACGTTGACTGGCAGAGGTCAATTACAAAATCTGACTTCAAACGCAAACTTTATAATACCAAACTTTAGCAATAAAATTTTTTATGAGCTGATTTATTGCTTCAGCTGAATGCTTAACATTTTTTTTACACTAAAAGTATCACTCCTAATAAAAAGTATGTTTTACGTTGCCAGCATGATTTGGCAGTCCTGTCTGAAACGCCAGTGACCAGTTACTTGCGTTAAAAGCAACAACACATTCGTGGTTGTAGCCTTGGTGGTTAGACGAGATAACAATTGCTTGGCATCACAATGAAATAAAAAAATAATCACAAGTTATCTTTGCCACGTTTGATCCATATCTCTCTCTTTCCGTCTCTCTATCTATCTGGCTCTGTACAAATTTTGATAGGCGCCTTCTTAAAATAAATAGGCCACTTACAGATCGTCACACGTGTATACATGCAAGCACCCCCCTGTTATGTGTGTATACACTAC
>OZ010604.1:67790772-67803272 GCA_963932145.1 Acanthosepion lycidas
CTTATGTGTTGTTTTCCTCTATCCTCTGAGTACTAAATTTTCCAAGCCCACTTTTCTCATTATGTTCCCTATAAATTTCAACTGTCTCTTCCTGATACTAAGTATATGTGTCTTTTTTGTTTCTATTTTCACTAAAACTCCGTCTTTTCTCACATGCTCAGTTTATGGTATCCTCCTCAACATCCTTCTGTAGAACAACATTTCTGTTGTTTCCAGTCTTTTTGTCGTCTATGAGGAGATTTTCTAGACTTCTCTACCACATATGAGGAATGATATTGCATAAAATTCAGTATTATTCACTTTGTATCTAACGAAATTTTCCTGTTTCTTAATACTTTGCTTAGCTTTTGGAAGATATCTTTCGTTATTCTAATGTGCTTTCGGATTTCAGTGTCGCACTTTTCGTCCTCTGTTAAAACACTTTCAAGATATTTAAATTGTTGTACTTATTTAGTTTGGGTTTAGTCCTTTCTTCCCGCTTTCCTTCACTACCTCCTGTAGGAATTCTTGTAGTTCCATTTCCATGTTTGCTATCAACACTGTTTCATCCGCATAGCTTATGTTGTTAAAATTATATTAATAATGAATTATTGCAGGACTTCTAATTCTCTCAGAATTGCATCACAGTATGGGTTGAGTAAGTCTAGTGAGAAGACATATCCTTCTCTTTGTTGTGGCCTTGTTAGGGCCAGAAATAAAGACACAAAGAGAGGAATTGAGTGAAACAAATATATTAACAGAAACAGTAATACAAACATATACAAACGAGAGTGTTACAGCAAGAATGTTCGGTCCGACTCTCAGAGCTGGAAACTTCCCTCTTCAAAAGGCAGTACCTGCTCCTATTTAGAGATGGGAGAGAAAATTACCATAACAGTCTTACACACTTTCTATTTTTGTATATTGTCATCTAGTCAGTTATGTGCTATGCGTGATATACGCTTAGGCGATCATGTATCTTTCGATATATAACTGACGAGGCAGATTTTTCCTTCAGTAAGTTGCCATTTCTTTCTGCGTTAGACCAGTTGCCATCCAAGTTTATAGAACTCAATCTGCCCTGCTATCTAAGAAGAGAATTCATACCTTTCCCAAGGGTATTTACAGGTAAGTGAATTTCAATCGGTTATGTGCCATACGTGATACACACTTAGGTGATCATGTATCTTTCGATACATGACTGACGAGGCAGATTTTTCCACAATAAGTTGCCATTTCTTTCTGCGATAGGCCAGTTACCATCCAAGGCTATAGAACCTGGTCTGTCCTGCTATTTATCTATAGCTGGGGGAGGAAGAAGTGTAGTCATACCTTTCCCAAGGGTAATAGCACGTAAGTGAATTTCAGTCAGTTATATACCATACATGATACACGCTTAGGCGATCATGTATCTTTCAATACATGACTGACGAGGCAGATTTTTTTCCATGGTAGGTTGCCATTTCTTTCTTTACAATCCAGTTATAGAACCCGGTCTTTCTTGTTATTTACCCATAGCTGGGGAGAAGAAGAGGATCCATGCCTTTCCCAAGTGTATTAGCACGTAAGTGAATGTAGTGGATTTGACTGGAATTCGAAGTCAATTCCGCGATTCCTCAATCCGAACCGCAATCCATTACTCTATACTGAACTTTTCTATCTATATGCAGGTGGTTTGTTGTCATCATAGGTTCTGGATTATTCTAATATCCTCCCTAAATATATCATGGATACCTAGCACTTCCAACAGTTCTTTGAGATGTATTTCATCAAAACATTTTGCACAATATACAAAACACGTTCTTCTGTATTTGTATTACTCCTTTTGACATAATTCTGAGCATAAATATCAAATTCCTTATCCTAGTGTCTTAGACGAAACCGCACCGTTCTTAGCCCGTTTCCGGTCTAATTCTGCTCTACGCTCTAGTAATCAGATTCGAATGATAACGTTTGTTATCTGGCTCATTAGGTTGATTGTCTGATGGAGCTTACATTCGTTCACACCTGGCTTCTTAAGCAGTGCTATAAAAATGGATCATCTTAGTTTTTTCCGATATTTCACCAGTGTTTTATATGTCATTTATTATATTAGGTTGGTGCAAAAATAATGTCGTTTTCTCACATATGTTACTATGTGAGAAAACGACATTATTTTTGCACCAACCTAATACCTGTAATCAATGCCGAAATCAGCTGAGGTTGCTAGAATCTCTATTTTGATTCCGTCTGTACCTACGGCTTCGTTTCTGTTGAGTTTGGCCAGTGCACATTCACCTCCAAATTTTAATATTTTTGAACTTTCGATATTGCTGTGATTTTCAACAGTATGCGGCTGCCAAAATATTCTATGATAGTATCACAATTATATGCAGAATGGAGACTGCCAACATATTGCGTCTTTCTTTTCAAATACTACATTACTGCGGCTTTACGTATATTTAGGCTAAGCATCCAGACAGCATCATGGGAAAAGCGATTCTTCGTACTTACAATTGGAATTTCATGTTAAATTGTGCTAACCTCGAATCAATGGTCATTTATTGAAAAGTGTGTGGCTGACTTTAAAAACACGTCTCCATCCTGTTAAACCGTGTAATGAAGGTGGTCCTTAACGGTTTCTTCTCCAGTTCCTTTCCCACGAGCGCAGGGGTTCCCCAAGGCTCTATCCTAGGCCCTACTTATGTTCATTAAGGATCTCCCCGATGTCATCAGTTCCCAAGTAGGCATCTATGCTGACGACACTACTATTTACTCCTGCCACAATAGCAAATCTGGTATCGCTGAGAAAATGTAACCTGGCCGTTAGTCTCGAAAAGGACCCCTAATCGGTTCTGTGCTGGGGTAGAAATTGGCTGGTTAACTTTAATGTCTCTAAAGCAAAACTGCTCTGTATTACTGACCACAGGGAACAATCCCTGCCGTCCATTAGAACGTCTGATGTTCAACTTTTTGAGAGCACCTCTTTACGACTGCTTGATCTCACACTGTCCGCTGACCTGAGATGGAACAATTACATTGAATCAATAGCTTCATCCACCACAAGGAAAGTTGGTTCCCTGTGTTGCGCCAAAATGTTTTTTTCGCCTGAGTCCATCCTTCAAATCTACAAATTCGCCCTTGCATGGAATACTGTTGCCATGTATAGTCTGGAGCCCCCGCTGTTCGTCTTAAGGCCCTCAACATGATCCAGAGACAGATATGCAATGTGGTTGGTCCTGATCTGATATCTCATCTTCAGTCACTCTCTCACAGACGTGCCGTCGCCTATCTCTGTCTTTTCTACAAATACTTTCACGGTAACTGCTCCGACGAGCTACTTTCGCTAGTTCACAAACTGCACGAGTTTAAACGTGCAACTAGGCTGGCATCTCGCTCTCACTCTTTCACTGTCGAAACGGTTAAATGTGACCGTCTCTTCCACTCCAATAGCTTCATGTCTCGAACCTCCCGTCTGGGGAATTCCCTTCCTGTTACTTCTTTCACTGATAGTCTCCAACTATTCAAATGTAATGTCAATCGACATCTCCAGGTGCCCTGAACTATCCTCTGCTCTTCACTTCATCCTTTAATCAATCACAACTCTTTATTCTCGCTCCCACTCTGTAACCCCCTACGTACTAGTGGCATCTCGCCTTGCTTGGGGTGAAATGCTTGAAAAAAACTTCAGGGACCAAATACACTGTGGTTGGTTAGGTTAGTGGGATGGGAGGCAAGACGAAGTCACTTTAGGTGGTGGGGTCTTCTGAGATTCCATAGTGACCATCCTTCCCATAAACCCTTGAGAATGGCGACTTTGTGTTTTAAATAAAATAAGACAAAAGAAAGAGAAAAACAATTTCTTCATTTTCCTGGCTTTTTTTTTATGTAGCAAATAAAGTCTCATTAGTTCCCTAAGTCCGAAGTAAGCCAGTTTACACAAGGTAGGGGGAGGTGGAGAGCCATGATCGCCTACGTCCTGAAGGGCATGGCACATAAAAAGAAAAAAGAATGCTAAGCATATGACAAGTATGATCCCTTTATGTGGGACTATCAATTCCATGGTGTCATAAGGGAACATTTTATTTGTTTTAAAAATATTATATATTGAAAAGTAATATATATATATATATATATATATATATATATATATATATATATATATATATATATTGAGAGTGTTGGTTACAGTATTTAATCTGATTATGCACTTAATGAACGATAGGAAAACTAATTCAATTTTTATTTCTATATATTACATTCGTTTTATTTTTTAAGATCAAAGTCTTTTGTTTAGTAAAAAAAATCCAATTTCCCTCAAAATGGCGATGAGAAAAATTCCTGTTCTGAACGAATGATTTAATAAAATTAAATTTGTCACATTTAATTATTTCGTGATCGCAGAAAGAAGGCCAGCGAAGGAAGAAACAGTAGATTAGAATAATTTAAAAAGCAAAACGAATTGAAAAAGAAAAAAGGAAAAGAAAAAAGAATAAATGTAAGGAAGTAGGCGAGGAAATATTCCAGATAAGTTAAGAAGCAATGAGAGGGTGGGTAGTAGATAAGAAAGAGAGAAGAGCGGGAGAAATCGAAAAAAGAGACTGACAAATAAGAGAGAGAAGGAAACAACAAGGGTGTTAAATAAAGGATTTAAAAAATCGGTAAAAAAAGAAAAAAAGGAAGAAGAAACTATGGCTCAATGAAGGGGGAAAAGAAAAAAAAAGATAGCGGGATTTTTTTTTTTTTTTAAAGAGAATAAAAAAAAGAGAGTAAAATAGAAGAGAAAGATAAAGAGATTATTACAGGGCGGAGAGGAGGAGTAGAAGAAGAAGAAGAAGAAGAAGAAGAAGAAGAAGAAGAAGAAGAAGAAGAAGAAGAAGAAGAAACATTATGAAACGGATCGATTGGAATGATGCAAATAAAGGGAAAAAGAGGGAAAAAAATGGTGGTATCTGTAGTGATATTTAAATGACTGTCTTATTAGCATATCTCACGCATAGAGTCTATGTAAGTCCCCAGGCAGTAAGGGGAGAGACAAAATAGGATACGCGAGATTCCCTACCACTGAGATAATACGAAGGAAATCACTTTTCATAACAGGATCATTATAGATGAACTAAAAAGAAGGGAAAATGATAGAAAAAAGGTATTATTCAGAGAGAGAGAGAGAGAGAGAGAGAGAGAGAGAGAGAGTCTGGTTATTATGAGCTTGATTAAATATTATGGGATAGCTTGAATAAATATTATGGGATAGCTTGATTAAAAGTGAGAGTACAAGAAACGGGAATGCTTATGGGATCGATTGAATAGAAAGAAAGGAAAGGAAGAAAAAGAAAGGGATTATTATCGAACAGATTGATCAAAAGTAATAAAGAAGAGAGAAGATATAATTAACAAGATTATGTTGGAATAAATTAGCACACCGTATATATTCGTCTATAGTCCGAGTCATACGGTCATTTTTTCCGCAGAAAAATAGGGACTCGCATTATACACAAGTACTTTTTTTCAAGAGGTAAAAAATCATGCATTTTCAGTGACTGCTAGCACTATACATAGATAAATTTTCTGGAGGAATTAAAATTCATGTCTAAAAAATTTCCGGGGCTGCACTGAATATGAGATCGACTTATACACGAGCAGATACGTTAATAAAGAAGAGAGAGGAAAAAAATGAGAAGTAACGCAAAAAGGTGTCGCTATGAGAGAGTAGGATTAAATAAAAAGAAAGAGAAAAGTAAAATAATGTATTTATTAAGAGAGAAATCGATTAAAAAAAAGGGAACGAGAATAGAAAGAGGAAGAAAGGGGGGGAAGTAAACGAGAATTACAAAGCAAGAACGAAAGCGAGAAATAGAAAGAAAACATTGAAGGAAAATAGAAATAGAATATTATGGGATAGATTGACAAAAAAAATCTCATGTTTAGATTAAAAGTAACTCCAAAACGTGATGAAGAGAACGATGAAAGAAAGCGAAAACAAAAATTAAGAAAGAAAGCGAGAATAGAAAAAAAGAAAGACAAGGCAAAAGAAAGCCAGAGTCATAGAGAGAAAGAAAGGGTGAAAGAAAGTGAGATAGAAAGCGAAAATAGAGAGAAAGAAAGGGTGAAAGAAATGAAGAATGAAAGCGAGAAAGAAAGCGAGAATATAAAGCGGGAAAAGAAAGAGAGAAAGAATGCGAGAAAGAAAGAGAGAAAGAATGCGAGAAAGAATCTGAGAATAGAAAAACGCAAAAGAAAGCTAGAATAGAAAGAGATAAAGAAAGCGAGAATATATATATATATATATATATATATATATATATATATAAGTGAACATAGCAGTCAACCCTTGTAGGCGACAGTCTGTTTCATGTATAGACGCAATCGTCAGGCCACGATTGCATCTAGCATGAAACAGGCTGTCGCCTCTAAGCGTTGACTTCTATATTCACTTTTATATTTACACACGCTTTATCTCTGATATTGTCCCCTTTATCTCATAAATATAGCACATCTTAAGACTATATATATATATATATATATATATATATATATATATATGTGTGTGTGTGTGTGTGTGTGTGTGTGTAAATTAAATAAGAGTATAGCTAAGTAAATTTACTGGAGCTTGTCAATACAAAAACGTTTGATAAAAAAATGAATCGATAGTTTTTTTTTTTAATTAAAGTTAAAAAAATAGAAAGAAAGAAGAAAAAATAGAGGAAACCGGAGGAACAAACCGCAAATAAGGAAAAAGACATTTAAGAGAGAGATAGAAAGAAAGAAAAAGTAACATCAAAGTAGTGAAGGGGAACAGGAAGACAGAACATATTCAAGTCCAGACAGAAGTTAAAAACGGTTGAAGATTAACAATGACATATATTTAAAATATTAACTCTTGTTGAAATAGGAAAAAAAAAATAAAATTACATAAGAAAATACAATCATTAAAGTTAAGAAAAGGAAGAGTTTTAAATATTGTAAATAAAAGAACAATAAGAATTTAATATTAAAACTATTATTTAATTTTAATATTAAGCAAACGAATTTAATATTATAATAAAAAAAAATTAAAACATTATTCGTATATAAACAAAAAAAAATTGTATTAAAAATAATAAAGTAAAGGAAGGATTTGAAATAAATAAAATAAGTAAAAGCCCAAAAGAAAATTTTACAAAATAAGAGAAAACATTTTTAAATAGATTAATAAAAGGTAAAACATGGATTAAACTTAACATTAAATTTAAAGATTATATAGATTAATTATAGATTAAAATATAAAGGATTAGACAGAATCATATAAGTTAAAAAATAATTATAGATTAAAATATAATCGATTAAACAGATTAAAATCAGATATTGATTAAATTATTAATTAAAATGCATAACAGCATAAAGATCCCTTTTACAGAGCGAAACCCCAATAAAAAATAACTCAGGACACCCCCCCCAAAAAAAAACAGTTAGCCATTAAACAAGTAAATAAAAGTAATATTAACTCATCGATATACTTGAAAGCACATAACATATAAAATATAAAAAAGAAGAAATATATAGAAAATAGAAAAATAAAGTTTTAAAAAATCTCATAAAATATGAAATATAAACAATAACTCTTTGAAAAGGTTATGAGATATACAAAAAACTCATTAAACCAATTTTAATCAATTAAAAATGGGAAAATATATAAAAAATAACTTTTCAAATAAACCTTATTAAGTGTGTGTGTGGGGAAATAATATAAAATCAATATTATTAAATGAATTAAACAAGTACTCTATCAGTTATACATAAGTAAATCATATAACATGAAAAAAGAATAAACAGGTCAGAAGGAGAGGTCTTAATTGAGAAAACTACAGATATAGCTAGCAATAAAACAAAGGAAAATAGAAAAATAATAGAATTCCATGTAACTAAAATAAAACAGTATCATTTATAAATAAACCGAAAGGAACAGAGTTAAATAAAAGAAGTAATAGGTAAAAAAAAAAAACAAACAAAAAAAAAAACACATATACAAAAAATCCACATATAGAGAAAATATCATATATAGAAAAAAATCGCATATAGAAAATAAGTGAATGAGGAACTGCGAGGCAGAAAAATATATTATATCAGTTGGAATTTACTTCTATGACGACACTTGGTAACCAATTCATTTCTTTTGTTTACTAAAATGTTTTGCTTATTAAATTTAATAATTCTAATTTTCTTCTTCAAACATAAATTACATCTAGCCTTAAAGCTACTAGGAGTCTAAGCAAAGCCTATGAATTCCCAGTCAATATGAGGGTTCAAGTTTTTCTCCCTCAATTCCCAAAATCTTTCGTAGTAGTTTGGTGTTTTAGTTTTGGGTTTTGAAAAGCGTGTCTATAGTTATATAGTCTTTATTTCCATTCCCCTGAAAGAATCCCAGTATAAACATGGTGGTTTGATCTATTTTCTTTGGGATAAATGGTGGCTTGATGAATAACATTAGATGCTCTATATTTTCGTTCGACAGGGAAAAGTTTGCTATTACTATAATTACAAGAGGGGTCCATATTAAATGTCTTGTTGACACCGTTGAATTTGTTAAGAACATATTTTTTGAGGGAATCAATTACTTTAAACATGTTTTTTGTACATTAACTTATTGCAATAGTTTTCTATTAAAAATCTAACTTAAAGGATTGTTATTCTGTAAATGTTTGTGCATAAATTTCAGGAAAACATGTCCAATATATATATATATATATATATATATATATATATATATATATATATATGTATGTATGTATATGTATATATGTACAAATGTAATGAGAATGAAAATAATACATAAATTCTTTTTCACCAGTCGAGGTACAACTAAATGCATCGAAAGAAGGTTGCATTTCGTAATGAATAATTTTAGGCCTCTATGAAAAACTATATATATATATATATATATATATATATATATATATATATATATATATATATATATATATATATATATATATATATATATATATATATATATATATATATACAAACATTATATAATAATATTATGTAATTGTTAGCAAGCTTGTCTCGCTAGAACAATTACGACTGAGTAGTGATTTCGATCCTCACTGGATGCACCATACTTCCGTCCTTGTGCCACATCTAAGCTACGCTTGGAAAATAGTTATATATATTTATAATAATATGTAATATATATACATATTTACAATATAAAATATAACATTTACAATATAATAATTCATATAATATATATTTACATTTTTTCTTTTTTATATATATATATATATATATATATATATATATATATATATATATATAATGATGTTCATCTTGTAAAAGGTTCAAGAGCTACTCTAGGTACAAGGTTACAAAGTAAGAGGCGCAGTTTCTAGGAATATGTTTGGAAGATAACGGTTATCCCTAGACTTGGACACGTTAAGATTTTAGTGATCGAGAGAGCATCAACTTGTTAGTTTGTTCGAAAAAGCACCGGTTAGTAGGAAAAAAATAGCTGGAATGGATCCAATGAAATACGAATGGAATGTACGTGTCTCGCTTCAATGTAGGTGTCATGGAGGGTTTAAAGATTAGAACGGGTGAAACTAAGAAATGCAGTTCACCTGAACACTTTCTATGAGAATAGTGATAGAACAGGAACAGGCTTGCGACTTTTCCTCTGTGAGATATTTTAAAAAGTCGATACGAAAGTGAAAAAAAATCGTGCCGGAGATTTTTCTAAAATTGTTCTGATATATACAACATTATGTATCATTTTCCCCATATATATATATATATATATATATATACATATATATATATATATATATATATATATATATATATATTAAAAATAAAGGGTTCAGTGGTCATTTGATAAAAATCGCCTGGGAATACCGTAAAGTTGAAACCAAGGTAGCGGATTCAACTGACCTGCATATTTTAATATATATATATATATATATATATATAAACAGAAGATTGGCACAACACAACCTGTATATATAGGAAAGCATTCTTCTTTAAGGATACATTTCAGCCAACACTTTTTCAGAATAATATGTTGGGAAGTATAAAATTGACAGAGGAAAAATTCGCACTGCGAGAAACGAATATATATATATATATATATATATATATATATATATATATATATATATATATATATATATATATATTACTATCTATCTATCTATCTATCTCTATATATATATGTATGTATATTTGAATTTGAAAGTCTGATTTGGAACGTGATTACGATTCCAATGTAATAAATTATAACCTTGGAATATTAGTGTTTGAGCCTTTTATATATATATATATATATATATATATATATATATATATATATATATATATATATATATATATATATATATATAAAATTTTAAAAAGGGACAAGCCTTATAACACCCACAACAAGAATTGCAATTTCTGCCAGCTAGAAAAATTAAAACGTATTACATTTCCGGAACAAAAAATGCTTTTGAATCAGAAACGAAGTCTTGACTCCTTGCATACATATTAGGAAATTCCACTCAAGCACATAAAAAAATTCTAAAAAGTGTACATTTCAGTTAATACCCCACCAATACTTAATACCCGCCCCGCAAAAGACCCTAGCTTTTATTCTCTTCCCTCTTCTTCTTCTCTTTTTTCTTCTTCATATCCCCCTCTCCCCTCTCTATTATGCTCAACGTCGTAAGTTTTTTTTTTTTTTTTTTTTTTTTTTTTTTTTTTTAAATAATATAGTGTTCATTAGTATTTTTTAAGTAAGGCGTTAAGAGTTCAATTGATAAAAATCGCCTGAGGATACCATAAGTAGTGAACTCAACGTAGTGAACTCAACTGACCTCACGATTTTTAAAATATATCTTTTTGATGTAAACGTTATATTCATGCATACACTGGCGGAGTAAGACGTCTTTGTTGTTTTTTTTTTTCATAAGCGGTGTAGTTGACATCTACTATCGTATGTTTTCGAAAAGCTTCAATAAAAAAAGACAAAAAATAAAAAACAAAAAACGTGCGTATCGATAAATCTGGAAACCACGTCATTCTTATATAGTTAAATCCCCACTGTAAACTCTGGCTTATTTTCGACCTCTCGACCACGAAGGAGTTTCACATCAATGCGTGACTCAATTACCATTATCAATGAAAGTACATCTTTCGTTATAAGCTTTCGATGGACTATTATGATAAATTTAATTCCGAATACGAAAGTTAAACAAAGTCATTTCTGAGGAATTAATCGATTTTTATTTATAAACCATTGCTTTTTAATCTAAACGTTAAAATTAGTGGATAATGACATTTGAGGAAATAATCTTTTTTTAAGCGGTATAATAGATAGAAAACCAGGGTTTTCGAGAGTACTTTATAAAGAAAGCGTGTCCTTCATCAGTATTCGAACCTGCGTTTTCCTTAAATACAGGAAACCACACTATAGTTAGAGATAGATAAATAAATATATAGACTGATCAAGATATACATAGATTGATTATTTCACCGAATGAGATAGATAGGTTGAACAGAATGTGATGAGCACACAGAGAAAGAGAGAGAGAGATAGAGAATCAGAGAAAAAGAGAGAGAGAGAGTGATGAAGCGAAAGAAAGAGTGTGAGAGAGAGAAAGTGAGAGAAATAGAGACTGAGAGAGAGTGAATGATAGAAAGAGAGATTTCACAGACTGATAACAGAGAGAGAGAGAGAGAGAGAGAGAGAGAGACGAAACAGAAATAAGGAGAGAGTGGGAGAGAGGAATATAGAGAGAGATAAGAGTGAACAGCCAAAATGAGATAGGTGCGTACAAAAGAGAGGGAGCTATAAAAAAGAGAGAAAGCGGAAGACATAAAAGACCGAGTATATATATATATATATATATATATATATATATATATATATATATATATATATATATATATATATATGCGCACACAAACACAAAGTTGTTGCGATGGGTAAATTGTCGCCATTTTAGATTTTTCTTAATTCCACGCGTGCGCGTTGTTTGTTTTTGATTTTGTCGACTGCACAGTATAGTAGGGTCAGCTGGGCAATGTCTATGAGAAAAAGAGTACCATGGCACAATTCTCTTCACCATAAATTTGAAAACGGCATGCTGTACTGCTCGCTATTCTCGATGGTTGACAATCTGAGGACTATGCCGTGTATTCAGAAAGTGTTGGATGAGTCTAATGGTGATTACGTAAATGTTTGGAGTACTCACTAACAATGTCTCAATCAATCTTCCTACAAGGGCTCAGAGCCAACATAAAAGCCTACACTAACTGCCTTGAGGAGTTGGATGAGTCTAATGGTGATTACGAAAGTTTTTGGAGTACTCACTAACAATTTCTCAATTGATCTTCCTACAAGGGCTCAGAGTCAACATAGAAGCCAACACTAACTGGCTTGAGGAGGCAGTGCTACCTTGGGTCAAGAGATCCAAGTTGAAACCAATGGCGATTTTTTTTTCATAAATTTAGTCTTACGTATTTAAAACTATTTTTGTGTAATTTTGTTAAATATATCTGTTAAAATGAGACATCAGTGTTATTTC
>OZ010604.1:67808272-67858272 GCA_963932145.1 Acanthosepion lycidas
CCTTCTGCATATTAATTGAAATAATATCTTTAGTTTCCTTCCTTTCAACATACAGTTAGTTCTAATCCCACTGGAGTAACAGGGTGTAATTGATTTCTTTTTTTTTCCTCAGATTAGTTCATTTGCTGTTATCTTAATTAATATGAACTTATTTTCTAAGTGTATAGCGAAATTTGTTTGGCCTTGAAAAACATTACGCCATCCGTGATTGCATCAGATTTATATCATGCCCAGGTACTATTGTCCCGACTGTCGATTAGTTGTCCTACGACATTGTCTGCGATGGACGTTACTCCAAGAAAGCGTACGACAATTGTAACGCTGCCTGGACACAATGGCAAGCCTTACCAGTGAGCAAATCAAAGTACTATAGAATGGCCAGGAAACTCTCCTGATTTAAATCCAATTGAAAATCTGGTCAATCTGCAAGTAACGACGTCTTGGATTGGACATAAGACGTAATGACATGTGCACTTGGTCATGTATTATTGGAAAAATACGAAAAATGTAAGTGATAATGGAATTATTCGTTTTGTCTCAATTAATTTTCACAGGGGTGTATGTGTGTGTGCGTAATGCGTTCGTGTGTATTCTTGCGTAGGTGCATACATGTGTGCACGCCTGCTTGTTTCTGGATGTGTGTGCGCAGTCTTCAGACCAACATCCCTGTGCCGTGAAACTAATTGATTCCTATGCCCTCACTATCTATGTCTATCAACATTCTATTACTAACATTGCACACTCTTCTCCCAAGAATGTAGGGAAATGTAAATAATTGTATACATTTATATGTGTTTTCGCATACGTTTTTAAATGTCTCGAACTGCTTCGAACCGTTTGCCGTAAAACCGACGTCATAAAAAACACATTAGCCGAAGTAAACGTGTTTCTAATACAGTGATGGAAACATTCGATTTTTACTTTAACTGATCTCTATAAAACAGTCAAAATAAATGAAAAGAAAAGAGGAAACTTATACTTATTATTTAGACGACGCGTTTCGCATTCGACGAATTTTATCAAGGTAAGACTTCATTATTTTATTTTGCAACAAGAATTTAAGAACACACATAAATATTCACCAGGTTAAGTGAAATGTTTAAATATTAGAATCTAGATTACGCCATATAGCATCACGAAAACGGAATTTTAAATTCATAGACGCTCATAAATATTCACCAGATAAAGTGAAATGTTTAAATATTAGAATCTAGATTACGCCATATAGCATCTTGAAAACGGAATTTTCAAATTTATAGACGCTCATAAATATTCACCAGATTAAGTGAAGTGTTTAAATATTAGAATCGAGATTACTCAATAAAGCATCTTGAAAACGGAATTTTCAAATTTATGGACGCTCATAAATATTCACCAGTTTAAGTGAAATGTTTAAATATTAGAATCTAGATTACGCCATATAGCATCTTCAAAAGGGAATTTTTAAATTTTTAGACGCTCATAAATATTCAGCAGGTTAAGTGAAAGGTTTAAATATTACAATCTAGATTACGCCATACAGCATCTTCAAAACGGAATTTTAAATTTATAGACGCTCATAAATATTCACCAGGTTAAGTGAAATGTTTAAATATTAGAATCTAGATTACGCCATATAGCATCACGAAAACGGAATTTTTAAATTAAAAGACGCTCATAAATATTCATCAGGTTAAGTGAAATGTTTAAATATTAGAATCTAGATTACGCCATATAGCATCTTGAAAACGGAATTTTCAAATTTATAGACGCTCATAAATATTCACTAGGTTAAGTGAAATGTTTAAATATTAGAATCTAGATTACGCCATATAGCATCTTCAAAAGGGAATTTTTAAATTTAAAGACGCTCATAAATATTCATCAGGTTAAGTGAAATGTTTAAGTATTAAAATCAAGCTTACGTCATATGGCATCTTCAAAACGGAATTTTTAAATTTATAGACGCTCATAAATATTCACCAGGTTAAGTGAAATTTTTAAATATTAGAATCTAGCTTACGTTATATAGCATCTTCAAAACGGAATTTTTAAATTTATAGACGCTCATAAATATTCACCAGGTTAAGTGAAATGTTTAAATATTAGAATCTAGATTAAGCCATATAGCATCTTCAAAACGGAATTTTTAAATTTCAAGACGCTCATAAATATTCATCAGGTTAAGTGAAATGTTTAAATATTAAAATCTAGCTTACGTCATATAGCATCTTCAAAAGGGAATTTTTAAATTTACAGACGCTGAATAATATTCACCAGGTTAAGTGAAATGTTTAAATATTAGAATCTAGATTACGCCATATAGCATCTTCAAAACAGAATTTTTAAATTTCAAGACGCTCATAAATATTCATCAGGTTAAGTGAAATGTTTAAATATTAAAATCTAGCTTACGTCATATAGCATCTTCAAAACGGAATTTTTAAATTTAAAGACGCTCATAAATATTCACCAGATTAAGTGAAATGTTTAAATATTAAAATCTAGCTTACGTCATATAGCATCTTCAAAACGGAATTTTTAAATTTAAAGACGCTCATAAATATTCACGAGGTTAAGTGAAATATTTAGGCATTTGGACTTTAGATTACGGCATATGGGGTCTTCGAAAGAGTATATTTAAATTAAAGACGCTGATAAATATTCATCAGTTTAACTGAAATGTCTAGTCATTTAGACATTAGATTACGTCATGGTGGGTCTTCGAAAGAGAATCTTTAAATTTAAAGACGCTCATAAATATTCATCAGGTTAATTGAAATGCACTTTTATTATATATGTCGGATAGTTGAAATCATGGATTCACCCGTTTTTATTATAGTTCCTTTAGGAAAGGTGTGATTGCAAAAAAAACCCAGAGCGTAGATTAATATTTTGATAATATTCGACGACAAAACTTTTAATTCTTGTAAAGTCTGCATTAAATTGAATGATATACTTTTAAGTAAAAACTGTATTCACTAATGGAAAAGTATACTATAATTCCGTGCCCCCACCCCAGTATTTGATAAAATATTTTGAAATATTCTTGTGTGTTTAAACGTGCCAATTTTGTAAATACGGACATGATATTATCAGAAAATAGGAACGGTAGTAATATTAAATTCCAAATTTATTGGTAACTTTCTAATATTTCCTCAACAAGAATCTCCATAAGTAAGATTATAAAGCCAAATTCTCTAAAATTCAATAAAATATTAGAATATTATACAAATTTTAATGTTTTAAGGTTAGTGGTTAGTCAAATAAATTCTTAAAGAGGCGTTTACATTTTGTTCGTCATGTAATTTTACAAACAGTATATCATCCTTAAATAAACTTCACAAACATCAGGTTATCTATAAAGGTGTCAACATATCATAAAAACACCCACCTCCAAGTTAAAAAAAAATGATTTACTACGACATATTAATCAAAAAGTAAGCAATATTTATTTTATTTCAGATTAATTAAACCTTAAACTTAATCTTCCTCTAATACAGATCCAGAAAAGTATATATTATTTTTAAATATTTTTTTAAAAGAGTTATGTTGTGTTGAAAGATTTGTCAATATGGCCGACTTTAACGATTTCAATGAAAAATAGTTCCAATCAATTTAAATTCATTTAGAAATACAGCAAAGTATTTTGCTTTTTGGGAATATTAAATTTAATATATTCGCTTGAAATATCAAATTAAAATACAAACTTCACGAAATATTTTTCATTTTTAAAATGCATTTTGAACATTAGGTAGAAAAATTAGTTAAAATTTCCAAACGTCAGTCAGTCTATAAAGCTGTCAACATCTTATGAAAATACTGACCTTCGTGTTAAAACTGTTTGCTTCGATATATTAAACTAAAAGTAATATTTATTTCAAATCAGATTTAATAAATTTTAAATTAGCTAAAATTCCTCAAATAGTTTCAGAAAACTGTATTTGATTTTTGTATGATTTTTTTACGTTCTGTGGAGAGAATCGTAAATATGGCTAAAAATAAGTCATTTTGATCAATTAAAAATACACATTCCAATCAATTTGAATTCGTTTATTAAATTAAATCGATTAGCTTGCAATTCAAACGAAAATTAAAGCTTTAAGAAGCATTTTTCATTTTAAAAATGCATTTTAAATTTTAGGCATAGCTTTCTTTATGTACGTATATACAGGGTGAGATGGATAAATTGTCGTCTAAAAATAATGCCGTCTCATTTTAACAGATTATTTACATAATTTATATAAAGACATCTTGAAATTCTAATGAGTAAATTTCTTCAATAAAATAGCCATTGGCTCATCTACGGCCTCCACGAGACTTCTCGATGGTCTTCTTGTTTAAGTTGGTGAATGCTGTCTTAATCATTGTCTTCAGTTCATCTTTGGTGTTAGAAGGAGATTTGTGGGTCTCTCGTTCAACTGTTCTCCACAAATAATAATCAAGGGGGTTGCAGACTGGAGAGTTAGGTGGCCAGAAATAAGGGGTGATGTCGTCGCAGAAATTGTTTAGCAGCCATAACTGAGTTCACCTGCTTTTGTAGCATGGCACAGAGTCCTGTTGCCAGGCTTAAGGTCTTCCAGCATCCACCACCAACAGGGCAGTAATAGCTGTTCAAGGCACTTGATTTAGGCTACTGTTTTGAGTCTGAAGCCCTCGCCAATAAATTCGGATGTTCTTTTCTTATCAGAACGATCAGAGTGAGTTTTCCGAGCTGTCGTACCTTCGTAATCACCAATAGACTCATCCAACTCTTTCCGAATTCTCCGCACTGTCCTCATATTGAGACCCAAATATTCTGAAATTGTATTGGAGCTTCCTGCGCGAATGCCAAGCAGTACAGCAAACCGTTTCAAAACTTATGGCGGAATGAATTGCTCTATGGTTCTCTTGTTCTCACAGAAATTGGCCGACTGACTTTATTATGCTGTGCAGTCGACAAAATCAAAATCAAAATCAAACAATACGCATGCGAAATTAAAAATAAAAAATAAAAAATGGCAACAATTTCCCCATCGCAGTCTGTGTATATATATATATATATATATATTACTTTATATGCGCAGTACTTAGTGGAAAGCGCTCAATTTCAGTGATAGAGCTAACATACTTTGGGTCTCATGCTTTTGTCATCATCAGACAAACTTACGATTGTCCGATGATTGCGAAAGCGTGAATCCAGGGCCACAAACTCACATACATACAAGTGAATGTATATATATATATATATATATATATATATATATATATATATATATATATATATACACACATATATATATATATATATAAATATAAAAGTGAACATAGAAGTCAACAAGTCTGTTTCATGCTAGATGCAATCGTCAGGCCTGATGATTGCATCTAGCATGAAACAGCCTGTCGCCTCTAAGTGCTGACTTCTATGTTCACTTTTATAGTTACACACGCTCTATCTCTGATATTGAGCACTTTATTTCATAAATATAGCACATTTTAAGACTATATTTCTTCATATATATATATATATATATATATATATATATATATATATATATATACACACACACACACACACACACACACACACATATATATATATATATATATATATATATATATATATATATATATATATTTATAAAGAGTGTCCATAAAGTTCGTGTGCACTTTAAAAAATTATATCTTATCATACCCATACTTGCCTAAACAAAACAGACAAAACCCGGATATAAGAGAAATCCGGATATAAGAGACTTCTTCTTCGGTCCCGACAACACTCTTATATCCGGGTTACACTGTATTTTAAGGTTTTATTGAAATTTATTTAAGTTTCCACATGTTCTCCATCATTAGCAATACAAAGGGCAATACGATTTTGCAGTTCACAGAAAACATTTGCCAACTGATTTCCAGTAATGCCTGAAATCACATTAGTTATTTTCGCTATACTTAAAACTAGGTACATTAAACTTTATAACATTTTTACAGATTATTTCTATCGCAAATACAAATAAAGTTATAAATCTTTTAAAGTGTACACGAACTTTATGGACACACTGTATGTATATATATATATATATATATATATATATATATATATATATATATATATATATGTGTGTGTTTGTGTGTGTATATATTAGTGTGGGTGTGTGTGTCTGTGTCTCTATGTCTTTCTGCGTCTGTTTGTCCCTCTCGCACCCTCTCTCTCTAATACCAATTTTCTTAAAGGTTTATTTGGGGGTTTATTTTTTAAAGTTTGCTTGACCTTTCTTGTTCTTGTTTCAAATCGAATAAATTTTGCTGAATGTTTATTGTACGTAAATAACTCTGGGGATTTTTTCAGCTCGAGAGCTTTCTGCGCCTGGTATTGACATTATTGATATAGCTGACCTTGAACAATAACTCCCTACGCTGGGACATAGTAATTGAGAGTTCAGTCTCTGGGTCCGGTAGTATATGTTTGTTTGTTCTCAGTGGAAACGTGGCGAGCAGTAACAATGAAGTACTAAAAAGGAACTAGACGAGACAGCCATCGACCTGCACAGCGCAAAGAGAAAATCAAGAATCAAATTCGAAATTCCTTGGAGGTTAACCGGAAAGAGAGGGCGACGATTGGTTTCTTTCTTTTTGTTTAAAATCATATCAACTCCTAAGAGTTATTTAATATCGAAATCTAAATTACATAGCGGTATAACAGCAAAATTGCCTATATCGTGTAACCGCCATTGTTTGAATCAAGTCAAAAACAGTGTACTAGAAACAAGAACAATTGCGAACTGTGGACATGTCCTTTACGCTCTCAACGTGGACATAGCGCAACTTATTTAAAAATATGGTAGACATAATACATACATATATATATATATATATATTAATTTTTTAATTTTTTTTATTGTTCAATATATATATATATATATATATATATATATATATATATTTGTTTGAATAAAAACAGACCACTTTAAGGTTCCATGTAATAAGTTATTTCACCACAACCCCTTTAATAGGGCTATGGATCATCAGACTTTACTTCCAAAGGTTGAAATGAAAAACGAAAAGAAATTCACACGTTTTTGATGGACCTCATCAAGCATATGTAAAATTAACGAAGTGGGGAAGTAAGGTGGGAGAGAAGATAAGATTTGAGTGGGTTAGGTGTACCATTTCAATTCCTTATTCTTAACCTCCTGTCTGTCGGCTAGAGGTTGTTTAAGCCCAACGCGTCTTGTCTCTAGATATCGATAGGTAAGGGGTGAGATCGATATTAAAGGAAGAAGCTACAGCAACCCTAATAAATTACATTCCACGAGGACAGGTTTCATTCAGATTCTTAGACGCTGTTAGAATCTGAACTATATATATACACATATATATATATATATATATATATATATATACATATATATTATTTGTAAAATGTGGAGATATTTTCTGTCACGTCATTTTTTGTGTGTGCATATATCTAAATATGTCTGCGTGCTTGTGTATTATAATCTGATTGTGCATGTATTGTCTTTTGCAAGATGTCATCCTCCACTACCTATATTTAGAATTCAAATGTATCCATGTTGTCATGAAGTTCAGAACAACATTTGATGTTAACGTTTATTCCAACTTAATTTCTATAAAAACAAAATAAATTGAATAACATATGTAATTTTCCTTTTTTCCCCAGTAATTTTATAATTTTAAAACATACCAGAGATAAAATTAAAATTTTAAAATGGGTAATTTTTAATTTTAAATTTTATCGTATAATTTAATACTTATTAGTTAGAATAAATTCTATTTTAATCTAACCCAAACATTAAGGCATTAAATATTTATTATAACCTTAGTTTGTGATCAAGTTTTTTTGAATTCTCATATACTTGTATTTTGATATTGGTCATTCCAGCTTATGTAACAGCGTTTCTCCTTACGAGGGAATTAATTTGAACCTTTTAAAACCCTTTATTCTATATTCAACATCATCACTCGATAAGACACCAGAGATATTGAAACAAAATACATATATTTGTAGTGATTTTATAACATATTTATGTTATAATTTTCGAATATATATATATATATATATATATATACATATATATATATATATATATATATATATATACGTATCGGGCGGCATTTAAGCTAGCTCCTGTGGAGGGCTCTTGATTTGGCCTTCATCACAATAGAGGTGCTGGGCAACAATAAACTACAGAATAACTCAAATTGATCGTAGCATTAAAGTATTACATTATTATTTAAAAGTTCAAAGATAATTCTTCTGCCACCACTTAATTTAAAGACAGTCTGATGTACGTAGGTCCTTAATTTCCGTACAAACAATTATTTTTATTTCATGGGCGACATTCGATTATTCCCAAATTTATTTCCAAGTAATAAAAACTGTTATCGAACAAACGAATCGTTGGAAAAATCACGTAAAAAAATCGTCGAAAACATTCGCAGTAATAAAAATTTGAGAATCCAGAATTTCAGCTCTGGATCCAGCATGGAGTATTTTTACTTTGCTCAAGGAGTCGGAAAAGTGTGACACACTGAAATTTTATTTATTCTATCTATATATATATATATATATATATATATATATATATATATATATATATATATATATATATATATATATATATATATATATATATGTATATATACATATATATGTGTGTGTGTGTGCGTGCCAAATGAAAGAACAGATGCAGTAAAAATCCAAAGTTCGTAGCATTAATTTTTTAAAAGTGCTCAATACATAGTAGGGCAATATATTATATACAGAAATACGATCAAAATATCTTTAATATAATCTCTTATAATAATAATAATAATAATATATATATACAAAAACACACATAAATATGTACATATATATATATATATATATATATATATACATACACACACACACACACATATATATATATATATATATATATATACCATTGCCTGAAGAAAAATGGTCATAGTATGATACATGAAACCATGTTTAGTGATTTGAAAATGTTTTTTATTATCATCTCTTATAATAAAAGTATAACACGAAGGAAGAAGTAAGTTTTTGCTGGGATTTTAACTCAAAATTAAACGACTAATATATATATATATGTGTGTGTGTGTATATATACATACAAACATGTTTCTGTAAGCCTATAGACGCTATGATATATAAAATGCTAAAGGGTTTACCACAAAAAATTATATATATATATATATATATATATATATATATATACGTGAGTTTTTATGTTAGGGTGACAAGGAAATTTATTACTACATATAATATATACACGTTTTTACTACCCAAAAATGGTACAGACAGTTTACATGGCAAACATTGCAGTGTTTATTCACTTACAAACAACATTAATGTTTGAAATTAAATTAAATTAGCTGTATATGCCTTGACATAGAGAAAAAAAAATCTAAAACAAACCACATTTTTGGTACACTCAATTTATATATATGGGGAGTTGGTGTTAAGGATTATATATAGATCAAGTCTGTATCGGAATTCCACAGGGTGAGGAACTACAGAAAAATAGGTAATATTTATCAATCTAACATGTTTCACTTTAATGAAAGCTTCGTCAGAATTCTTTCTAACGAAACATTAATGAAAATTAGATTGATAAACGTTGCCTATTTGCTTTTATCCAATCATCATGCATATGAATGCGTCCGGCTTAGGGCTAGAATCGCATATATGGGAGGTAGTGTGTCTAATTGATCGTCATTTCTACTCTATCCTCTATTACTATACAAACCGTTATTCTCTACTCTATTCACTCTACTATTTCTCTATTCAGATCACTATACGGTGGTTACTATTCGAGCGAGTATTATCGAGCAAGTACTATTAGTGCGATGGATATTCGAAGACGTTAGATACCATTATTGTTCAATGGCGTACTATAGTTGTATCTGCGATTACAAAGTCTCTACTACAACGAGCATTATAAAAGTGACAACGAGTATTTGTTGACATTACAAAAGTGGCAACGAGTGTTCGTTGACATCACAATATATATATATATATATATATATATATATATATATATTGATGCATGTTTCATTAAATAATATAGACAAGTGTTGTCTATTTATTTTATGTAAATTCTTTTCATAACGTCTGATAAGCTTAATAACATTATCATTAAACGAAGAAAGAAAATCACAATATTGATACATATTTTTTAATCCAATCTAAACTTTCGGCTTACATAAGCCATTATCAAAGATGACAATTACAGTACAATATATCATGCATTACACGGACAAGAAAGTGATGATAGTCTATTTCTGTTTACATGGATGATTTCCAAACAACGGTAAACACGTGCATATAAGACGCTGGAAGCGAAAATCGCACCGCAGCTCATGACGTCACACATGATCACACGAGAGTGAATTCGAGAAGTATTAAGTATGGGAAGCCGTTGGTATAATCCAATGGTTCTGTTATCAATTATAGACATTTAAGAATATTTGTAGAGATTTCATAGTTTATTTTGTTCAGGTTAGGTTTCAACTGTTACATATATATATATATATATATATATATATATATATATATATATATATATATATATATATATATATATATATATTCTCTTATATGTGCAGTACTTAGTGGAAAACGCTCAATATCAGTGATAGAGCTAACATATTCAGTTGTTTGGATCTTAATGTGTGACCCTGGGTTTCACAGTTTTAAAAAGTAAAACAGTTTGTCTAATGATCGCAAAAGCGTGAAACGCATGGTCAGAAACTGATATCCATACAACCATATGTGTGTCTGTGTATGTGTGTGCAAATATATAGAGAAATGGCAAACGTTAAATATATATATATAAGAAAAAGAATATAATATAGATGCATACAGGAAAAGAGACTGATCGATGTTGTTATATTAAATGGCGAAATTTAAATCAAATTTCTAGTGAGAATTGACCGACCACGAATGCCATTTTCAAATGTTTTCAATTAATCATCAGGTATACAAAGTTCATATATATATATATATATATATATATATATATATATATATATATATATATATATAAATTTATTTCTCGTTCTTATATCTCTGCATTTCTCTATCTCTGTTTCACTTTCTCTCTCACACTGATTTATATATATAGATATAATATTTATACACATATGTATATATTTATATATTTTTCAAGAAATCATTTTTAATCAATATATATATATATATATATATATATATATATATATATATATATATATATATATATATATATGACGGAATTCCCTTGTTATCTGAGGAGGTTTATTCGTAATTTTTAAAACTCTATCAATAAAATTAATCAGTACAAAATGTTTGTTGTCTTTAATAACAGCTGTATATATATATATATATATATATATATATATATATATATATATATATATATATATATTGAGAAATATAGAGAGGTCTGTGCGTGAGTGTGTTGTGTTTGTGTGTGTGTGTATTGGGCAAGTGTCATAAAGACCCAGGGTAAGCAAACCTTCGACCTTTATCAATTAAAATGTCAACAAAAGCCTTCTCGATAATAGAAAAGATATTTTGGCAATATTTCTTATGCATTATTCTTTAGAAACGTATTCAAAATTCTCCCACGCGTTTCTTTATGTTTTAAAATGAATTCAAATTAAACATATACATTTTATATTATACGACGCACTGATGTTATCTCAGAGTCCTGTGCTCAGAAGTTGAATGTAGCGAATACAAAATTATTTAACATGGCTCGCATCGTTCCATTGTACAAATAGGTTGAGGTATGTTACTGTATAGTGCATTTGAAAGATGCAAGAGGATTATCTTCATATAAGATCAAAGTTATATATACGAATAAAGTATATACAGGCGGCAGATATTCATTCAAACAAATTTAATTTAAAGAACCACCATCCGTTTAATTTTGTTATTGAATTTAATTTTTGAAATTTTCAAATAAGGTCTTCTGTATTGTGATTAAAATTGAAGAAAAACTGCGTTGTCCATATTGTGTTATTGTTTTTTTTTAAGGTACTTTTAAAAACGAATGTGTATCTGTGTAGTAGGGGGAATTGCTTTGTGTATATCCTGCTATTCTTTGCAAACCTGAAAGATAGTCTCTCGGGTGTACATGTGTGATAGTTATTCGGCGCGGATCCGTTTTTTTCTCATACCTTGGGGTGGGTGTGTCTATTTTCTTTTTAAAGAAAATAAACAAAACCTTATCAAAAAATTGGAAAAATCCTATAAATAAACAGCATAATTTTCAATCGTACAAAATTTTTAAAGCTAAAATACCCCTAAACTAATTGAATTTCTTTTTCCAATTTTCTGATAAAACGATTAGACATTTTGACACCATCTATCGTAAGAATCACTGAAAACTGCTTTTCAGTTATTCAGCTAGAAATAGAACAGGTTAAAATTGTTTTGTGTCAGAACAATTCTCATCTCAAATGAACAATAGAGAGAGGAAAAAGATCATTCAGGCCATCGGTAATGGTACCAATATTTCTATTCTCGCTTCCATCCTCAAAGTCCATTCAAGAACCATCAAGAGAATGGTGAATAAGTTTAAAAAAGAGTGAGTAATAGATAGGAAAACTGGATCAAGAGGTCACAACAGCAAGAGGGATCATCTTTTCAACTTAGCGATAAAAAGATCAATTAGAAAAGATCCAACTCAATCCATAAGACATTTGGCACGTGAGACGGGAGTTTCAGCTATGACAGTCCAAAGAATAGTGAAAAAATAAACTTGAAAATGTAATCGTACGCGAAACCGGTGAGGCGCCTCGTTACTCCAGGACATAGTTAGAAGGTTACAAAGGCCAAAGATATTCTTGAATAAGTTGGAAAATGATCCTGGAATATATATATATATATATATATATATATATATATATATATATATATATATATATATATATATATATATATATATATATATATAAAATAATCCTAAAGAGCCGGGTAAACCTTCCTATGTTTCACCTAAACGGATCGTCAGGGTACAACTGGCCCGTTGTATTCTGACGATCAGCTTAGGTGAAACCTAGGTAGGTTTACCTGGCTCTTTAGGATTATATTAGGTTTTCTCTACTTAGTGTATTGAAAACTTTACATAGTTACTTTTACTTGTTTTGGAGATTTTTTTATTTGGACTCTGAGCTTGAATTCTGGGCGATTGTTTTCGTCTCAATCTCATGTTCTTAGTTCTTTCTTTTTTTATTCCTCATTTTTTCTTGGCTATTGGTTTGTTCAACTACAAGCCGAAACACATAAGGCTTTTCCAAGCGAGTACCACTACATATATATATATATATATATATATATATATATATATATATATATATATAAACTTAATTTCAATCCTTTATAATCTATGATTAATTGATAGTGAAAATGTCATTTTCGTTTATGATCGCTTTCATCACGATTCTTCTCTTAAACTTAAAATAATTATACATTCTTATTGCTCAGAGTAGAGTCCAATAGTGTTATAACACCTCAGAGAATTCCAGTATGATATCTTTAATCATTTCTAAGATACAACAGTTCAGGCTTAATGTAATGTATGGAAAATTTTGCTCATTATTACGAGTATGGTTGACTCAGTTTTAGGTCCCTTTCGATGAGTTTTTTTTTTATAGTTTCTGTGTTAACGTTGTGTTTTATTGATATAACAGATTTCTCATTTGAAAGGACATTTTGGCAACGTAACTTCCTCATATATATATATATATATATATATATATATATATATATATATATATATATATATATATATATAGCTGTATTGTTGAATACTGAAAAATAATTTTTGAAATCGACATAAAAATCTGTAAGCAGAATGGCAGTCGTTGTTTTTTGAGTTCATATTTGTCGTATTTTTTTTTAAAAGAAAATACATATTTTTATTTAACCAGTGAGTATAAGAAAATGAAAAAAAGGAAGAATATATATATATATATATATATATATATATATATATATATATATATATATATATATATATATATATATATATTGAACATGTGTTTAAGACTTCTTTTATAATCAGTAATATATTTTTTATACTTGCCTACTGCCCGGAAGTTACACATGCATCTGAACTCCGGTAATAACGCATGCGTCAAAGTCCCAAATAGAATACATGCGATAATAACCTGTACACAACTACATTTTAAGAGGATGTTCAATTTACAAAGAAAAAAAAAATCAAACGCCCAATATTAAATTGGCCAGTACCTCTTTACGTTCATATTACAAAAACGCCTGGAGATTTTAACAGGTTTATTTTGGAAAGAAAGAAAACATTTCTTTTGAGTATTTTTTTTAAAATTGGGGTAGAATTGGAGAGATTAAGTATTTTTCAATATTCGGTAAAGTTCATTTTTTATTTGTGGGTGGAAGGAAAATCTTTAGATAAAATATATTTTTTATTTTTTCTTATATCAATATACAGGGTGTCCATAAAGTTCGTGTGCACCTTAAAAAATTTATAACTTTATTTGTATTTGCGATAGAAATAATTTGTAAAAAGTATTAGAAAGAAGTAAATCTATGTTTTTTAAGGTTTTATTGAAATTTTATTTAAGTTTCCATATGTCCACCATCATTAGCAATACAAAGGGTAATACGATTTTGCAGTTCACGGAAAACATTTGCCAACTGATTTACAGTAATGCCTGAAATCACATTAGTTATTTTAGCTATACTTAAAACTAGGTACATTAAACTTTATAACATTTTTACAGATTATTCCTATTGCAATTTCTGTCGCAAATACAAATGAAGTTATAATTTTTTAAAGTGCACATGAACTTTATGGACACATTGTATTTACATTATCATTGTTACTTTTTCATCTGTGGCTCGTTATAATCTTCAACCACGAGAGCGAAGAAATAAAATCCAAAGGGGAAAGATGCTAGTCAGAAACTTGTCTTTGAGGGCCAACGTCTGAACCACATAGGCATCCGAAAACATGATGATTAATTCGATCATAAATTTCTTTAGTCAGACATCTTTTTCTGCGAAACTATAAATTATATGGATAGATGGCTGGCCACTCGTATTGGAGGGTGTGGCCTAATGCTAATACCTTTTTCAGGCCGCTGCTCAGGCACATATGTTTCGGTAAAACAGCCACTGTGTCTACCTGTGGTTTATACTTTGCTGAACGCACTTAGTTACAGTTTCTTGGAGAAAACGCGTTATTCAGCGTGATCAGCGGTCTGAACACGGCTCAAACTCAATGCTCAAACCCTCGGTCACAATGTCTTGAGACTTCATGCTAGCACACCCATCAACAAGCCCTGGGTCAACCAGTGGTACTTTCCAAAGGTGCCGCACGGTGAGATAACCAAGATGTCGCCTTATTGACAAATTGACCATGGTGAGATTCGAACCCTGGTCTCATGATCAGAAATCAAACATTCTAAACATTCGGTATATTAATTGTATATTCGCAAAGAAACCCTCGGTCACGATGACTTGTGAGCACAACAATCGACAATACTTAGGTCAACCAGTGACACTTTCCAAAGGTGCCGCACGATATGATCACCTCCTCTTGACCGATAACATTAAGATGTCACCTTACTGACAAATCGAACATTGTGAGATTCGAACTCGGGTTTCATGGTCAGAAATCGAACCTTCTAACTACTCGGCTATGTGATTTGTATATTTGCAGAGAGTAGAGTGGTAAGTGATTCCTCTCAGTTGTAAGTATTTTGTCTTTTTTTTCCTGAACAACGGTAAAGTCTGTGAAATGGGAGTTTCTCAAGCAGACATCCACTTGATCAAAAGTGATTAAAATAACGGATAAATAAATGAAAATTCAATGAACAAGCGACAACTTGGAAATTTCTAGTCATGGGCACCAATCAACATTCGGACTGAGGTTGTTCTAAACTCCCTGTTTGTGTGTGCACGCTCTCCAACGAGACAAAGAGAGAGAGAGAGAGTTGCTAGCCGCGCGTCGTAATGTACAGTTTGGTATAGTGGTGACAGGAGAAATCTGGTTTGTTGCAGGTTGATGGCAGAAGCTGATCCGATTGTCTGACATAGAAGTTTTCTCAAGTGTCGTCTACCTGCTCCACCCTATCGTGCAAGTGAATTAATGAATAAAAAAACAAATATTTTGGAGAGAAGATTAGATTTGTCATCGTGGCATTAATTTCAAACTTTCGTGTCTCTTTTGAACGTGCAATGGACCTTTTCCCAGTTTTTGTGTACAACATATTTTTAAAGAAAAACATGACAACCCCTTTCTCATTTGTGAAGTAAAAATGTGGAGTTTATTTTCTTTTCATTTATTTTTCGAGAATTTAGATAGTAAAAAATCAAGTTTAAAGGCGTTTCGTGATATAAAATAATCCAGGTAATAACCAAAGAAAGAAAGGCAAGTAGGTAAATATTTTTTTTAACTTTTTTTTTTTTTTTGTTAAATATTTGTACTTTTTTTTTTTTTTTCTCAAAGGTGTACTCACGTCACTACCCGAGTCCGTACTCTTGATTAAGCCTTTTCCATCTTTACCCATTTTTTTCTGCAGAGGCGAACAGGAATTGTAGAGAGGCAGGAAGGCGAGTTGTCGGGTTGACAAGGGCGAAGAAAACGAAACGACAAGGAGAACAGGACAAAGAAGTTGAGACAAGCAGGCAAGGTACAAAGAGAAATGCAAGTGAAAAAAAAAAGAAGAAAAACAGGCAAAAAAACGTTTTATAGGATACAAATAAAAACGGGGATAAAAAGCAAGTTTAATACAAGCACATGAAGCAGGTTTTTATTTTAATATAATGAAATTTTAGCAAAATCCTAGATTATGTATACGGCAAACAGAATTTTTTTTTTCAAATTGAAATAATTCAGTTTTACATATCATTTATTATATTAAAATACTCCCTCGATTATCCGGAGACCTTGGGACAGACGTTGGAAAAATATACTCGGACAATTCAAAATTCTGGCAATTTGAATACTTAAAATATCAGGGAAGAATGAAGAAAATGGTAATTTCCTGAAAGAAATTTAACGTTTTTATTTTCTTTTTCATCATTTCGCCCCAAGCAAGGCAGTAATCAAGTCAATAATGCTACTAAGACGCAAGTGATTACGCGGAGTGAAAGGGAATTATAAGACTTTATAGGAAACCGGAAGCCCAATCCTATACAGGAAACAAGTGATAAACCTCTAGTTATATTCAAAAGACTTGGGAGGAGTGTGAACCGGGCGATATGCCAAGATATAAAATAACATTTTCAAATTTTCAAATTTTTGTTCGAACTTTTATTTATTTATTTTTTTTTTGTGTCCGTCTGGCCTCGCGTTTTTCTGCAGCTAACTCTCGAAGCCGGATAAAAGGAGGCTGATTCGTAAGGGTAGATTTTAGTTGAAAGCACATAAGGTGGGTATGGTTTCTTAAATTACCAAAGACTTCACTATTTACATTATTCAGACTATTGTCCTCATCTTTGCTGCCATATTTTTCACAACGTTTCGGCTGTTGTACGCCCCGGCCTTCTTCCGGTGGTTGTCGTCAAGGACACATGGCACAGTGGATAAAGGCGTTAGTTAAATCCAGTGACAGGACCCAAAGAAGAATGTGAGTTCAATACCCGGTTAAGGCGGTGGAGAACTTGAAGAGGAGAATTAACAGGAGACAACTGATAACTGACATCCATTAGACATGGCACGTGGAACTAGAACAGTCTACGCAGTGAGAGAAATAAAGGATTCAGTTCGACGTTCCAACCCACTGAACAAGGTCGGAGGTACAAGGTCCGAAACGTTGTGATAAATATGGCAACAAAGATGAGGACAATAGTCTGAATAATGTAAATAGTTTACATAATACCTCATCTCAGAAATATCGACAGATACCAAAAGACTTGTCTGAGATTAAATATTAGAATGGGTTTAGTTCGTATAACTGAAAATATTCAGTTGATTACAATGTGTCTCTACATTTCACATCCGGATAATCGACGTCTGGAATGTCGAGGTGCAGAAAGTAGTGGAAGTACAGTAGAGATTAGATCCGTTGCAGATTAGGTCCGTTGCAGATCTTATTAGAGATCAGTTCTGATGTAAAATAGGTATATTATCGTGATTTGCTAAGCGTAACTGGGATGTGACACAAGGGCGTAAGTATGGAGCACCCTGTGAATAGTGAACTCACTTTGAGGATGAAAAACATCCTGATCATTGCGCCTCGTTGAAGCTTCACATGATAGGTATATTATTAGAGCTATCACGTCCAGGGCGCGCTAAAGGAAACCGTTATTTGATTCGGCGTTTGACTTCAAATGACAAGTTACACTTGTTTAAATTTGCCGTGTGTATAAGCAAGGATTTTACTGAAAAATTCAAAACCGTCATTTCCAGCCATGTTTTATCTGCATCTTATGTTCTGGAACAAACGGCTATTATCAAATGGTTACATATAAAAACGCTGTGAAGAGATTGGCGGGGAAAAAAAGACTGAGAAATAAGCCACAAGCAGTGATTTGGGCAGAAAAGCACAAAAAATGTCGTACAAGGTGTGTGAGGAAATGGGTTACAATTTGGCGACAATGTAAAACACCATTGACAAGAAAGTATTTAGATGAAAACGCTTGGACACGACAAATCACAAAACGGACGTACGCACATTACATTTTTTTGTTTGTTAATACATACTAATATAATTCATGAATCTTCTTGTTCATTAGGAGATTGTAGCTTCTAGTTGCACACACGAACTCACGTAAGTATTTCATATATTGGCAATAAAACCACCACCATATCCCGTAGACAAACCTAACAATTTATCAGCTAAAATATGCCCTCATTGACAAACAGGAACTGTAAGTAGTGGCGTTTTACCACCTGGTATATACCTGGATACTATATTTTATTAAATGCATACAGCCTTCCGGTAAGATATCTTTAATCATTTCTAAGATAAAACGATTCAAAGCTAAACTGGACAATTTTGCTGTTACACCTGGTATATGTATTACGAGTCCACCAAAGAAACAATTGATGTTTGGTCATTTATTTTTTTTAAGTTTCAAACTCGAGCGAGCATTTAACAGGCCTTGAATACCTGTTGCCAGTGGGACATCTCCGCTTCTTTAGAACGTGAGTTAGTCTTGTCAACTTCCCAAACTTTTACTTATTGGCCTTGTGCCATACAAATGTAAGATGGGTAAATATACCTTTCAGATATTAAATTTAATGTTACTTTTTTCTTTGTCTTCATCCCAAGTGTGCCTCCAATAACAAACCAAAGTAGAAGATGGATTCCATGTTAAAAAAAACCCAAAAAAACGCACACACACACACACACACACACACACACACACACGCACGCACGCACACGCGCACACGCGCACACAAAACCGATAGTTCGAAAACTGAATCGTTTATTGCTTACGATAGACTTATTTCAACCATTTTCTTGGATTGATAATCAGGGCGAAGGTGGATGCTGGATAAAATGTTTAGATTGTATGGGTTTTGATTACACTTCCTGTTCAGCAGGTGAGATCTGCACAAATCATCTTTCAACATTTCGTTAATCGATATCTGGCCTGCTTTCCAACCGTACATCTGCTGTTAGGAGTCAGATGAGTCTCAGTTGTCGTTACTGAGGAACTTGCCGAAGGTCGTGTAAACTAATTCCTCCGTTGCATCGAGTCGGTCGAACTGTTTCATATTAACCCATTACAGCGCGTATCACGATCCAGACACGGGATTGCCGCCGAGAAGCCGTAGTTCATGCGTTTCAATATGGAGTATTTGCTTCCACCATGTAAATACGGTATTTATTTGAATAAGGTCAGCTACTAAGAAAGTTCGTTCACTGTGTCGTGTGAGATAATTTTTCTCTCCAGAATCTATCTTACATCTTATCTCTCTATTATATCTCTCTTCTGGCCGGCCACGACTTGAAGTTTCATGTGTGCCATGTGTCGGTATAAACCAATGTCTTCTGTTACCAATTATAGGCATTTAAGAATATTTGTGGAGATTTCATAGTTTATTTTGTTCAGGTTAGGTTTCAACTGTTTTATGTATATTACTTCAAGATTTTTTAGTTTTTGTTTATTGTTTTCCTGTTTAAGTATAGTTGTGTTTTCAACGACGATTTTTCGGAATTTTCCAGGCATTTTGTTTTAAATGCCTAAAAATCTTAGAGTTATCATTCAAACGTAGAGTCAAGCGTCGTGAAAGCAAGTTTGTGGTTTGACCAACATAAATATTATTTAATTCCTTGGAGATACAATCCCCCAAAGGGCACTTGAATTTGTTAACTATGTTGGTTTTTTGCAAATCGCTAACTGCGGTGGGGAGAATCATTGCGAATAATTGAGTTGGATATACTAGATTTAGTGTAGTATATGATTAACTTATTTTTTTTTGCTAGGATCTGTTATAGATATATTAGTATTTACTAATTTTTAGTATATTTTCATCTTGTTTATAATTAGTATGCATTTGACTACGATATAGGAGATTAATATGTTTGCGATTAGCTGAAGCAGTATTATGTTCTATTTGCTTAGTATTGAGACTTGTAAGAGACAATATATATATATATATATATATATATATATATATATATATATATATATATATATGTGTGTGTGTGTGTGTGTGTTAAATCATACATTTTAGATGCATCAAGGGTGGTCTTCAGTGATGCACTGTTCTCATCGCCGATTTCGGGTTTCGCATCATATCGGCTCCAACAGCAACCCCAACCTGATTCTAGACGAGTTAGGCTGCCTCCTTGAAAGCGTCGTGCTACGCACCGCGACATTGCAAAAAACAGTAATCGTAAAAAACTAGCAAGGTCAGACTTCGACCGTTTTTATTGACATATGTCAGTCAGCGTCAACCAATGAAAACAGGGCTTTTCACATTTCTCTTATATATAATAGAGTCTTATTACTACATCCGGTTTTCAATTTCCGGAATCCATACCCAGGTGAGCTGGTATCTTCATTGCATTTTTTAAGTCCATGTTTTATCTTTTAAATTCTAATCTCATATCAATCCTTAATTTTAAATACACCTACTCTCATACTCAATATATATATATTATGAAATTATTAAGTCTAACATTTGTTTAATATATTTTCATTTTAAAAATGACATAGAAACAAAAATATTATATACTGTGTGCCTTTCGAGGTAGAGGGTTACGTTAGGAGGCAGTTTGTATAGATAGGAGCGGGAGATAACGAGTAACCCAAGACTTGAACAGGTTAAGATTGAAATGCTCGGGGAAACATCATTTTAGAGGTCGGTTCAACAGAACAGTGTTTTGCGGGAAGAATCAGTTTGAGTGGAACTTATTTCTGACCAATGGAATGAGGAGGACATGTGAGTGGCTTGATACTATCAGGTTCCCAAAAAAGCTTTTGCTGATTTTTGTTAACTTATTTCTGACCCAGTTGTTTAGTTAATAACAAGAAGCAACTTATATTGACAAATACATAGTTGAATGATTCAGTTATTATTTGATTACATAACTAATACCATTTTATTTCTCATTTCAGAGCCCTGAAAATGACTGATAAAAAATTGGTTATTCATGCTTGTCTGTTGTATGAGTTTAAACTTGGTACAAATGCATCATGTGCTTCTCGTAAGCTATGTACAGCCTTTGGCGAAGGTGCAGTAAGTGAACGAACCTCACGTAATTGGTTTCAGAAGTTTCGTTGTGGCAATGAAACCCATGAAGATGAACCTCGGGCTGGACGACCAATATCCCTAAACAATGAGGATTTAAAGGCAGCCATAGAATCAGATTTAGGTTTAACATGTCATGAACTAGCTTCGAGGTTTAATGTATACGATGAAACTATAAGACTGCATTTGTACCAGCTGGGGAAGAAATGGAAATTAGGCAAATGTGTACCATATGACTTAACACCAGCAAACAAACTGCAGAGGTTTACCATATGCTCTTCTCATCGTAGTAGACTAACAAAAGAACCCATTTTTGATCGAATTATGACATGTGATGAAAAGTGGATCATGTATACAAACTCTAAGAGGAAACATTATTGGTTATCGTCGAGTGATCATTTGCCACAAAATCCGAAGGCACCGCTATTAAAAAAAAAAAACAAAAAAAACTTTTGTTGTGTGTTTGGTGGACATATCAAATAATAATTGACTATGAGTTTTTTAAAAACGGGTGAAATCATTACTGCTAACAAATATTGCGAGCAACTTGAACGGGTTCAAGAAATTTTATTGAAGAAACAGCCTGCATTAGTAAACAGAAAACAAGTTTTGTTTCTCCAGGACAATGTTCACCCACATGTAGCAAAAATGACCCTTGCCAAGATAACAGAGCTAAAATGAAAGATTATGCTTCATCCACCGTATTCACCAGACTTCTCCCCAAAGGATTTTTTTAGGCTTAGATAATCATATGAAGAATAGGATATTAAATAATAAAGATGTCTTGAAAACAGAAGTGCATAACCTTTTCCAAAGTAAAACTAAGGACTTTTACAAAAATGGCATTACTCAGTTGTTGAACCGTTGGGAGAAAGTCATAGAATGTGATGGTTCATATTTTGATGAATAAATACATTTAAAACTTTAAATATGCATCTTTAATTTCCTTTATAAAAATCGCAAAAACATTTTGTGGCACCTGATATGTAAGCGGCATGTTTGGTACTTGCCGTAAAAGTTAGAATTGGCGGAACCAAGGAATGAAGTTCATCCGAGCACTTTCCGTGAAAGTAGCGAAAGATCTCCGAGAGGTTTGCCACATCACGCCATTAACTGAAAGTTTGGCGGGTGGAAAATAACTCATCACCCAAAAGGACTCGGAGACGCTTTTAGACTCTGTGAAGCCTGGAGAGTGCGGTATGTGAAGCTCCCTCTCAAATATGACAAGAGTATTCCATTCTTGGCCTCACCTGTCTCTTGTAAAGATAGTGGATAGCACGGGGAGTCTTGTACTTACTGGAGCGGTACAGGGAGCCGACTATTTTACCTGCAATTTTAGCGATGGATTGTATGTACGAGTTCCCTTTAAGGCCAGGTGTGAATTTAAGGCCCAATAGTCTCTCAAGGTAGAGTGCCACTCCGAGGGGACATCTGTATATCGTGACTGGCAGTAGTTCGGGATCCGACCGGCGATGATGGAAATTTTTGGAAATGCTTGTAGGGATACAGAAGACGATTATCTCCCTTTGGTGACGTGACGGTCGCTTAGTGGTGTCACTTCATACAGTGACGAAAGTGGCCAGTCAGTCAGTAAACTTATTCATGCCAAGATAGACGGGTTTCTTCGTCCGAGGCAGCCAGTTACCAAATACTACAACTTATAAGTTCATGGGGCCGTTTACTTTTGGGATTATATCTTCCCCAAGACTTGCCAATTTCCCTGCGTGGTAGATGTCTTCGCCCGGGACATAGTAAATGAATTCCGCCCGTTTTAATCTGGTGTCCAAAACATGGCTTCTCCAGAAACACAGAAGAATCGCCATATTCTACGTAAGACCGTTCCTTTTTGTCGTTCATTACACTCTGCTTGCTGTGTAGATATACAATATATTGTTCTCCCCGCGGGACACGTGTACATCTGTATATAGTATAGTATAGTATAGTGTGTATATCTTAGTGGTATAAAAGTCTCTCTGAGAACAAAGCATGTTTGCCATTCCTTCTTCTTTCAGATATTTTGTTCCGTTCAGGAACTACATAGTTGTTATATCATAGATATAATAATGCCCATAATGGGGGAAATGAAATGGGAGAATAAACTTTTCTTTCATAGCGCTCTCTAATTATATACTCAAAAACAGCAGATTTAGTAGTTATCGCCACCAAATGTCGGTGGCATGCCTGCTTAGTGACCCTTAAAATCTGAAAATACCATCGCGAAAATTAATCCAGTATCCTGTTATAATTGAGATTGTCTCACGCTTCGTCAGTTCGCACGACCGTTACGCTCTACCAAAACCTTATAAATTATGGACTACTCCATCTACTAGAAAGAGGGGAAAGACATCACTTAATTTCAGTTGAGAAAATGAAGGAAAGAAGTGGGGAGAGAAAGAGAGAGAGAGAGAGAGAGAGAGAGAGAGAGAGATAATCAGATTAAGTCTATACGTACAGATATATTTTGATCTCAACCAAAAGGCTGAGAAGCAATGAGGACTGCGACAAAAGCTCCGTTCTTTTCAGACGCACATATCGAAAAGCCGTAAACTGAGGAAGGCAATCGCCAAAAATACTGTTACCATAAATAAAATATTAGGTTGATGCAAAAATAATGTCGTTTTCTCACATATGTTACTATGTGAGAAAACGACATTATTTTTGCACCAACCTATTAACATCGTCTGCTGAATTATTTTAAAATCATTATTAAGAGAAATGCTCGCAAGACAGAAAGAAAGAAAGAAAGAAAGAAGGGAAGATAGATGTGACTAACGTCTACTGCCAATACCTCTTAAATAATAGACTATTCCATTTTGGTTAAGTGGGAAAAGAAAACATACGAATGGATGAAAGAAACAAAGATAGATAGATAGATAGATAGATAGATAGATAGATAGATAGATAGATAGATATGAAGAGAATTAAATAAATAGACTAATCTAGCAAGATAGATAGATAGATAGATAGATAGATAGATAGATAGATAGATAGATAGATATGAAGTGTTTAACGTCACCTACCGATACCTTATAAATGATGGACTATTCCATTTTGATTACTTAGAAAAAGAAAACATGCTAAAGAAAGAAAGAAAGAAAGAACGAACGAAGGGGAAATAGATGTGTTTAACGTCTGCTTCAGTGAAATGTAAAAATTATCAATTTCAAATCTTGTCATTTGTGCCCACTTCTTAGAATAAAGACCAGCGTTCACATTTATAATTGGCATTGCAATATTTTGTTAAAGTTGTTAAGCTCAAGTAATTAACGATGCTTACAGGAAATTCTACGGATATTTTACTCTCGTAGAAATCACTATGAGCTTATTCACTCAACTGAAGAATTAACATTGATCAGAAATTTCTAATAGGAAAATCATAATTTTTTCACGGGGATAAACTAGTTGCTGATTAAACAGGCTAACTCAAAGACAGGTTTTTAATGGCCAACTTGTGCTGAACAGGCTTCTTGTCGCTTGTTCTCTAACTAGAACCATCAGTGATTTGAAAATTCTATGAAAGAATGGACAATGAAATGGCAACCCATTTAATACTTTATTTTTGTCATATTTTTGTTTTTTTGTTTTTCGAGAATTTTAGACGCAAATGAAAAGAGCGTCATCAAATCATCGATATGCTGCCATAATGTACCTATGAGTCAACGATCAGCGATGTTAAGTGATTCTTTTAAGATTATCTTTTAAATCTGATTCGGCTCGAATGGTGTAAGAACGGACAGTGACATATCTCTATGGTTCTAAGTAAACTCACACTTACCAAAATGTATAATAATAGTAAAAAAAAAAAAAAAAAAAAAAAAAAAAAATAAGTTGACTTGAATTGTCACATTTGAACATGGCTTACTCTAAGCACTTACGGGGAGCTCCTTCAAAAATCTCTCGCCTGTCTGAAGCACGCTTTAGCCCTGAAAATTGCATGATTCTTGCTTTTATTATTCAGCGATTCAAGTAACAGAAAAAAAGACATATATATTTTTTTTTATATTTTAAAAAGTAAAGTGTTCCTTCTCTATGACTTATATTATCAAGGGAGTTAATTTCAATGACCTTGTCCAGAGACCATATCAAAATAAAAGTATATCCAAGTCCATATTGATGAATGGACGTTTTTTGGTTTGCCATATTATGAGATTTTTGTATCTGTCATGTGCATAGAAAAAGTCATACAGTTTCTCCTTTCTTCTGTCACTCATCGCCAAAATATACCGCCACTCTCTCTCTCTCTCTCTCTCTCTCTCTCTCTCTCTCTCTCATATATATATATATATATATATATATATATATATATACAGGGTGTTTCAAAAACAATACGCCAAAATCTTCACGTGATGTGTCAATAACGAAAACAATTATAAACCTCTAGCATGAACACATGTGTTGTATATACATTCAAATTTCATTTCATGTTTTATAAGTTATCAATGTGGCCACTACCGGCAGCGCGGACAACATCAAGCCGATATGAGAATTCCTCCCAAACGCGCCTCAGCATGCCACGGTCCAGCGTGTTGATTGCAGCTGTTATTCGATCTTTCAAGTCATCAATACTTGCTGGAAGTGCTGGAACATAAACTTGGTCTTTAACATACCCCTCACAAGAAAAAGTCACACACAGTGAGGTCCGGGGATCTGGCAGGCCAACCACGAAGAGCAAGGTCTTTAGCACCTCTCCTCCCAATCCATCGCTGAGGCATGTTTTAATTCAGATAAGCTCTAACCCTGAGATGCCAATGGGGTAGTGCTCCATCTTGCTGAAAAATGAAGTCATTCGAATCTGCCTGCACCGTGACAATGGCGTTTGTTTTCGCGAACTCAAGCACACAAAACACCTTCTGCTGAGGAGTCACGATTTTGATTGATCTTCCCACAATTCAGCTGCACCAGAAGTTATACTAATGACAACAGTGAAACTGACACCCAATCAAACTTTGATAAGTACTCTATCAAATAACCACTGATTGAGTCCACTACAATGCTATAGACCTGAAAAAACAGCGTAATGATTTTGGCGTATTCTTTTTGAAACACCCTGTATATATATATATATATATATATATATATATATATATATATATATATATATATGGACTGTCGTTTCTGTACGTTAGATCTCTTTATTTTCTCTCCGTCTTCAATAGGCTTCAATTTAGCCCTTTGTTATGACAAGAGTTGAGGGATAGAAGGGGTTCTTTTATACATAATGGCCCGCCTTAATGTATAAAAGGCGAGAAGTAAGGACAGCTTCAGCGTCTCGGGTCGTCATTATGCATGTATTTTATGACTTCTTCAGTGCATGGAACTTTCTGCAGTGCTTTCCGACCACGCAGTGTCCAGAACTTGACCATCCTTCTTCCTTTTGCTGAGCACGATAAATATCTCGCTTAAGTTCGACTGATGTGAAAAAAAAGCGATATTTTTTTTCTGCTTTGAGTATATATATATATATATATATATATATATATATATATATATATATATATATATATATATATATATGTTATCAAACTGGAAATGACGATCCCAGCTTCATACTTCAACTATGTTGAGCAGACCTTAGTTCCAGTTTCTTTCCGGGAAAGAGCATGTTATCTAGCGTGATCAACAATTTGAACAATGCCAACACGCTCAAGCTCTCGGCCACGATGACTTGTGACTTCGTGCTAGCACATCTATCGACGGATCCCAAGGGTTCCGTCTACCCAATTTCATTTACAAGGCTTGGATCAACCCGTGGTATGTTTTCCAAAGGTGCCGTTGGGATCGACCACTCCAGTCCGATAATATCAGGAAGTCTCCTTCCTAACAAATCGACCATGGTGAGATTCGAACCCGGGTCTCATGCTCAGAATACGAACGTTTAACCATTCGGTCACGTGACCATATCTGCTTTGAGAAAATTAAATGACAAGGGAGAGTGAAACACATTCACGTATATGTGCATTAACGCACGCGCACTGAAGTCTCGTAGATTCCCTAAATTAACCCTTGCTCTCAGCACGTTAGTCATCACTGCAGGTGTTTCCATAGCACTTAGAGGTTTTTACAGTATACATATAGATATACATTCTTTTTATAGATACAAATATTTAGGTAAATGCTCTGTTTATAATAAACAGTATTAAACAACATTTACTGGTCTGAATGTCCGCGAAACTTTCATAGAAAATATTCGTCCTCCGACAGGAATCGAACCTATATCCTATACGGAACCGTTCTATAGCCTGACGTGCCTTAACCGATTGGGCTAGAGAGGAGCGTTTGGTTGGTAAGGTCGATTTTACTGTCTTTATACTACAATTTTCCATGATTCTCTCATGTAAATTCATATCTGCTCATGGCGTATCCAAATGTAAACAAATGACGTCACACATTATGAAATGGACAAAGTCTGACAATTATTTTAAGATATTTTTATGTTTTTACATTCTTTTTATAGATACAAATATCTAAGTAAATGTTCTGTTTATAATAAACAGTATTAAACAACATTTACCGGCCTGAATGTCCGAGAAATTTTCACAGAATTTATTCGTTCTCCGACAGGAATCGAACCTGTATCCTATACGGAACCGTCATATAGCCTGACGTGCCTTAAGCAATTGGACCACAGAGGAGCGTTCGGTTAGCAAGGTCGATTTTACTGTCTTTAAACTACAATCTTCCATGAATCTCTCACGTACATTCATGTCTGCTCGTGGCGTATCAAATGTAAACAAATAACGTCACACATTATGAAATGGACAAAGTCCGACAATTATTTTAAGAATAAAAAATAATTTGAGAAAAAAAGAATGTATAAACATAAAAATGTCTTAAAATAATTGTCAGACTTTGTCCATTTCATAATGCATATATATGTATACTGTGGACGGCCCTGGCGTGTTACGTAGACTTGCTGTCACTTGTTCCCTGTATTCTGTATCCAAAACATAACTGATTCTGAAGATTATATAAGAATAAGAATTCAAATAAAATCGGCAAAACAGTGTAAGGGCTCAGAGTATTTGCCTCATCAACTCTTTGCTTGTCCAGTGTTGACACTGGCTGAATATCTACGAAGGCACATATGCCAAAGATCAATTTGCCTGGCATGAAATACTTGAACAACGGATTCGTCATGTGCTAAATGCGGCCATTAGGATTTGCAATGCATTGTGGGTAATCGCTCCCGATAGAGAGATGGTGATTGCAAACAATTGTACAGACGTTTTCGTCTAAGAAGCAAATAAATAAATGAATAAATAACCCTTCATATTGATGATGCCAACACGAAGTTTTTGACGCACACATTCATTCCTCAGATTCTTGTCGAAGACATTTGAATTTTATATGTTACTTCAAATAAAAGTCTCCAAAGAAAGAAAATCGTGAACAGGGGGGGGGGGCAATGGTGTAATGAATAGACTCGGAACGATAGAGAGTTTTAACTTTTGCAATTGTAAATACATCAATATTGCAAGATCAAAAAAGAAAGAAAGATAGAAAAGACGAAAGAAAATATTGAAGGAGAAAGTGAAGCGAGAGAAAGACAGACAGGACAAGAGACAAACAGGGAGATAGATAGATAGATAGATAGATAGATAGATAGATAGATAGATAGATAGATAGATCGAGAAAGAAAGAAAGAAAGAAAGAAAGAAAGAAAGAAAGAAAGAAAAGAAAAGAATGTAGGAAGAAGGGAAGAAGACGCATGGATAGATATAGTGATATTGGTAAATAAATAAATAAATCATATACCAAGATATATATATATATATATATATATATATATATATATATATATATATATATAGAGAGAGAGAGAGAGAGAGAGAGAGAGAGATAGATAGATAGATAGATAGATAGATCGGAACAACTTGAGATAGATAGATAGATAGATAGAAAATGAAGAAAGATAGATAGATAGATAGATAGATAGATAGATAGATAGATATGAACAGAATTAGATAGCAATATTCTATTGATAGATAGATAGATAGATAGATAGATAGATAGATAGATAGGAACAGAATTATTAGGTTGGTGCAAAATAATGTCGTTTTTTGACGTTAAAAAATACGTCTACATTATTTTTGCACCAACCTAATAGATAGCAATATTTTATTGATAGATAGATAGATAGATAGATAGATAGATAGATAAGAACTGACAAAAATAAATAAATGTGAAAAGAAATAATGAAATAATTTTTCTTTATAGAAAGGATTTTAAATCCATTACGTAGTTCAGAAGACACCTTACATAAACGAAGAGATTAGAGTGTTTAATTATTAAGAAGTTACTAGCCAAATATTGATAGAACAAGAAAGAAAGAAAGAAAGAAAGAAAGGAAGGAAAGAAGAAAGAAAGAAAGAAAGAAAGAAAGAAAGAAAGAAAGAAAGGAAGATAGCGTGAAAGAACAGTACAAAATGAATCCTGTAGAATAAGAGGGAGGAAGAAAGCGGGTGTGCAGACTAAGTTGTTTCTTTCCCATTAAAATGTCGCAGATATTTATTCTCACGCCCACGTCATAACAGAATATGACACAAGGTCGAGGATTGATGCTGGATTTCGGAAAGCTTTGTAAAACTGGTTAAGCCCTCTCTGCCCTTTTTCTGCTTTGGGAACACCTCAGGTGTCAGGCACTGACACCAGTTCCCTCCCGGACGAGAGGTAGGGCCACATTCAATATTTCAATCTACCGCGGCTATGCCGTAGAAATATAGATAAAGCAAGATGTCGCCTCCCTTCCTATCTCGAATCGTTATCTTTGTGACCAATGATAAAGTTTATTTAGATTGATTAATTTCACAAGATATCAACACTTGCCATAATATTTCATTCCGAGTATAAGACATCCAAGACAAAAAATCAGTATGAATTATTAGAAAAGTAGATATTAGTCCGGTTTTCCACAACATTAAAAAAAAAGGTGGACTGGTCCATTTTTCCACTATATGAAAAAAAGTAGGAAATTGGTCCAGTTTTCCACTATATTAAAAAAGGTCATTGATCCAGTTATTTACTATATTAAAAAAAAGGTAGACATTCATCCGGGCATCCACTATATTAAAAAGGGTAGACATTAGTCCAGTTTTCCACTATATTAAAAACGGTGGACACTGATCCAGTTCTCCATTATATTAAAAAAGGTAGACATTGCTTCAGTTTTCCGTTATATTGAAAAAGGTAGACACTGGTCCGGTTTTCCACTATATTGAAAAGGGTAGACTTTAGTCCAGTTTTCCACTATATTAAAAAAGGTGGACACTGATCCAGTTCTCCATTATATTAAAAAAGGTAGACATTGCTTTAGTTTTCCCTTATATTGAAAAAGGCAGACATTGGTTCGGTTTCCCACTATATTACAAAGGGTAGACATTAGTCCAGTTTTCCACTATATAAAGAAAAGGTAGACACTGGTTCAGTTTTCTACTATATTAAAAAAGGTAGACATTGGCTCTAAGACGCAAGGGTTTACTGGGAATGAAAATACATTAGTGAGGAGAAAGGACAATAAAAGAACACTTTTCAGGAAGACAGAAGATGGTGATCATGCCACTAAGACGCAAAGGGTTACTGGGAATGAAAGAGAATGAGAAAACCTTAGTGAGGAGAAAGGACAATAAATGATCAGGCTTCAGGAAGATAAAAGATGACGATAATGACTCTAAATCGCAAGGGGTTCCTGAGAATTAAAGAGAATGAGAAGACGTTAGTAAGGAGAAAGGACAATAAAAGGACAGGTTTCAGGAACACAGAATATGAAAATTAACGTTGCATTTAAATCTCTGAAGATCGTAAGTGGGCGGGAAGCAAGAAGCCGGAAGTTACACAGGTGAGAAGTGCGAGAAAAGATACTATTAGAATAGAAATTATCGTTAACCCTAAGTATTTAACAGTAAAACGGAGAGACCTAATTGTCAATCTAGTAGCACGCTTACACTCATGTAGTCGAGGTACTAGGGTAAAAAGCGAATCAGATGAGTTGCTATGAAAATATTTGTAGAAAGCCGGCTGTGGAAAAGTGACTGAAGTCGAAATGTCAGATCAGGGCCGATATTCTTTACAGAACCTTCTTTGGATTTTGTCGAGAATTTCTAGATATTATAGCAGTTCCAGACCAGGTACGGCAAGATTATTCCAATGCCCGAACTATATGGCAGGTTTATAAATGTACAAGGAGGATTCTTGTGAGAAAAATTGTCTGGCAGGACACAGTGAGCCAACTTTCTTAAGGCAGAAGTTTATACCATAAATGATACGTTCGACTATACAGTAGAATACGATTAGAAACCCAGAGACAAACAAAGCCCTTTTTCTCCACATTCGTCTTACTCATAAAAACGAGTCGACGCGAAAGACGAACTGCCATAATTTTTAGTCACGCCCAACAACGCGTTATAAATGCTTTCTGACGAGTTCTAGAGACTTCTATTCCTGTTCCATATCGATCGTTTTTTTTCGTTTTTTTTTTTTTTTTTTTTCATTAAGGATATTCAGTAAGTCAGACGATCGCTTGAAAGAAGAAAAAAAAAACGGCAGGTTGTAACATAGCATTTTTTAACCACATCCACCCAGCTACCACCGACAGCACTTTATGGAGATTTCTTCACATTTCTCTCCCTCTGTCTGTTCGTCAGTCTCTCACCATCGCATCGTGAACCTCCACTACATCCTTTCTGTCTTGTGCTGTGCGTTTCTCTCAGCCATTTTCTTTAGCCTCCATTATGACGCTATTTAAATAGCCCACTCATAAATAATAGGAAACATTTTCTTGGAAATAATTTTTGTAGATTAGCATTCCTTAGACCTTACTTAGACCGGGATATTTATCAGAATCGAAAAAAATATTGTTTTTCTTTATCGATTCATAAAATCGATATTCTATATCAAATCGATCCCTGATATTTTTAAAACGTATTATACTTTGCTTTTATGCGTTCAAAAACATACATTTTGATGTGATTACAAAAATACAGTGCTGTTCGATAAAATTGACTCACGTTATCCTTTGAATTTAGCTCAACTTTCGGGTCATCGGAGAAGAGAACATTCTTCTAGTCTTCTACGGTGAAATTTTTGTAATAATGAGCCCATTCAAGTCTCTTGGCTTTGTTGGCTTTGCTTATTAGCGGCTTAAACCTTCGTGTAAAAGATTTGTAGCCTTGTTCTAACAAGATTTGTAACCTTGTTCTGACGGACTGTTGAAGAGGCAAGACTAACACCTTGTTCTTCGCTTAGGCTGGCTGCAATTTCTTGGCTAGTTATAGTCCTATTCTTCGCAACTTTTCTCTTGATTACCCTGCCAGTTCTATCATCAATCTTTTTCTTTCGTCCCCTTGTTTCGTTCCTTGGAGCAGGAGTGGCATCATTATGTGCCCTAAGCCAGTTGATTGCGAGGTTATAGCAATTTCTGCAATTTCTCTCGTAGACTTGCCTGCTTTTGAGACGGCAATTATAGATGCTTTAAGTGATTCTGATGCGTGTTTGTACCTTTTCATCTGGTTAGTGACTTGAAAGGCTATTTCAAGCAGTTTTTATACTTATGAGGCTTTCTGGAATATTCTGGAATACTCTAGATTTAATTTAAGCTGTTCTAGAATTCTCTAGAATATTGTTCTGAGTCTATTGTAAAATAGTTTTCAATATTTTGTCAAAAGTTCTTTAAATTTACCAGTTTAATCATTAGAATGCGATATCTGAGTGACTTTTTTTTGCACAGAGTTTTTTCCTGAATCTCATTTATATCAAATTTATAATTATCAATAGAATACCTGAGGGGGGAATAAACTGTTTTCCTAGGTGGTCGGGAAGGGGTCTTTATATTAGTAAGATTAAAACAATTTTAACCCCCAAAACAATAGTCAAAAATTATTTTTAGTAAAAAATATCAGGTGAGTTACTTTTATCGAATAGCACTGTATGTCTATTTCTTTTTACAGTGATGTTCACCAAGTACAAGGCCCGCGGGCCACTCGAAGTAGAGGGCTGCAAATTGTGAGGCGCAGTGTATGCAGATATGAGGGGAAGATAAAGTTTAATCATAGAATTGAACACGTTATGGTTGTAGTGATTTGGAAAATGCCCTTATGGGAGTTGGTTCCACAGAGCAACGATATGTAGGAGGAGGCTGATCCAGTAGAATTTACATCCCGCAAATTGAATACAAAGGGAATGAGTGTGGTTCTCTACAATCTGTGTAGAATGGTGGGTCTTAGACTTGAAGGTTAGAACTTGTGGAACTAAGGAATAAATAACAACCATATATATATATATATATATATATATATATATAATTAAAGCATCAAAATTTCAACAAATTAATACCACAGAATGCAACGAAAAAACCTCCCAAGAAAACCCCTACATATCCCTGCCAGAAATACCCCCACATATCCCTGCCAGAAATATCCCCACATATTCCTCCCAGAAATAGCACCCATATATACCTCCCGGAAATACCTCCCACATATGGCTTCCAGAAATAACCCCACTTATAACTCCCACAAATACCCCCACATATACCTCCCAGAAATACCCTCACATGTAATTCCTAGAAATAACACCCATACATACCTCCCAGAAATACCTCCTAAATATACCTGCCAGAAATATCCCTACATATCCATGCCAGAAATACCTCTACATACACTGCCCAGAAATAACACCCATATATACATCCCAGAAATGCCTCCCTCATATACCTCCCAGAAATACGCCTGCCAGAAATAGCCCCAAAAATAACACCCATATATACCTCCCAGAAATACCTTCCTTATACACCTCCCAGAAATATCCTCAAATATGCCTCCCAGAAATACACCCACATGCACCTCCCAGAATTACCTCCCAAATAATACCTCCCAGAATTACCCCCACATATACCTCGCAGAAATACCTCCCACACATACCTCACAGAAATACCCACAAATATATCTCCCACAAATACCTCACAGGAATACACCCCATGTATACGTCCCAGAAATATATATATATATATATATATACAGACAAAACTCTCATCTAAGGACACCCCCCCATTAACGGACTTAGGATGCAACGAATAAAACATGCATTAAAAAAAACAAAACCAAAAATCTTGAAAATCGTTAGCAATGTATTTCAAAATTTGCGTGCTTAGCGAAACAAATCGTATTTGTTCCAAAGTGACCGCATGGCGGTAGTGGTGGGCTTTTCAGTTGTAAACAAACGCGGGTGTACAGTATATAAAGTACGATATGTTAACGCGTGCTTGATAAAGTAGCTGTGATAAATCTATTATTTTTGTTATTTTGATTAATATACCTATATTAAGTATATCTTTATTTCTGCCATATATACATGTTTATGGTATTTACATTATGATCATAACTACTGGTACTTACTATAGCGGTTTTATAACACAAAAATAATCCCTTCCCTTCTACGGAAAATCGGCTTTAACGGATCACACCATCCCTCTATCAGCCCGTTGATGAGAGGTTTGTCTGTATACATACATACATACATGAGCACTGGTAAAAAATTCTTGCTGAAGTCATTAGTTTTATAATACCCAGAAATTCATACACAGGTGTCCTCAAGGAGATCGTTAAAAGCATTACTTAGATCCAGTGACGGGACCCAAATAGTGTGAGTTTAATACCTGGTTAAAGCAGTGGAGAACTTGGAGAGGGTAATTAACAGGAGATAACCGATAACTGATATGCTTTAGACATGGCACGTGGAACTAGAACCGTTTACCCCAGCAAAATAAATGGTTCAGTTCGACATTTCAACCATCTGAAGAAGTCCGGAGTGTAAAACGTTGTGATAAATATGTCAACAAAGATCGGGATGATAGTCCGAGCAATGTAAATAGTGTACATAATACATCTTCTCAGAAATATGGACAGATACTTAAGTCTTCTTCTTGTTCCGTTCTAACGTTTTTTACGCTCAATGTATGGGGTGATTTGATTTAAAAAAAAATATGTCTGTTTTAATTAAACCAGACAGATATGTGATTTGTGACGACGAAGATAACGTTCCAACTTTTTACTGCGTAACAACAGTTAATATCGTTTTGTAACAAGTTTTGGACAATGTATAACATTTCACTGATTCTAGCGACAGCCGTATTTCCATTTGTAACATTTTGAGCCCCAGAGAGCACAAATATCGACTCAGGTCTGCCAAAAAATTCGGTTTGACACAGCTACATTTGAAGCTGCCATAATTATGTGTGGGATCGTAAGCCGGTGCCTGCTCTTACGCGTAGACACTTGTAAAAGGCGCGGGCATCTTGTAATTTGATAAGCTGTCAGTTGCGAGACTCTAAGTAGCGATCCATTTTCCGAAAGCCCGGACTGCGCGTGCGTGAAAATATGATTAACAATACAATGGCGGATATGTTCGGAAAAGAGGCTGGTTTGTGGATTTGTTAGCATTTACTTAAATTGCAGTTGGGTATCGGAAAAGAAAAAGAGTCAGGGATAGTGTTAAAGAAAAGTTTGGAAAAGACATAGAAAAAGAAAGAGAAAATGATATAGAAAAGAGAAAGAGAAGCCAAAGGAGAAAGAGAGAAATAATGATGAACGGAGAACGAAAGAGAGAGAGAGATACAGAGAAATATATCTATTAACAGAGAAGGAGAGAGCCAGAGAGAGAAAAGAGAAAGATATAATACAATAGAGAAGAACGAGAAAGAAAATGGGGGAAAGCAAGAGAGACAGAGAGACAGACAGAAAGAAAGGCTGAGGAATTAAAATGAATAGAAAGAAAGAAGACAGATCGAGAGAGAGAGAGAGAGAGAGAGAGAGAAACTGAAAAGAGATAGGGAAAGGGAGAAAGACAGGAAGAAATAAAAATATAAGACAAAGAGAGAGGAATGTATAAACAAAGAGAGAGAGAGAGAGAAAGAGAGAGATAGAATATATATATATATATATATATACATAGAAATAAATAAAGAGATAATGAAAAACGAGAATGAAAAGAGAAAGACACACATAGCGAGAAAGATAGACATAGAGAGAGAGAGAGAGAGAGAAATACTAAGATAGCTAGAGAAAGGAAAATGAGCAAAAAAGAGAAAGAAAAAAAAAAGAAGGACAGACCGAAGGAGAAAGAGAGAGAAATTGAAAAAGAGATAGAGAAAGAAAGAGGAAGAGATAAATATATAAGGGAAAGAGAATATATATATATATATATATATATATATATATATATATATATATATATATATATATATATATATACAAATAGAGAGATAGAGAGAGAGAATATATATATATATATATATATATACAAAAGGAGAAAAATAGAAAGGACTAAGAGATAATAAAAAGCGAATGAAAAAGAGAAAGACACAGAGAGAGAGAGAGATAGAGAGAGAGAGAGAGAGAGAGAGAGAGAGAGAGAGAACAGATTGGTCGAAAGAAAGCTAGAGAAAGGAAAATGAACAAAAAAGATAAAGAAAAAATAATGAAAGACAGACCGAAGGAGAAGGAGAGAGAAATTGAAAAAAAGTAAACGAGAAAAGAGAGAAGGACATATAAATGGAAGAAGGGAGAAAGAAAGAGATAAAGACAATGAGATTAACAGAAGGAGAAAGAGAGTGAAAAGACATACACAAAAAGAGAAAAAAAGACCGATAAATGGTAGAGAGAGAAATAGAGAGAAAGAAAAGTGTCAGAGAGAGAGAGAGAGAGAGAGAGAGAGAGAGAGAGAGAGTAAAACATTCAAAAAAGACAAAGCGAGAAATGGGAGAAAAATATAGAGAGAAAACAGAGAGAAAGAAAGATAGAAAGACAGAGGGAAGTAGAGAGAAAAGTTGAGATAGAGGGAAGGCAACAATGAAGATAAAAATAGGGGAAGATAGAAATAAAGAAATATAAAGAGAAAAGAGAAGGAGAAAAAGAAAGTGTGAGAGAAAGAACAAATGTGAAGAAAAGAGAGAGAAATTCGGAGCGTAAGAAAGAGAGAAGACATAAAAAGGAAATTTGATGTAGAGATTGAGAGAAAATAAAAAATAGAGATAGAAAAAAAAGAGAATAAAAACAAACAAAAAAGTGAACAGTGAAAGAAAGAGGAAGAGTCAAAGCGTTAAGCAGAGAGAGAGAGAGAGAAAGAGAGAGAGAGACAAGACAATGGAAGAAGAAGAGAGAAATATTGAAATATGAAAGAAAAATTAGAGGTGGAGAAAGAGAAACACAAAAGAATAAAGCGGAAAAATAAAGAAAGAAGAAGGATAAAAAGACAAATAGATAAAGAAAGAAACAAACAAAGAAAGAAAAAAGAAAGCAAAAAAGGAGGAACAAAGAAAGAAAGAAAGAAAGAAAGAAGAAGGAAAGAAAGAAAGAAGGAAAAAGAAAAAGAGAAATAAAACGGTAGAAAGAGGAGCGCGGAAAGAGAAAAAGGTAGAAAGTAAGTAGATAGAAAGAAAGACGGAAATTAGATGAAAGAAAGAGAATGTGGCAGAACGAAAGAATGAAAAAAAAATAAATGTAGAATGAAAGATAAAAGAAATAACGAAAGAAAGAAAGCAACAGAGAGAAAGAAGAGAGAGACAGTGAAACTGAGAAACAAAAAAGAAAGTAAGATAAAGAGAGAGAGAAAGGGAAAGAAAATAATAAAGAAAAAGAAAGCAAAAGAAAGAAACAAAGAAAGAAAGAAAAAAGAAAGTAAGAAAGAGAAATAAAATAATAGTGAGAAAGGAAAAAGAAAAGAGAGAGAAAAAAAGTTTGAAGCTGATAAAGACAGACAGAAAGAAAGAACGGGAAAGAAAGTAATAGAGTGAAAGACAAAAGGGAGAAAGAGAGTGAAACTAAGAAAGAAAAAACGAAAAAAATAGAGAAAAACAAAGAGAAAGAGAGAGTGAAAGTGAGAAATCAAAATAAAAGAAGAAAAAAGTGAAGAGGGAAGAGAGTCCGGTAGAGAAGTGGCTCATCATGGAACGGATGAAAAAGAAAACGAGAGAAAAATGGAAATTGCAAAATCTAAAGCAAAATAAATGATGGATAATGCGTAACAAAATAATGTAAGTAAGCAGACGATAAAGTTTATGTCGGAGTGAAAGAGACGCAACTAGAAGCAGACAATTGATATTGAGAAAAGAAAGATTTAGCTAAACTAGAAAACTGGAAAAAAAAAATCTTTCGAGAATTTACAACTTAAAGGAAAGAAAAAAACATCGAGGCATATTTTATGAGTTTTTGGACCGGAAGAATGGAATCAGTGAAAAATCGGGGAACAAAAAAACTTTTGCCATTTGAGTGCTGAAGTACTGACATGTCATGCTAAATATGGTTGAGTCGGGTTCATTACATTTACTTAACGGGCAGTTACTCTTGTCAGAGGTATGAATCCTTCTCTTTTTTTCCTGCCCAGCTATGGGTTGAATAACAAGACAGACTTGGTCCTATAGCCTTGTTTGGCAACCACAGTCTACTGCAGAATGAAACGACAGTCTACTGCGGGAAAATCTTTTGCATAGTCAGTGATGACCCGAAAGTGAAATGGTCAAACAAGTATGACCTGAACTGTGAATGCATATAAAGGTAGGAAGAATATATTGCGTCAGACTCCAATTCAAAAGCCCCATACTTATGTTTTTGAATATCAACATTTTCAATCCTGTTACCATCGCTGTATACACACACACATACATACATACATATACATACATACATATATATATATATATATATATATATATATATATATATATATATATATATATATATATATAGTAGCGGCCATAATATAAGGAACGGAAACAACAAAGACATAAATATGTGTATTACTTAAAAAGTAATGCATGATTACCAATGACATTTTTTACCGAATAAAGATTAGGGTGTAATGCATAAAAATTATACAAAGTTACAAAGATTTACATAATATTAGGTTGGTGCAAAAATAATGACGTAATAATGTCGTTTTTTGACGTTAAAAAATACGTCAAAAAACGACTTTATTACGTCATTATTTTTGAACCAACCTAATAGTTTTTTTTTTAATGAAGATTAAATGGAACAAAGGAAATAACCTACTACTCATTTCTAATCATTTCATTACTTTTTAAGTAATAAACATATTTATGTCTTTGTTGTTTCCGTTCCTTATATTATGGCCGCTAATATATATATATATATATATATATATATATATATATACTAGACTCTCCCGTCGAATTCGACGTATGAAGGTTAAGCAGATCAGTTCCCAGGAAACTGACAGCCCGACAACAGCACATGAGATTTGATTATAGTGGTGAAGGTTTTGTGCAGGACCATCCACACTTTTTGAAGGGCCGAATACAGAAACCTGGTGCACTACGTGCCACAAGGTCCACAAACGACCCTCCGTAGGTTTTGAATTCAGAGTTGTCCTTCTCCTAGACCAGTTCCAAGGAGGACATTAATCCAAAACAGGTCAATATAAGAACAGAACAATATAATAATGAGTAGAGAGTATCGTTAAAAATCCATTCGGTTATAATTATGAATTTACAAAAAGCATACTCAACTTTTCAGACCTACGTTTTTTTAATATATGGAGTCAATTCAGCCAAACGAAAGGAAAAGGAAAAAAGAAAAAAAATGAAAAAAAAGTGATGAATATTTTTTGTATATTCATGAAATAAATTATAACCGAATAGATTTTTAAGGATCGTCTCTACTCATTATATATATATATATATATATATATATATATATATATATATATATATACCGGGTGTAACAGCAAAATTGTCCAAATCGTGAAACAGCATAATTATCGAGCCATCCCATAAAATGGCTATCTAAAAAAAAAAAAAAAAAAAAAAAAAAAAAAATGAAAACGACTACACTGAGTTTCTTTTTTCCAGGTTTTCAAAGACGTTTAACCAACTTGGCACCATGCTCCGTAAGAATCACCGAACAATCATTTGAGTTATTGAAATAAAAGTGAGAGAAGTTTAAAATTGCTTTGTGCCAGGCTCACTGTTTTCCTAACTGAGCAATGGTGAGAGGAAAAAAGATCATCCAGGCCTACATTAATGGAACCAATATTTAGCTTCTGGCTTCCATCTTCAAAGTTCATTCAAGAACCATGAAGAGTACAGTGAATAAGTTTAAAAATGTGGGGGTGGTAGATCAGAAAACTGGATCAGGAGGTCACAACACCAAGAGGGGGTCATCATTTCAACTTAGAGCTTAAAAGATCAATTAGAAAAGATCCAACTCAGTCTATAAGAAGTTTGACATCTGAGAAAAGAGTTTCAGCTATGAAAGTGAAAGCAGAGAAAAAACTTGAAAATGAAATCTTACGTGAAACGTGTGAGGCAAATTGTTGCTCTAGGACTGAAAATATAAGATCAGTGAGGCTTATCCTATTTATTTAGATTGGTTTTGTTGACAGCATATTCCACAATCTGCCTTGATGATAGGGCATATAATTTTCCCCTTACAAAAGAATGAACAAAACTTTACAAGCAATTTTGGGACTAAGGAAAGGATTGTGAGAGGTTTTGCGTCTATAGTAAATATAGCAATATTTATTCAGCAGATTTAAACAAAACTTTTTTCAAGTTAGCGTTTCCTTATGTTTCGTTTTGCAATTTCCTTGTTCGAGAAAATATCCACAAAAACCATTTGATTTAAAATCTCTCTGAGTCAAATTCGTTAAATTACCGAATTACGACAGCTATACAGATAATCTATAAATTCCACATATACAAACACTTATTTAAGAAACTATTTTCCGTTTATTTGTTGTTTGTTTGCAGGCAAGAAAATGACGCCTTTGTCCCACCGTTTCCAAACTCTCGTTATAGAACACGACCGGAAGTAGACTCGATTAGCTTCCGGTGCCGGCGAAATAAAAATACTGTAAACAATTCTTCGATTGCGTGCAAAAGAATTAACATAGGACCAATCAAGATATATTCATATTGATCTTGTCTGAGGCATTTTACAAATAAGAGATTCGAGGAAGTAGTATATTTAGGATGTGTACTGTATAACAAAGCCACTAGGATCTTATCACGAGAAGTTTCAGTCCTCTAAATATGTTACAAGATCTAATATGTCATTTTTTTTTGTTTATGTGTATTTACCTTTGAAATGGTACGTTGGCTTTTATTATCTCTCTCTTGTGTCTCTCTCCACAGATAGAGCACAACTCACTTGTGTCTCCGTCTATACTAAAAAGGGGGTCGGTAGTAATACAGATGCCTCGGCAATAGAAAACTAATCACATTGGGAAAGTCGTTGATGGAAGTTAGGAACGACTCCCACGGCCGCCATTAGCCGCTATTTAGAAAAACGACCTTGACCTTCACAACCCCTGATCTCGCCGATTTAAGCCCAACTGCATGCGAGAAACTGGACGACTGGCCAGTATAGTTGACTCAAAAATCGTACCCCGGGAGCATCGGAATAGGCAGCGCTTCCCAAACATCGAACAACAAGGGGAGTAATTTTATATCTACGGTTTTCTACTCCCGCTAACCAGGGAGTATTGAACAAATGTTTCCAGATATTGTTAGCCCCTTTTTTCGTCCAAATCCAGGCTGCTCAGCCCGGTGGTCTAGCTCAAAGTGTAGTACGCTACTTTTGTGAGCTTCCGGTGCTTCGTCGAGAGAATACTCTTCGGCGTGATCCTGTTTCCGCAGTCGATCCGCCATGGAAGACGTATCGCCTCTCTTCAGCTTCGTCAAGTGTTACACTTCGGCGCGATCAACTTGCCGCTGTTGCCGACAATTCTCCCATCCGGCAGTCGACCAACTACCGCCGCCGATCAACTCTACATTCGTTTCGCCGATACAACCGAATGAACTTCCCCTGAAGAAAACCAGTCATACAGGACCCGACACCGATACAAACATATTTCTCCAGAGTACACTCTTGTACATTTTGGATAAATAAAATCGACGTTTATTGTTTCAAAATCCTCTGCCTTTGTCTTAGCTGTTCACACCTTTATTCAAAAAGCTTGCGATGTCGATAATATAATTTAGCTCTTGAAAATACATTTTCAATTAAGCACTGTTGAATGATAAGCTAATTCTAAAAACAGTGGTCAACTGCGTAAATGCGAAGCTCTTCAGTAAAATGAATTGAGCACTTTGTCTGCTTGGCGTTTGTTTACGGTTGTAAAAACAATACGCTAGACTTGGCTCACTCGAGTGAATATGGCTCAGTGGTAGAAGCTCTGACCGACACCAAATCGGTTGGGTTTCGATCCGGGCTGAGGCATTCGGCTGTCTAGTCGCACTGTGGAGCTGTGATACAGCGAAACAGTACTGTCTGGGAATAACACACACACACACACACACACATATATATATATATATATATATATATAATGATAATAACATGTAGCACACTATTACTTGCCAGATTGCCCCAACACATACACACCCACCCACCCCAGGCTTTTCTAGTAAAGACTGTCGCGAGACACTCTATAAGACATCTATAGTTTATAATTTGTTCATTATTAGAATATTGCTGCCATTCATAGTCTGGTGCTTTCGTTCAATATCTAGAGATCTTTGATAAAATCCACAGAAGAATCAGTAATATTATTAGTCTTGATCTGGCATCTCAGCTTCAGACACTTTCCATCGCCCTAAAGTTGCGTCCCTGTGCCTTTTCTATGAACACTTTCATCACCCTTGTTCGGGTGAGCTCTTCGCTATGGTAGCTAGACTTTATGAATTTAAGTGTAATACTAGCCTGCTGAGTAGGTTTTCATCAATTTACCGTTGAGTTCTATGATACCAATTTCATTTCTGGCACTTTTGCCTTTCCAGCCAATTTCAAATGTTTAAATGCAATGTCAGATGTCTTCTAGTGATTAATCTTCTTTTGCTATAACGCCTTAGCAAGGTTTCTGTTTTCTAATTCTTCCCCACCCAGTAACGTGTTGTATCTTAGTGCCTTGCTGTCTTGCCTAGGGTGAAACCGATTCCAAAAAAAAATATATTTTCAATTTTAAATTCTAATATGGTCCAGAAGTGGATCCTGTCGAAAGCTCCAGTGCATATTTTTAGTATGTGCCAAAAATGATCTTTAAAACGGCTATAAATTATAATTTAGAATAATCAAAAGTATATTGTCTTCATTAAGAAAATTATTTTTAATATAACTAAAAAAAAAAAAAACAAAAAAAAAACGCGAAAATATATTTATATCTTTGTTCCCAACGAGTTACATCTATCGTTTTCTTTGGATGTAATAAATCGGTGATCAGATATTAACCTCGGGAATTTGAAAGTCCGTTTTGACTAGTTTAAGCCTTAAGTAGGCATCATCAGTTCTTCAAAACCAAACAACCTTTTCGGTCTCAAGTCTTATATCTTTAATGCCTTGCTTGGGGTAAAATCGATTCAAAAAATATTTGAACCTGTCGAAGGGCGGATGAGATATTTTTTTGTAGTGGAAACGGCCAACTAGCACAACGGATTTGACAGATATCCGTGGCTATGTATGCAACCAGCTGCAGGGGATGAAACTGAATCTCTTGGCGGAGAGCTTCCTACACCGAAATCAACTCCCAAAGCATAGAGTTCTCCCAGTTGAATCAGCGACTAGATTTTCGTGCTTTTAATTCAGAGGGATTCGGCTGTGGTCTGACTTGGATATACTGGCATCATTCATTCCTAATTTGATTTTAAATAACTAAATAACAACTCCAGGATTCACGAGTTTATTTTTGCTAGGGTTCATCAGGTTACGTCATTTCCTGCCATATTTGCCTGCAAATAAACCTGGCAGAACAAACCAAGTAGATCGCTAGAATTTTATGCTTGCTTATCTAAGAGAAAAATAATACAATTTGGTATTTTAAGATATTTTTATGTTTATACATTCTTTTTATAGATACAAATATTTAAGTAAGATATTTGTATATATAAAAAGAATGCATAAGCATAAAAATGTCTTTATATATATATATATATATATATATATATATATATATATATATATATATATATGAAAAACCTTTAGAAAATGACTATATTTATAAAGACAATAGGAAAACTAAATTTATTGAAATCAAAGTAAATATTAACAACAAAGCAAAATGTCCTTAGCAACTGGAAGAATTTAGAAGACGCTATTATATTCATATTGTCAAATGAAAATTACGTCAAGTACAGTCACGTGTGAAAATATTTTTGTTTTGTTGTTAATAGTTACTTTTTTTAATAAATTCATTTCGTTTTTGCCTTGAGAAAGTCCACATTGGACGAAACGCATCGGCTAATAATAAAGTTTTCCTACTGCCTTTTACCTTATATATATATATATATATATATATATATATATATATATATATATATATAAAGTATACCAAACTCCACTCTCCGTAGAATACTTCATGATGTATCAAGACTATTAACTTCAGCGGCTTACTATTTGACCTATTTACATTTTCTGTTTTCTAATTCTCCCCCACCCCCAGTAACCAGTTGTGACATAGTGCCTTTACTCTCTTGTTTAGGGTGAAACATATTTAAAACATATAAAAAGAGACCCTATTAAAAGTCGACTGAGGCTTTTTTTATAGGGATAACGATCAACTAGAACAATTGATTTGACTTATATACACAGCCATGTATGCAACCACTGTAGTGATGAAACGGGTTCACTTGCCGGAGATATTCCTACACCGAAGCCAGTGCCAAAAGCGGAGGGTTCCCGCAATGGAAGCGACGACCAGATATCTGTGGACAAAAACGAGCCTTTAATTCCGAGGGATTAGGCTGTGATTTGACTTCAAGAGGGACGTTGTCCTCATCTTTATTGATATATCCCCGATGTTTCGGCTGTTTTACGCTCGGTCCTTCTTCAGGTAATATGTATTCAGTCCCCAAAATTTACTCACTGATGTTCCCAAGGATAAATGACCCAGTGGATAAAAGCGTTGCTTGCGGGATCTGAAAGTGCGACATGGCCGAGTAGATAAAATCTTTGGATGAGTGATCCAAAATAGACTTGATACAAAGAGTTGTGAGGTCAATACTTGTCCACAGCAGAGGAAACAAAAACTTGCTAAGGTAGAATATATTTTCTTTTAATCGAAGAGAATGTTAGGCACGAATGAATAACTCTACAGTTTTCTATTCAGATATATAGTGGGATCTGTCTAGATTCTTAACTGCGCATCGGCCCTAGGATCATACCCGACCATGCTACTGGTGATTATGATGTAAGTGCGGGCTTATTGGCTTCCTATCTTAAATTTACTAACGCTGTTGATTTTCATCTCACCATTAAAGCACCCTCCCAAATATATAAAATGGCAGTCTTGGAGTAACATACGGAGAGGAAGAGAACAAGAACATCAATATTTTGCTCACTCACTGGCATCCATGAAATGGTGACTTAGTCAATATTTAGTCATAGTAACGTACTTAATTATTTAGTATACCAATCGAAATCGATTAGATTTCCCTTAAGAAATCTTAGTACCGAAAAGCACGAATTTATTCTGAGAACGCTTGAAAGCAGATAAAATCATTTGGTTAAATCTAATTAACGTCTATCGTTTCAAATACATCGCAAGTCTCTAGACAAAATAATAGAAAACTCTAATACCGAGCAAGAATGTGGACCTAAATCTATTGTCAACAACATAAAAAGAATGGCAGCTCAGTATTAATTTATGCCAGAATATTTTATGTGAAGAATTATTCATTAAATGCTTTGTCGTTAGAGCCACAACCTAGCGGCAACTTTTCGAGGTTAACTTCAGCCTTCATCTGGTGTCTGCTGTCCACTCAAGACATTCATTAAGTACACCAATTGCATGCAAAGATCAAGCTACAATATTTCACCATTGAGATATATGACCTAGAAGATACGAGCTTTGGTGAAATGTATATCAATAAACGCAAACTCATCTCGATAAATAAAGGAAAACATATCGTACCCGACGCGTTTCGTCCCCTGAGAGACTTTATCAAGGCAAAAACTAGGATTTTATTTTGTAACAAGTAATTATATACACGAAAAACTGTTATAGGTTTTTCAACACTTCTATGTTTACGAACGCTAATAAATATTCATCAAGTTAGCCGAGAAGTGTAGGCAATCTATGGAGGACGTCAAGTGACACAATTCAATATCTAATAAACGAAGGTGAATATATGGTGTTCTTGATTTTTTTTTTTAAATGTATACCAGTTTCCCCATCGTCGTGAGTTCATTTCTTCGGTCTGGTAATGTTGAATGTCGAGCGCTCTATTTCAGCAACGCTAGCTAAAAGATTAGTTAATATTAGGTTGGTGCAAAAATAATGACGTAATAATGTTGTTTTTTGACGTTAAAAAATACGTCAAAAAACGACATTATTACGTCATTATTTTTGCACCAACCTAATATTAAACCATTAAATTCTACTCTCCCATTTTGGGGGAGGTAGACAGTAAGGTGTTACAGAGAGTAACCGATAATTCATAGTGGATTATTTTATAGATAATACCGTTATTGTATACAGTCTGTAACTAATACCAGACTTATTTTTTAAACCATCACTCAATTTTTACATTATTAGGACTATTTTCCTCATCTTTGTCGCCATATTTATTACAGCGTTTCGGCCGTTATACGTTCTGGCCTTCTTCAGGCTGTTGAAATGTCGAACTGAACCCTTTATTTCGCTCACTGGAGTAGCCTGTTCTAGTTCCACGTGCCATGTTTTTATTGGATGTCAGTTATCTCCTGTTAATTCCCCTCTCCAAGTTCTCCACGACATAACCAAGTATTGAACTCACAATATATATATATATATATATATATATATATATATATATATATATATATATGAAAAACCTTTAGAAAAAGACGATATTTATAAAGCTAAAAGACAATAGAAAAACTAAATTTATTGAAAACAAAGTAACTATTAACAACAAAACAAAATGTCCTTAGCAACTGGAAGAATTTAGAAAAAGCTATTATATTCATTTTGTCAAATGAAAATTACGTCAAGTACAGTCACGTGTGAAAATATTTTTGTTTTGTTATTAGTTACTTTTTTTAATAAATTCATTTCGTTTTTGCCTTGAGAAAGTCCACATTGGACGAAACGCATCCGCTAATAATAAATTTGTCCTACTGTCTTTTACGTTATATATATATATATATATATACATATATATATATATATATATATATATATATATATATGATTCTACAGCGGGATTACTGAAATGAGTTATTGCCCCTACGTATGGTAAGTTGAGTGAGAATAATATATCCCCCAGATCTGGGTTCAGTTTAAAATTCCTAGAGGGTTCGCGAGTAATTCATAAGCGTCCTGAATATATCAATCAATTTTAATCTACCAATCCCAATAAAAATTTGCATAACAAATAAATAATAGACAAGGAACATTTGATGATATAATATCTTGTTATTTTAAAAGAAAAAGGTACAATATGCCAACTGGCTTTTCAATTTTAAATTCTATTATGGTCCAGAAGTGGATCCTGTCGAAAGCTCCAGTGCATATTTTTAGTATGTGCCAAAAATAATCTTTAAAACGGCTATAAATTATAATTTAGAATATTCAAAAGTATATTCTCTTCATTAAGAAAATTATTTTTAATATAACTAAAAAAAAAAAAAAAAAAAAAAAAAAACGCGAAAATATATTTATATTTTTGTTCCCAACGAGTTACATGTATCGTTTTCTTTGGGGGCAATAAATCGGTGATCACATATTAACGGAAGTGAGGAACCTCAGTAATTTGAAAGTCCCTGTTTTGACTAGTTTAAGCCTTAAGTACGCATCATCAATTCTTCAAAACCAAACAACCTTTTCGGTCTTAAGTCTTATATCTTTAATGCCTTGCTTGGGGTAAAATCGATTCAAAAAATATTTGAACCTGTCGAAAGGCGGATGAGATTTTTTTGTAGGGGTAACGGCCAACTAGCACAACGAATTTGACAGATATCCGTGGCTATGTATGCAACCAGCTGCAGGGGATGAAACTGAATCGCTTGGCGGAGAGCTTCCTACACCGAAATCAACTCCCAAAGCATAGAGTTCCCCCAGTTGAATCAACGACTAGATTTTCGTGCTTTCAATTCAGAGGGATTCGGCTGTGGTTGGACTTGGATATACGGACATCGTTCATTCCTAATTTGATTTTAAATGAGTAAATAAAAACTCAATGATGCACGAGTTTTGTTTTACTAGGGTTCATCAGGTTACGTCATTTCCTGCCATATTTGCCTGCAAATAAACCTGGAAGAACAAATCAAGTAGATCGCTAGAATTTTATGCTTGCTTCTCGTAGAGAAAAATAGTGACAATTTCGTAGAACGAATGCACAACTCAACTGTCCGTGGAATACTTCACGGGGTATAAAAACTATTAATTCCTGAGTTTTATTTTTGATATATTTACATTTTTCTTTGTTTCCGATATTCTAAGAGTTAAAATATCATTTGTATAGGCTTTTAATATATATTTAAATCGGAAATAAACATAAAAAACTGGCCTTAAAAATTAGTTTTTTTCCCCCTTTATTACTCATTTCTTCTGTCCTTCCTTACAGACATTTCCTACCGATAAATCCATTGGTGAAGAATTAATTCGTGTTAGTTCTAATAGGTTCATAATTTTCAATATTTCAATGAACATCATGTAAGTAACGATGGCTGTAAACAATCACATTCGGACTAAAAAAAACAAAACATTCTGTCAGAGACAAAACAATAAAATAAGAAATACAGACATCTCTCACAAATGAAAACATGGCAGCCGATGTAATGAGGACAAAATAATGGCGGAATGAGTCACATTCTAAATTCAGGGACAAATAAGTGGTGAACAATAAATGATAATGAGTGAATCGCAAATGAAATGACAAAACAAAAAGCAAATGATATTCACGAAAAAAAGAAGTAGAGCAAAATAATTAAATAAACACGAACATAATCCTACGGATAATTAGAGAATAAATAAATAAATAAATAATAATATAAAGCAATATAATACAAATATAATAATATAAATAATATAATAATATCTAATATAATATAATATAATGATATAAATATAAATAAATATAATTAAATTAAAAAAATAAATAAATAAAATAAATAAATAAATAAATAAATAAACACGAACAAAATCATACATATAATTAGAATGGAAATTCGCTAAATCATGTGAAGAGATAAATGAAGGAAATAAAAGCATGAATAAAATAAATAGAATTTTTGAAATAAGTTAGTAAAATAAAAGAAGCGAACTAATTAAACTAAATAATAAAATGTACTTAACGGAGTTAAATTTATTGATGATGATGATGATGATGATGATGATGAAGATAATAATAATAAT
>OZ010604.1:67860772-67865772 GCA_963932145.1 Acanthosepion lycidas
TTCTAAATACTATCTGTTGACATATAAAATTATACAAAATTCTATACCGTTATATATATATATATATATATATATATATATATATATATATATATATATATATATATATATATATATATAGATATATATATAGAATAAACAATAAAATCCAAAATTACCTTATGTAGGGAATAGTTTATTTCGGCTGTCGAAAATATCGGTCGTTTGTAATATCAACCCCGGTTTTGATAAGACAGACGACCAATATCTTTGTCTGCCGAAATAGACTATTCTCCATATGAGATGATTTTTTATTTTATTGTTTATTTATTATTTGCTCTGTAATTATAAATACATTTTGTGGATCAGTTTTAATACTTGATATTACTAGGATCCACCTGGATTTTATACCAACGGATTTGTTACCATAATATATATATATATATATATATATATATATATATATATTACAGGTAATTGATCCGTTGGTATATAATCCGGATGGATCCTAGTAATATTAATTATTAAATCTGATCCACAGAGAGCTCGATGTTTTTATTTTATATTTTAACAGAGATTATTCATACAGAACGGCTTGAAATAGACTATCTCCATGTTGTGGCAATTTTTGATTTTTTGCTGTAATATATATATATATATATATATATATATATATATATATATATATGAAGATATAGCTATAAACACCTAATAACTCTATATTAACGAATATAATGTTTAGCATAAATATATAGGTAAAAAAAAATTAACACATTTATATAAAAACCAAATAAATAAAAAAAAAACAATAAAGAATAAATAATAAGAAATAATAATAATAGCAATAATAATAATAGTAATAAATAACAATAATAAATACTAAAAAATAAAGAAAATTAGTAAAGAATAAATAAGTAAAAAATAAAATATATGTGCTCATTAATAAGCCCGTAGACTTAAGTTAAAAGATTTATTTTTTACAACAAATATTCTTTTTTCAATTAGCAATTCTTTTATGTCAATGAACTTAATTCACTGTTCATAAATAATCAAATATTTCAAAGATTATACACTTAATAATTCAGTAATCGCTACATGCCAGTCTACGGAATTATTGGCCCGTGCAAATAAAGTCACTCATATTAATGAAGTATAAAATAAATGCGTACTCAGTAAAAATGGCTGGATGATTGGAGAGTAATAAACAAAGAATATATGCGGTTAAAACAACATTTAGAGTATTTTATACGAATTCAAAGATTGAATTTGGATACAACAAATATAAGCAACATCTGAAGTAAACAAACAATAAAAGACATAATATGCATTGTTTACAAAATGGCTCTTCAGTTAACTCCTTCTCAACTTCATTTGAAAGAACAACATAATGTTTTTTTAAAGTGGAATTTAAAGTAAGAAGCTTTCACTGAAATAGGTACTTTTTTTTTTTACTTTGGAGTCAGTTTTAAAATCTTTATAAAATTTCCAGTAGTTTGACTTTCTATTCGCATTGTTAAAGATATGAACGCCACAAAGATTCTCTATTCCTCCCTAATACTTCATCCTTTCTGTTCAATCTTCTCCAGTCTTTCGAACAGGAGAAGAGGTTTATCCCTTCTTTTCTGCTTAGGATAGCGTTTACAGTTTCTTCTAAAGTCTTCTCTTTTACTTCCATTAACACCCTTTCATTTAAGTGGTTTTATTTTAACATGAATATTTTTCTTTCATCAATAGGAGTAGATAGGTTCGCCTATCATCCAATTGACACTACTCCCTGGTCCTTTGAACAGGAGTAGAGGTTTATCCCTTCCTTCCTGTTTAGGATTAGGTTTCCAGTTGTCTTTTAATGTCTTCTCTTTCACTTCCATTAATACCCTTCCATCTTAGTGGTGTTATCACCTTGCTTGTGGTGAAATGATAAAAAAAAAAGAAAAAAAAAAGAAGAAAAAAAGACAAGAATGTGTCTTCTAACCTGATTATTTTGTTTCCTCAATAGGAGTAGATAGGTTCGCCTATGGTCCGGTTAAAATTCTTCCAGGACCTTTGAACAGGAGTAGAGATTTATCCCTTGTTTCCTGTTTAGGATTGGGTTTCCAGTTACTTCTAATTTTTTTCATTCTCTTTCAATTCCAATAACCCCCTTCCATCTAAACTCCGGAGTTTTATTTAGATTTATTTATTTTTCCACAATAGGACTAGAGACGTTTGCTTGTATTCCAGTTCGCACTCCTCCTTGTTTTTTAACAGGTGTAGAATCTTATCAATGTTTGATGTTTAGGATTGTATTTCTGGTTCTTTCTTTCACACACTTACATCTTGCTTGGGGTGAATTGATTTAAAAAAAAAGGTAAAAGTAATCTATATATAACTAATTTTTGTTGGTTGATTCGTTTCTTTATACGCCATATCATTGCTGATACGCCAGAAATTATTTTAAAATTTTAATATTTTTTTTTAACTAATAATTACTTTCGATATTTTCTTTATATTGTCTCCTTTTTAAAAACCTAAATTTCAATTTAAAAACTTTAAATTTAAATTACCTTAAAAATCAATTAATCCCCAGTGGTTTATCATCGCCTGGAGAAATAAAATCATAGTATTGAAAGATAAAAGCTTTTGTGTAGCGATGTTTTTATTATAATCTCTTATAATAATAATAATAATAATAATAATAATAATAATAATATATATATATATATATATATATATATATATATATATATATATATATAATGGACTCTCCCGTCGGTTTCGACGTATGAGGATCTGACAGCTTATTGATTCAGTTATGAAATTAATGTGCGATAATCTTAAGTGGCATTTAAGACCCGCTAGTGATTTACAAAGGAGGCCACATATGGAGCAAGTGTGAGGATTGTGAGATGAGATCACTGCTAGATTGGCTGACCTTTTAGATCTTGCTCTCGCTCCTTGAAGATTATTCAGACAAGCAGATTGAAAATTGCTGAGTCCACTATATATATATATATATATATATATATATATATAATGTCCACTATATATATATATATATATATATATATATATATATATATATATATATATATATATATATGTATATGGTTCCAACTTCTTATTCACAATTAAGTGTTTTCCCGGTATCATATATTTAACGGATAGTTTCGAATTTACCGTAAAAATTACTGTTGATATGTCGGTTTAACTGAAGAGCCGACAAGACAGTGACACACATTTATTTTTCTTGCAACGAAATCTGTTCGAAATTTTTATGAAGTCTATGGGTGCAAGAAATTTCCAGAACTATTTTCTGTGTTTTTCCGTTATTTTTATTCGCCATGATGAGGCCTTTTCACAATGTATCAAAAGAGAAATTGGCACATGCTAGTGTCTGAAATGAAATGGAATTCGTTTCATTCTTTTAATTCTGTATATATGAGTTGGTAGTGATTGTAAGAAAAGATTTCATTGCAAAAATGTGTAAATTACTGGGTTACAGGGAAGGTAAAACAAATTAAAGTGTGTAAGAAATGCTCATAAGCGGCTGAACATATATATATATATATATATATATATATATATATATATATATATATATATATGTAGCCCGTAAAAAATATGTATACACACTACAGGAAATATTTTAGTATTATACTAATATTTTAGTATTATACTACAGGAAGTATTTTAGAATTATACTAATATTAAATCTTAAAGGAAGTTGTGCATCGCATAAAACTGATTTCATTGGCGGGGCTTAGACAATATATTGAAAATGCTGGTGGGCAATGACATTGGGCAACTTGCCCAACGTTTACCTAGCAGTAGTTCACTATAATAATAAATGTCTGGAAGCAAAATCCCACCATTTTAAGTATCTCTTGATATTGTAGATTCCAAAGGTAACTTGTATTAATCTCGTGATGTCTGAATAAATTTAGTATTACAATATCTATATAAGTCTTTCCTTATCTGAAGTGTGTATACATTTTCTTTTTTGCCGGACTTTGTATATATGCACAAAAGCAGGGTTCAAAGATGGATAAATTTAGAAATATGCAAAATGATTTTGTAAGATGTGTTATTGTGTGTGTGCTAAGAAAGAATTATGCTAAATGGAAAGGAATATTTATGACGGTGGGGAAAGGCTGGTTTTAAATTAGTCGTATTTATGTTTAACAATAATGTTCTTCAGGTACTCACCCGTCTGTCTCTGGCAGCTCTCAGCTTTGCTGCCTCTTCCGAAATGGGTCGGAACGCACTCTTCCCCCGAAGTTCTTTCAGTACCTTCAGCATAATGATCTTATTTTTGGCCTAGAATAAAAAAGAAAGAAGACATATGGTCAGCAGTCGTATTAAAACCAAATTGAAAACACATTTAATTGAACCAACCAACAGAAATCTAATAAAATCAGTAGGAGCGACTTTACTTCATTTTTTTAATCACTGCACCAATGAAGCCGTCAAGACAGGCAAATGCAGTCTTGTGCAAATTAATTGAGACAAAACGAATAATTCCGTTATTAGTTAATTTTTTGTATCTTTCCAATGAAACATGACCGAGCGCACATGTTAGTATTACGTACGCCCATTCCACGAAGTCTTTCCTTGCAGATTGACCACAGATTCTCGTTCAGTAACGTTTCTAAGCCAATCTATAATACTTTGATTTACTCACTAATAATGCCTGCTAGTGTGTCTGTGCAGCGTTACAACTGTCGTACGCTTTCTTGGAGTAAGTTCCATCGCAGACAATGGCCGTAGGACAAATAATCGACAGTCGAGACAATAGTGTCTGGGCGTGATGAAAACCTGATGCAATCATGGATGACGCAATATTTGTCAATGCCAAACAAATTTCATCATACAACCTGAAAATAGATTCATATTAATGCCCACCACTGCAAATGATCTAATCTGAGGACAAAATAGAAATCGATTACACCATGTCACTCCAGTGGGTCTAGAACTGACGGTATGGTAAAAGAAAGGAAACTAAAGTGATTGTTTCAATTAGTTTGTACAAGATTGTACAATGT
>OZ010604.1:67870772-67880772 GCA_963932145.1 Acanthosepion lycidas
GTATAAACGGGTTCAGGGTCGGTTTACCTCCCCGAAAGAGACTCCGCCTTTCAGTGTAGCCTCTTTCAGGTTCCTCCCCGCCCGATGGGTGAGAGTTCAAACTATCAGCCGGTCGTCCGACTTCAGACTGAACGGTATTTAGTCACGACGAGAGCATCATGTGGCCAAGGCCGGTTTAACGTGGGATCTCCGAGACCGTGGGGTCGGCTAAAAATATGCCCTTTGAACCCGTATAAACGGGTTCAGGGTCGGTTTACCTCCCCGAAAGAGACTCCGCCCTTCGGCGTAGCCTAGTTCGGGTCCCTCCCCGCCCGAAGGCAGAGAGTTCAACCGATCAGCCGGTCGCCCGTCTTCGGACTGAACTCACTGCTTCCTCTTAAGGTGCAGTATTTATTACGTATGGAATAGTCCATTATGTTATTATGGGTAAGGTCCCCTAACACTATCTTTTACATATATATACACATATCTATCTATCTATCTATCTATCTATCTGTCTGTCTATATATATATATAATTATTCATTTAAAAGTTATAAAATAGAAATTTTGTTTCAACACCTCTGGTGTCTTATCAAGTGATGATGTTGAATGTAGATTGTAGAATAAATATTTTAAGAGGTTCAAATTAATTAACCACCCCTCGTAAAGGGAAACGCTGTCACCTGAGCTGAAATGACCAATCAAATACAAGTATTCGATAATTCAAAAAATTTACAACGAAGTAAGGTTATAATAACTATTAAATGCTTTAAAGTTAGGTTTATACTAAAATAGAATTTATTTTAACTAATAAATTTGAACCTTTTAAAACCTTTATTCTACAATCTACATTCAACATCATCACTTGATAAGACACCAGAGGTGTTGAAACAAAATGGCCATTTTTGTAGCGATTTTATAACATATTTATGTTCTAATTTTTAAATGAATAATTATATTCGCTCTACTCTGTATTGAGCACTCTTTTAAGAATAGTAATTGTTGGTTATTGGAATTTATTCCGTATACACCAATCATATACTTGGATATATATATATATATATATATATATATATATATATATATATAGAGAGAGAGAGAGAGAGAGAGAGAGAGATATTGCCGTCAAAAATAAAGGTTGTTTGTATTAGGTAAAATACTTATCAGAGCACAGGCCATAAACAGATTTACAGAAGAGGCAGAGGGAACCCACATCACATCGGTAAGAATGTGACTGGTTAGTATCGATTATGTTGCTAAATCTTCTTCGGGTTTTGTTTGGAATCTCGAGATGAATTTCAAGAGAACAAGACCTAGACACGGCAACAATATTCCATGCGCAATTTTAACTAATAAACTGAATTACAACACACTACTCTAACAATTGGAAAATCTGTTTAATGAATGACATTACTGGAAAACTTAATAATAAGGGCCTAATACAAAACCCCTCATTTTTGACGGTAATGGGTAAACTTATATTAATATATGATACTTATATAAAAAGAGAGCTGTTTTTTATGCATTTAAAAATTAATTTTTCGACAATGAATAATATATGTTAATACTAGCTTAAAAGGTTTCCTATCAGGTGGCATGTAAGCAAGATCCTACGGAGGGCTCTTGGTTGAATCTTTGCCTAGTTCAGGAGTTTGAGAGAACCTTAATCTTTGCATCAGCATTGAATAGCTTTCCTGATTGGCGTTTGATCTGGGTTTTCTTATGCATGCAACTTTCTTTTCCTCGCTGCAGCCTTGGCTCTTTTGATTGCAATCTGGTCTTCTGTTGGCAGAGATTTCTTCTTGCGAGGCATACTGCTGCTGTTTGCGATAAGCAACAATAAACTACAGAAGAACTCAAAATTGATTGCTGCATTTAAGTATTGCATTCATATTTAAGCTTACCTTTTAAAAGTTCAACGATAATTCTTCTGTCGCCACTTAATTTAAAGGCGGTTTGAAGTACGTAGGTCCTTACTTTCTGTACAAACAATAATTTTTACTTCTTGGGGGACTTTTGCTGGATTTTGCAAATTATTTCGATTATTCCCAAATTTATTTCCAAATTATAAAAACTGTTTTCATACAAAAAATGTTTTGATTTGCTCGCGGAGTCAGTCTGATTCTAAAATGGTATCATATATTGTGTTACAGACTCTAGGAGTAATGTTGTAAAAGTGTGACACAATGACACACTGACATTCGCATTTATTTACATTAGTAATTTTTTATTATTTAGTTTATATTTTTCTTATATATAATTATATATAGGTATATATAGTTATATATAGTTATATATGCGTATTTATATTTTATATATTTTTCTTATAATCTTATTATATTTAACATTATTATTATTGTTAATATTATGTGATGATGATTGTATTATATGATGATGATGATGCAGTCTATAGATGCACTATTTTAACTGCTTCAATTTGTAAACATTGTTTAACAAACTGTACCTCCAGAAAATCATAATAATATCCAAAAATAAAAGAAAAATGGTATGATATGTTGGGTTAAGACCCCTAGGAGTAAAGCTGAAAAAGTGTGACACACTGACAGTAGCATTTATTTATATAGATACCAACTGGAAAAATCATTTTTAATGACTTTTGTTGTTCGTTTCAGTTTATCCCGATGCCTCGGACGATTTATTCTACAGCCTTCTTCAGTTATGTATGTAGATGAAAATGGTGTATTGTTTCAATATCTGAACTGGAGCCGCCCAATCCACACTTTCCTGTCTTGACAGAGTTGGCAAACGTATAAAGTGGACTTCTTGGTAATAAATTATTTCTCATACTAATATCCCAATCCCACAGATTTTTATATATGATGTTAAGGGAGTTAATTCAAGCTGAAAATACAATGCCTTGTACGTAATCCAACATAATTGTACTGTAATATTAACTTTAATTATGACATCAAATAATTGTAATAAAAAAAACTGTTAACATTTCTATAAATCTTATTTTATCACAAAAATTTAGATTATTTATCACATCGTAAACGATGTGTTATATAAGGAAAACATTTCTACAACTGGAGAGAGAGAGAGAGAGAGAGATGCAGAGAGAGATGCAATAAATGAGTTACTGATGAAAGTTTGCGAAAAAAAATCGTCAGTAACTTACTTCCTTCTTATGTTGCCAACATGTCGAGCAAGGATAATTTTAAAGGTAATTATGCTGTAGCTATTTAATAAAAAACAATAAATATGAAGATACGTATCACGCGAAAATTTTATACGGGGATAGATCTCTGAGGAAAACATTTTTATTATTGACATTAAAAACAAATCCTGAAATCAATAACGAAAAGTGGACATACCCCAGTGTAAGAAGAGAGAAAGATGGGGAAATATTTCCTATGTTTAGCTTGATTGAGTTTATTCTGAATCATTGGCTGGCCTACACTGATTCGCTAGAGGTTGTCTAAACCTGGTGGTAATTGTTTGGGGATGACATTTAGTTGCATTACTACGATGAAATAGCATGCCAAATTAATTAGTCCATTTTCCTTCCATTCCACTTGTGACATCTTGTCATTACACTTGTGCCATTTTCTCTCATTCCATTTTTGGCATTTTCTTCAGGTTACACTTATGTCATTTTCCTCTCATAATACTTGTCTCTTTTTCTTCTCATTCTACTTGTCTCCTTTTCTTCTCATACTACTTGTCTCTTTTTCTTCTCATTCTACTTGTCTCCTTTTCTTCTCATACTACTTGTCTCCTTTTCTTCTCATTCTACTTGTCTCCTTTTCTTCTCATTCTACTTGTCTCTTTTTCTTCTCATTCTACTTGTCTCTTTTTCTTCTCATTTTACTTGTCTCCTTTTCTTCTCATACTACTTGTCTCCTTTTCTTCTCATTCTACTTGTCTCCTTTTCTTCTCATACTACTTGTCTCTTTTTCTTCTCATTCTACTTGTCTCTTTTTCTTCTCATTCTACTTGTCTCCTTTTCTTCTCATACTACTTGTCTCCTTTTCTTCTCATTCTACTTGTCTCTTTTTCTTCTCATTCTACTTGTCTCCTTTTCTTCTTATTCTACTTGTGCCATTTTCGACTCATTCCACTGGTGCCATTATTGTCTGAAACCTTGAAACGTTGAACTGAAACCTTTATTTCGCTCATTGGGGTAGACTGTTCTAGTTCCACGTGCCATGTATAACGGATGTCAGTTATCAGTTATCTCTTGTTAATTCCGATCTCCAAGTTCTCCACTGCCTTAACCAGGTATTGAACTCACACTCTTTGGGTCCTGTCACTGGATCTAACTAACGCCTTTATCGACTGTACCATGTATCCCTTGAAGACACATGGTACAGTGGATAAAGGAGATAACTGATAACTGACATCCATTAAACATGGCATGTGGAACTAGAACAGTCTACCCCAGCGAGCGAAATAAAGGGTTCAGTCCGACATTCCAACCAGCTGAAGAAGTCCGGAGCGTACAACATCCGAAACGTTGTGATAAATATTGCAACAAAGATGAGGACAATTGTCCGAATAAAGTAAATAGTATATATATATATATATATATATATATATATATATATATATATATATATATATATAGTATATTTATATAGTATATTTATATAGTATACACTATATAAAATAGTATATATATATATATATATATATATATATATATATATATATATATATATATATATATATATATATATATATATTATAATTTTTATATTAGATGATGAATCGTAGGTGTTAGGATCGTTGGTTGAATTATATCGGTGAATTATCTTTTTAATTACTTTTTGGTCTTGTTTATAATTAGGATTAACTTTTTTTACGATTGAATAAGTTAATGGTTTGTTTATTTTTGTTTGCGCCAGGGGCGGGTCTGGCGTAAATTCCGATAGCCATGATTTGACCACCTCTGTTTACAAGCAAAAACAAAGCTCAGAGAAACACTGTGTTTACTGAACTGCAAAAGTGAATGTCTCACATATACAAAATAGCCATTATAAAAATATGATTTACCAAACCAAATTAATCTCTTCTTTGGTCATATTCTATAAGAAACATGGTAACTCTAAAACAAGCCCTAATCAACAATAATGTCTCTAACCATGTCATCGACGAACAAATAAAATTAATCTTAACGTTATATATATATATATATATATATATATATATATATATATATATATATATATATATATATATATATATATTAGGTTGGTGCAAAAATAATGTCGTTTTATCACATATGTTACTATGTGAGAAAACGACATTATTTTTGCACCAACCTAATATATAGTTAAACCTAGAGAGCCAGATAAACCTAACAAGGTTTCACCTAAGCGTATCGTCAGGGAAGGCTGGCTAAAAAAGTGAAAAAAGAATGGAATATTTATAGTCAATAAACAAAAAAAAAAAAAAAACTTAACCACGTGACCAGAAAAAAAAACGGGGGAGAGGAGACCCAGTCTAACAATCAACGTTTTTTATGTCTACATTTGCTGAGAATTTCCGTTATTTTGCGTACTAGTATCGTTTTTTTTCCTTTGGGCCTTGGACTTGCATGCTAGACGATTCTTTTCGGCTAACGTACATATTCTTGGTTCTTTCTATTTTATACCTTTTTTTCCTCTTTGGTATTGGTTTGATTATTTGCAAATCAAGACACCGAAGTTTAGTTTCGAGTGTAGTTTCTTACACCTATAGGATTACTATTGGTGCAAAAATAATGTCGTTTTTTGACGTTCAACTTCAAATTTTTTCATTATTTTTGCACCAACCTAATATTAATACCAATAATACACACACACACACACACACACACACACACATATATATATATATATATATATATATATATATATATATATATATATATATATATATGTTGTCATACACAGGCAGTTTGGCTGTATCACAGGTCTTCAGTATGGCTAGACGTCCGATTACTTTAAGCAGGGATCGAAACCCGTCCGATTTGACATCTGGTCAGGATAACGAGCGGATTTCGGTTTTCCTCGATCCATTGTGTGATGCCACGGATCCAGTCTCTGCAAAGCGAACATAAACAGCAGTATAGGCTGGATGAATCGGCTGCCTTCGGTTTGGAATCGCAATTTGATACAGCTGTGCAGCCTCGCGTTCATTACCATTCACACGGGCGTATGTAAAAAAAAACATATCTGCCTGCTCACGCTATTAATATCCTGCGATTGTTAAACGGAGCACTTCTAAGTCAACTCACTACTACACACCTTTAAACGTTGAAGACAGACTGCCCACAAATGTACGCGAATAACAAATGTAACCTATTCTACATGACAACACTGCGGCATCTCCCGTAAACATACTTTAAACTTAATAACTAAAAAACGAAGTATTTAAGGACATATATTACAACACCTAGGAAAACACATAAGTGGCAACCCAGAGACATTAGATAAAGAATTGGTCAGTATAAGCAGTACCCTACAACGTAACAACTGCCATGGGTACCTGGCAGCAGCTCTAATAAACTGGAATAGGCGTGTACACGAGGAGCACATCAACACTCAGAAAACAGTTCGGGGTTATCGGAGAAAAAAGGATCTGCGGTCCATATAACATCAGAACAACCTTCAAAAGCTGGACGACACTTCGCAAATACCTCTTCTGAGTAAGACCTCCCTAGAGGAGAACATGACTAAAGACTGTGTGTACGCCATCCCGTGCAGCTGCGAGAAGAATTATAAAGGAGAAACAGGCCGCCCCCTTAAGGAAAGGCTTCAAGAACTACAAAAAAAGCTGTACCACAAGGGGAGGTGGAAAAATCAGGTCTGGCTGACCACATATGGAGAGAAAAGGGAAATCACCGCCCTTTGGGGTCAAGTTGAAATCATACACAAAGAACATCATTGTAAAATTCGTATACTTAAGGAATCAGCACATCTGCCACAAAAATCTCCTGAGCCGACCAAGCATAGAAATGAATACAATATGGGAATCAGTTATAAAGAGTAACAGAAAAAAGCAACAATAACAACGAAAATTGTAATATGAGCTTTGGTAAAAAAAAATCGATGATAACAGCAAAAATTGCAATTTAAGCACCGGTAAAAAATGGTTGCTGAAGACATTAAGTTTATAAGTCCCCGAAATTCATACGCAGATGTCCTTAAAGACACACGGCACAGTGGATAAAGGTGTTGGTTAGATCCAGTGATAAGAATCAAAGAGTGTGAGTTCAATACCTAATTAAGGCAGTGGAGAACTTGGAGAGGTGAAATAATAGGAGGTAACTGATAACTCAGCTCAGTTATGTTCAGTTCGACATAGCAACCTAAAGAAGACCGGAGCGTACATACTAAATATAAGCATTAACCCACTAACAATCCACTAAATGATGCTATTTTTATGTATAAAATTGTTGTCAGTTGGATCTGGTGTATTTTTAGAGAGAGCAGCAAGTACTTTCAAAAACTTCATGTTTTCATTATCAGGCTGTAATTTTTTTCCTTAAAAAAAAACTCGAAGACGAAATAAATGTATTTTAGACCGAAAGATGTTTTTTTAAGAATGTGTTATTTATTAATAGTTATATAATATTGGAACGTGCAACTCGTAACGCTATAAGCTCGGCACCACACAACCTACATATACATTTGAAAAAGCAAGAACGCATTCTTCTTTAAGGATACTTTTCAGCCAACACTGCGTCAGAAGAATAAGATAAATATAAAATTGACTGAATAACGATATACGAGGGTCATTCAATAAATAAGGTGAATTTTTCGGTGTAAGGACTTCTAATATAGATAGAAACTCACCATTTTTTTTCTTCTTTTTCACATGGATTTAATTTCTTTTGCAGATAAAAAAAAATAAAAAAAATTGAGAGTTTTGGCGATTAACAAAGATGGCCGACCAAGAAGCATGCTCCAGGATTGAACAGCAGTCAGTTATCAAGTTTTTGGTTGCTGAAGGGTGCAAACCAGTTGAAATTCATAGGAGAATGTCAACTGTGTATGGTGCCACATGTTTCAGCCAGAAGAATGTCTACAAGTGGGCTAAATTGTTTAACGAAAGACGGAGCAGTGTTGAGGATGAAGACATGGCTGGGAGGCCTACAGAGGTGAAGTCTCCTGAGGTGATCGAATCAGTCAATGACCTCATTCAGTCTGACAGAAGAACTACTGTGAACTGCTGAGGCAGGTCAAGAAAGACATAAAGAACAAACGCAGGGCTCATCAGTCAGAGGAGTCATCTTGCATCACGACAACGCAATGCCTCACACAGCAGCCCGAACGGTGCAGACCATCAACGAGCTGGGCTTGGAACTGCTCTCTCACCCTGCTTACAGCCCAGACCTTGCCCCTTCAGACTTGAAAGCGTTCACCAGAGGCACGAAGTTTAAAAGTGACGATGAAGTCAAAAGTGTTGTGAGCGACTGGCTGAGACATCAGTCCAAAGATTTTTGCGCTGAGGGAATACGGAAGCTTGTGCACAGATGGGAAAAGTGTGTGACAGTGCTGGGAGACTACGTTGAAAAAAAAAGTAAGCTTCTATCTGTATTAGAAGTCCTTATACCGAAAAATTCACCTTATTTATTGAATGACCCTCGTATATTATTTAATGGATTAAATGCAACAAATATTTTAATATATTTTCTGTTTATATGTTATTAATGTATTAATTACATTTGCCGGCCGGAATATTCGAGAAATTTCGTAGAAAATCGAACCTGTATCCCATAACGGAAACCGCCATTTAGCAGTAATTTGAACTTTGCCGAACTGGAAGTCCTCTGTAGCAGTGTCGGTTGACAGCACGTAAGGAAAAATGACGGTTTTCGTCACTGGATACGGGTTCGATTCCTGTTGGGCAGCGCGCATATTTTTCTACGATAGTTCTCGCATATTCAAACCAGCAAATATAATGAATACTTTTTAATTATAAAGAGAGTATTTACTCAAATAAGTTGTATCCATGAAAATAACGTCTGTGTGTGTGTGTGTGTGTATGTATGTGTGTGTGTGTGTATATATATATATATATATATATATATATAAAATAAAAAGGCTTAAACACTAATATTCCATGGTCATAATTCATTCCATTGGAATCGTAAATATTTAGGATTCCATTGTAATAAATTATAACCATGGAATATTGGTGTTTAAGCCTTTTTATTATATCCTTACTCTGTCCTGGACATTGAGTTCTACCTGGATTCTATCCTCTTTGAAATATTTTTTATACGAATATATATGTATGTGTATATATGAATGTATATATCTTTATATTTTTTAGATATATGATTGCATATGTATGTGTATATTTACCACTAATATTATCTATCTATCTATCTATCTATCTATCTATCTATATTCTGTACAATAAGTATTGCTTGTTTAAATCTTGCTTTTTTATATTAGTAAGTCATTTCTATGTGGGCGATTAATGTCATTCTGAATGTCGGTTGATAAAACAAAATATAACTTTATCTCTAGAAAGACTTATCTTCGGTTCGAATGAATAAGCCTGGTTTCGTCTACCCGAAACCTATTTCAAAATAAGCGAGATATGTTTTCAAGATATCTTCTGTCCGATTAGAAAAATCAATTTTTATTTCCTTTTTCTTTTATTATCTTTTGTTCAAGAGCCGTAAAAACATTTATCAAGTGTGAAAATTATTCTTTATTCTTTACCATTTTTCGGATGTTTTTAACTTCTTTTTTCTTTCGTAGTTTTCTTTTTTTTTTAGTCTTTCTTTCATGAGTTAATTTCAAAAACTAACAAAGCAATCAATTTTGATTCTGTGAAAGATTTCATATTTGAATGCTTGACTTGAGATTAAATAGTTGCAATAATTTACACTTACCGGATATTCTTAAGCAAAATCTGATTCAAATTCGTATAAATCGACAGTAAAAACGAAATGCTGTTTTCTTAGATATAAACTGTTGTTAATATATATTGATATTTCTGCAATATTCCCCATGTTTCTTTCCAAGATGTCAGCCGCTTGCTTCTAGAGTTTTCTA
>OZ010604.1:67885772-67906635 GCA_963932145.1 Acanthosepion lycidas
ACACACGTGTAAGATATATATATATATATATATATATATATATATATATATATATATATATATATATATATATATATATATAATGCAAGACTATCTAAATTGAATTGAGTTCTCTGTGTCACTGGCATGTTTGTGAAAATATAAATACCTAAAAACTCGCCTTTCTTTCTGCCCATCGTCGATGGTCTGGAGGTTAAAATCTCCGACTGATGCCAAATCGGACTGGTTTCGCTCACGGTCTGAAGCAATCGGATGTCTAGCCTCAATGAAGTGCTGTGATACAGCGACCCAGTCTATCTGTGGATACCTATATATATATATATATATATATATATATATATATATATATATATATATATATATATATATATATATATAAAAGTTTAATGGATTTTGATTTTTAATCCGACATATTTTTTATTCAAGCGTTATTTTAGTGGATAGTCGTATTTGAATAGACACGCCGTTTATTTTAAACTGCATTTATTTGGTTTACCGGCTTTCGTACTTGAGAAATCTTTATATGAAAAATGTGTTTCCTAGCAGGATTCGAACCCGCTCGGAGAAATTGCTTGGTTTACGTTTCGGATAGGAAACTAAACAGAACTGTGTTTTTAAAAAATATGAACGAATGAATATGCCTTAATGTCAACATTGAACCTTGCATGATTGCAAAATTCTTCGTCGTTGATCGGTGAAAGCACGCTGGAAACTGACGGTAGTTCTCCTTGTAACCAGGACTCGGGTTCGACTCCTGCCCAAGGACACATTTTCTTTATTACACTTTCTGGATTATGCAGGTAGACGATATAACTAAAGTTTAAAATAAATTTTCGAAAATGACATCGAACTCAAGGAAGAATAGGAAATCATTAATGAAAAAATAATCACTATTTTGAGCAATTTAATCTACACGAAAAATTATCAATGTTCGAGTCAGTTTTTGTTGTCTAAGGCCTCCCAAAACGGAAGTGCCGAGGGATTTCGAGAATAATTTGTGAAAGATTGTAAATCAAACATTAACTTTGTGTATGATTCAATTCTTAGTAGGTGGACGGATATATACCTACTATTTTTTCGCTTGTGTAACAGTTACGCTTTTCTGTTTAAGACCACAGGCAAGATTGTTTTGTTTTTTGTCATATGAGAAACGATTTCATGTTTGCATAAAATGGAGACAAAAATATGGATAGGGAACGAGAAGTGAATGATAATACAAAGATAAAAATTGAAATAAAAAGATTAGAAGAAAGAAAAAGGAGATGAAAAAGAAGAAGAAGAAGAAGCAGAAAAGAGGAAGAGGTAACAGAACAAAAAAGAAGAAAAAGAAGAGACAAAAGAAGAAGAAACAGAAGAAGAAGTAAGAAGATGGAAGAAGAAAAAGGAGAAGAAGAAGAAGAAGAAGAAGAAGAAGCAGTAAAGAGGAAGAGGTAACAGTCTAAAAAAGAAGAAAAAGAAGAAAAACAGAAGAAAAACAAGAGACAGAAGAAGAAGAAACAGAAGAAGAAGGAAGAAGATGGAAGAAGAAAAAGGATAAGAAGAACAAACAGAAGAAGAAGAAGAAGAAAAAGAAGCAGAAAAAAAGGAAGAAGAAGAAAAAAGAAGAAAAAAGGAGGAAAAGAAAAAGAAGAAAAGCAGAAGAAAAAGAAGAGACAGAAGAAGAAGAAACAGAAACAGAAGAAGAAGAAGAAAATGGATAAGAAGAAGAAACAAAAGAAAAAGAAGGAAGAAGAAGAAAAAGAAGAAGCAGAAAAGAGGAGGAAGAAGAAACAGAACAAGAATCAAAAGGGGAAGAAAGAGAAGAAGAAAAGGAAGAAAAACAGAAGAAGAAGAAGAAGAAGAAGAAGAGGAAAAAGAAAATATCTTTTTAGTTAATAATAAGACAAGTACAGCTTCGAGTTTGAACTGGTTAGTAGTTGTGGAGATCCATGGTAGCCAAGCTTAAAATGTTAAAATTTGCTAGTAAATACAACCTGGAAACGTTTAATTAAATAAAAGCAAATAAAATTAAAAGAGGTGAAAAAATATTATTAATAGAAAAGTTCGCTCGCAGTTAAAACAAACTTGAATCTGTTTAAACAAAAAGAAACATTTTTTTATTTTTTTTTAAAAAAAAGGTTATTAAATTACTGGGTTCTTCGATGCACAAGCCGCCCCTTCCCAGCTGTACGTTACACAATACGTGAAAATGAAAAGAAAAAAAACAACATTGATAATTTAAATTAAAATGAATTATACAAGAAAAAAATGTAAATCTTGGACAACTGTGCCAGCATTGAATCGGTTGGAAGCTTTTAAAGAATTTTGTTCAGTCGTCAACTGGAATTTGTTCATTCCCCGGGGATGAATTCTTTGCTCAATATTGTCACATTCAAAATATTTAGAGAAGATCACACATTGTTTAACTTACATGTTTTTTAATTGTATATTTTGACTATTTTTTCGCTCAGCTCCTTTTTACTGTTTTTTATTCTCTCATTACCTTATTACTTTTTCTATTTCTGTTTTTTCTTTCATTATTTTGATTTTCTTTCCTTCTTTTTTTTATTCGTTCTTTCGTTCTTTCTTTCGTTCTTTCTTTCTTGATTTATTCTTTCGTTCTTTCGTCTATCCATCTCTCTTTTTTTTCGTTTGTTCGTTTTTCATCCGATTTTTCGTACTTTCTATCTTTCTTTTGTATTTTCTTTCTTTCTTTCCTTCTTTTTTCTTTCTTTCTTTCTTTCTTTCTTTCTTTCTTTCTTTCTTTCTTCTAAGGTTCTTTTTTGTTGTATTTTATGCTTGATAATTATATTTTTCATTCTTTCTTTCTTTTCTCTTGCTCTTTCTTTCTTTCTTTTTTTACTTTCTTTCTTTCATACTTTCCGTCTTTGTTTTAAGGTGCTTTTCTGCTGTATTTTATGCTGGAAAATTATATTTTTCTTTCTTTCTTTCTTTCTTTTGATTTCTTTCTTTTTTTCTTTTCTCTTGCTCTTTCTTTCATCCTTCCTTTCTTTCTTTGGTACGTTCTTTCTTTGTTTTAAGGTTGTTTTCTGCTGTATTTTATGCTGGAAATATTTTTCTTTCATTTTCTTTCTTTTTTCTTTCTTTTTGCCTTCTTCATTTTATCCTGCTCCTTCCTTCTTTCTTTCTTTCTTTCTTTCTTTCTTTTCCCCTGCTCCTCTTTCTTTTCTCTTCCTTTTTTCTTTCTTTCTTTCTTTCTTTTCTCCTGCTCCTTCTTTCTTTCTTTCTTTCTTTCTTTCTTTCTTTCTTTCTTCTGTTTTCTCTTTCCTTTCTTTTTTCCTCTTCCTTTCTGTTCGCTTGTTTCTTTTTCTTTCGATATTTCTATCTCTTTACTCCGCCCCAGCTTTTCTAAATTAAAAAAAAAATTCTTTCCATTATATTTTTGTACTTATTTTGTATTCTTTTTATTCTTTTTTTCATATTCCACATTTCATATTAAAATCCATTTTTTATTCGACCTCACGACCCTCATTCCCATATTCTTTTCTTCGAGCCGTAAATAATCACATAAAAAAAAACTAAATTGGCCAAACATTCAATTAACAACAACTTTGTCCAACAAGCGAATAATGAAAAGTTGACAATCGAAACTACGAAGAACAATTCTTGCAGAATAATTATAAAACTCTAACATTTATTCTGACAAAATATTTCAATTATTTTTCTATATTTTTTTCTAGTTTGATCTTCCTTAATTTAGTTTCCTACACGTGTAATGTCCATTCAGTTCTACAAACGGTCTCTGTTGTCCTAAATCGAACCTCCAACAGGAGTTGTCGGAAATCATGTGGATCTGCTTGGTGGCTAGGTGCGTTGGGTATTATATAATGCTACTGGAGGTTGAATGTTCGAGATTAAATAAAACCTAACATTTCGAAAGATCAGCAAAAAGGAGGAAAAGAAATTAAAAATAGAATATTCCCAGTTATTTTCGGGCTTCACTATAAGTAGCTACAAATTCAAAACATTAACCTAAAAACACGAGTCATGTTCTTATCGGGATTTTAATATACACCCTTGTTCAAATTAACTGAAGCAAAACGAATAATTCCGTTATTATTTACTTTTTCATTTTCTCCAATGAAACATATCCCAGTGCATATGTTAGTACTTCATATATCCATTCCACGAAGTTGTTCCTTGAAGATTGAACGCAGATTGTCGATTGGATTTAAATCAGGAGAAATTCCGTGCTAGTTTATAGTACTTCGATTTGCTCACTCTTAAGTCTTGACAGTGTGTTCGTTCAGCGTTACAAGTTTCGTTCCCTTAATTGGAGTAACGTCCATTGCAGACGATAGTCGTAGGACAACTAATCGACAGTCGAGATAACAGTGTCTGATCGTGATGAAAATTTGATGCAATCACGGATGACACAATATCTTTCAAAGCCAAACAAATTTCGTCATACAACCGAAAATAGATTGATATTACTGCACACTACTGCAAATGACCTAATCTGAGGAAAAAATACAAATCAACTATCACTCCAATGGGTCTAAAACTGACTGTATATTGAAAGGAAGGAAACTAAAGCGGTTGTTTCAATTAATTTTCACAAGAGTGTATTGGTTAGAAGGGAGATTTTTTCAATGAAATATGACCCCGTGTACATGTTAGTACTTCCTATGTCTATTCCACGAACACGTTCCTTGCAGATTGACCACAGATTCTCGACTGCATTTAAATAAAGAGAATTTCCGGTCCAATCTATAGTACTTTGATTTAATCACTAATAAGGCCTGCCAGTGTGTTTGTGCAGCGTTACAAATTTTCGTACGCTTCCTTGGAGTAACGTCCATCGAAGACAATGATCGTAGGACAACTAATCGACAGTCGACACAATAGTGTTTGGGTGTGATAAAAATCTGATTCAATCACAGATGATGCAATATTTTTCAAGGCCAAACAAATTTCTTCAAACACCATGAAAATAGATTCATATTACTGAACACCAAATAAAATAATCCGAGGAAAAAAATAAAAATCAATTACACCCTGTCACTCCAGTGGGTCTAAAACTGGGCGTATGGTGAAAAGAAAGGAAACTAAAGTGGTTGTTTCAATTAATTTGCACAAGGATGTAGATAACATGAATGTAGTCAAAGTTTTTCAAAAATATATAAACTGACGACAGGATACGAGCGTTTTCTCATTTCAATGGTTAAATATGGCTTCCAGCGATTGAACCCGGTGGGTCTTAGGTAGGACTAATGTCGCGGTCTGACGCCTCGGAAACACAGACAAAGAACTAACAAATAAGTGAAGTCATATCACTTGAAGACTTTCAACAGTAGCAAAAACTAAATCGGATTTCAAATACACTACAGTTCAAACGTTTGAGGTACAATGTTAATAATTTTTTTTTAAATGGCTCAAAGAGTAGCTGTTTTGTACTTTAAATAAAAGAAAAATGTTATACATTGTTAAAAAAAGTATGACATTATATTCTATTAGAAATTTTATTATGACAAAAAGAAAAAAATATACATTTTATGATATGAGTTTTACACCCGTCAAAATATCCTCCTTTAGACTTGATTACTTCAGCACAATTTTTGGGCATTCGTTCCAAAATTTTCTCAAAGTATGGAGATGATAATTGATTTTATTCTTTTTTTCAATGAAAGTAAGAGCTCTTTTTCATGTTTTAAAACTCTTCTTCCAAGTTCATCCCATGTTGATTCAGAGAGTGGCTTCAAAATTTTGAACTGTAGTAGATAACACGAAGAGAAAGTAATGACATAATAATGATGTTGATGTTTCAGACTATTTCAGACAATAAGTGTGGAAGAATCAATTTATATTGGAAAGAGCGATAACAGTTACGAGATGTTAGAATATTATTTTCTTAAGATATTCTTTTAATAAAACGAATAATTCTAGATTTCAATTGACAAAAGCAATGCCAACTCGGTCAATGGATAACAAATGCTTTTTCAGGGATGATATATCCCTATATATATATATATATATATATATATATATATATATATATATATATATATATATATCTGTGTGTGTTTGTGTGTGTGTGCATGCATGCGTGTGTGTATGCATGCGTATGTGTGATTGTGTGTGAGAGAGATTATTTGCCTTTAAAGATTATTTTACTCATACAGATAGCAAAGACTCACGCAAAAGTCAAATGTCTATCTATCTATCTATCTATCTATCTATCTATCTATCTATCTCTTAGTACGTTCATATTTATCTGTCACTCATTATGTTCCTCTCTATCTATCTATCTATCTATCTATCTGTGTGTGTGTGTGAATTTCTTCGTATCTCTCTCTCTATCTATCTATCTATCTATCTCATTTTGTTTTATCTGCCTCATTCTTACCTATCAATCTATCTATCTCTTAGTACGTTCATATCTATCTGTCACTCATTATGTTCCTATCTATCTATCTATGTATCTATCTATCTATCTATATATATATATAAATATATATATATATATATGGGTAAATAACAGGAATAGACTGAGATAGATAGATGGATATATAGATAGATAACTCACTCACTTAGGCTGGAATAGACTGACATAGATCGATAGATAGATAGATAGATAGATAGATAGATAGATAGATAGATAGATAGATAGATAGATAACTCACTCACTTAGGCTGGAATAGACTGAGATAGATAGATAGATAGATAGATAGATAGATAGATAGATAGATAGATAGATAGATAGATACCCCACTTAGACAGAAATAGACCGTGGTAGAGAGGCAGATAGATGGAAAGTTTTGAACAAAGAGTATATTTTTCCATTGAAATAGCGATAGAGTAGCCATCGACGTACTAATGTGCCTCTATGGGAAACGAGTTGCAGGGTGGAAAATAATTCGCCCATGCATTGAACTGTGTCAAACCTGCGGAAAAGAAAATCTTCAGGTCAGATATGTCAGCAATATTCAATTTTTTGGTTTGATCTGGCTAAAGGTAGAACATGGCAGGTGGATACAGCTATTTTCTGGAAAGGTGTACATTTTTCCAATGTCTTTGAGATGGTTCCTATTTCTGAGTTCCATTTGACGTTTGTGGTGAACTTCATTTGCAGTGGACGCTCAACGCGAGCATTGTCTTTGAGAATGCCGCCATTCTTTGTGACCGGTGAGGCTCAAGGTCAATGATGATGAAAATGCCATCATTTCGTTTTGGAGTCACCGAATTTTACAATACAGATTGAGCCGTACAACCGAGGCCAAATCACGTTGAAACGTACGATCACCGAATTTAAGCAACTTCTAGCCTGGTCAGTACCTAGATGGGTGACTTCTTGGTCTAATACCAGGTACTATAAGGCTTGGATGTTCGGATGATGTAGTGGAAATTGCCTCAGAATTGTTTCATCAGAAATCCAAGTTTGAATTCCAGTTGTGTTTTTTTTTTCACTTACGTGGCAATATCCTTGGGAAAGATATGAAACCACATCTTCTACCCCAGATATCGGTTAATTAGTAGGACTTGTATCATTAAACAAGTATCACCATTATTGCATCCAAAAATATCTTACATATCTAAATATCTAAATATATTTTCTGGCTTTAAATAGCCTGCAAATCCGTAGAAAACAAATGAATCAAAGAGACATCAGATGCCAGGCTCTGGTCTTTTAGATGTTTTGGGATTCACGCATATAAGCTGCGGTTATTTATACTTTTATGCAGATTAGATCTGTTTCAGATCTTATCAGCAACCAGTTCAGAAGTAAAATATGTAAATTAGTATAAGTAGATTGTGTTTATCATATTAGCAATTGCATGATTGAAAAGTGTAATTCTTTATTTACATGAAATATACAAGGTGCGGCAGAGTTCTTCACCATAGGGTAATTTATTAAAAGTATAATTACAGATGAGCATTTTATTTACTAGTTATTTAATTGTTATATGTGCTTTTCAAAATGTCATCCCTTTTTTCGAAACACATTTCCATTCTGTGAAACACGTCGGAGAGTTTCTTCAGTCATTTTACTGCAGTCATATTTAATTCTCTAAGTTCCTGAATATTTCTTGGAGGCGTCTAATAAGCAACTGATTTAAAATGGATCCAGATAAAAGAAAATCCAAGGGTATGAGGTCTGGTAACCTTGCTGGTCACTCAACAGGAACTCTTCGGTCTATTCATTAACCTCTATGGTGCGCAACTTTTGACTAACCCAGAATTTATGTTATTGCCAGAATATCAGAAATGCTTCCAAGACTAATTTACGAACGGACGCAAGTATAAACCGTTTCTCTTGTCTAGAACATCTGAAAATGCAGACTAGAATTTTTTTTTTTAAAAGCTAAATAAACGAAAGTGAAATGTTTGGAAAGTACACGTTTCAGAACACATTCTTTTGCTATCTTTTGGATTTATAACCTGAGTAAAGGCATTGTTATAAACCAAGATTGCTAGCTATATTCTTTGGCCAGAAAAAATCTGTTTAAATGCGTGGATTAAAGACAACCAAATGCGCAGAAAATCCTATAGAAAAAAAAATTCTTTGAATTCCATTAAGCATAAAAACGTTGTTTTTTTCCCAGAAGATTCGAATTGGATTGAAATGTTGACTGTTGGTCTGGATTAATAAGGTTTTCTTTCATTTTGAAATATTGCAATGAATGCATTTTTATTGCTAAGGATTATTTAGGTTGAACAAGAAAATCCAAACAATTGTTTCTAGATTCGGATTTTTTTTTCTAATTAACGAACCAAGATTCATTGATAAAGAGATAAAAGTGCCGTTTTGATGTCACTAACAATTATAAGATTTCCACAATATTACCATAAAGTTTTTGAGGTGACGAGGGGAATTGCAATCGAGGTGATCCGTATCGTATTTTATTTAGCAACCAAAAATTGCACCAAATATTTCAATGTTAATTTACAATATAAAAAAGTAACACACATTTAAATAACCCTAGCCTGAACATGTTTCGGAAAACACACACACACACACACACGTGTATTTTTAGGCACATTACAGCCATTACTGTAACGGACCGTGCCTAAAAATACACGTAAACTGAGAGATAGCTTATTCCTAAAATTTCGCTTGAAGATGAAACGGGACTAAACACCACAATCCAACTTAATTTTATTAATTACTTGGATGATTTCGGCTCTCGTTTTTGAAACATGAGAACTCTTATGTAGCGAAGGAATCATATTTTTAAACAAAAAATATTATTATAATATAAGCTCTACTTCTGTATGGAGCACTGAAATACTAAGGAACCCCGGATTATGCACCAAACGTGTTCTTTTCTATTTTCTGCATACCTGCACAAGGATATATATATATATATATATATATATATATATATATATATATATATATATATATATATATATATCTTAAGCATTTCACCCCAAGTAAGGCAAGAGTGCCATTAGTACGCGGGGGTGTATAGAGAGTGACAGAGTAAAGAATGTGTATAGGCTGGGGCGGAGGGAGGGTTGAGGAAAGGATAAAAAGAAGAACGGGGTCAGGGCATCAGAAGATGACGATTAACTTTACACTTAAATTTTTGAAGATTGTATTTTCAGGGAAGCAAGGAAACGGAAGGGAGTTTAACTGTTGGGAAGTGCGAGATAAGAAGCTGTTAAAGTAGTAGTGGTTTAACAAATTCAACAAGTAAAAGGGTGGGACATAAGTGCTTACCTAGTAGCACGTTTAAATTCCTCAGAGCAGTTTCCATGAAAATATTTGAAGAAAAGACAGACGGAAGCCACATCACGTCTGTGAGATGATGACTGAAGGTGAGATGCCAAGTCAGGAATTACTACATTGCAGATCCTTCTTTGGATTTTGTCGAGGACCTCGAGATAAACAGCCGGGGCACCAGACCAGATATGGTCACAGTATTCAATGCATCGACGAATGATAGATTTGTAGACGTGTATGATGGACTAATATGAGAAAAACCTTCTGGCATGACATTGAGAACCAACTTTCCTTGCGGTCGATGCAGCAATTGATTCAATGCAGTTGTTTCTCCTCGTCAGTTGAAAAAGTGAGACCAAGAAGCCACAGTAAGACGCTCTCACGAATTCGAGCATCAACCAGGCTGACAGCGGGTAGATTTTTTGTTAGCTAATTTTGTGACGCATTAAAAGAAATAGCCACGGTGGAGTAATGGATAGCAGCTCGGATTTAGGAATCAGAGTGTCGAATTCTAGTCGCATTCAATTACATTCATTTTAGTGCTAATGCCCTTGGGAAAAGTATTAATCCTCTTATGCCCAGAATGATGTCAAAAGGAGTAATACAAATACAGAAAAATGGGTTTTATACATTGTGCAAAATCGTATAATGAAATACATCTCAAAGAATTGTTGGAATTGCTAGGTATCCATGACATATTTAGGGAGGATATTAGAATAATCCAGAACCTATACTGACAGGAAAAAAACACCTGACATACAGATAGAAAATAAGGTGTGGAGAGTAATGGATATTGAGGAATCAGAGAGCCGAGTTCGAATTCCAGTCGAATCCATTACATTCACTTACGTGCTAATACACTTGTGAACGGTATGAATCCTCTTTTTCTCTCCACGTATAGACAGACCGGGTTCTATAACCTTGAATAGCAATTGGCCTACCGCAGAAAGAAATGGCAATCTACTGTGGGAAAAATCTGTCACGTCAGTCACGTATCGAAAAATACATGATCGCCAAACCAAATTTTCCATAAAGTACAAATTGTGAATGCCTCCTGAATATAAACGTGAATAATATTGAGTTCCTGTTTTATTAGACATTTGGTTTTTATAGAAGGCAAAAGTGTAATTGTACTGTTTCAAATTATTGTGATTTTCTAAGCATAGCTTAGGTGTGGCACAAGGCCGAAGATGTGGAGCAATCAGTGAGAATCGAACTAACTACTCAATTGTAATTGATCTAGCGAGACAAGCTTGGTGTCTATTACACCACATCGATGTGCCCAAAATGTTTTTCTAACCGTAGATTAGATATGGTACAAGGTCGAAATTCTGGGGCACCTAGTGAGGATTAAACTCACTACTCATTTGTAAGTGATCTCGCGAAACAAGCTTGGTAACCGTTACACCACGTCGATGTGTCCAAAATGTTTTTCTAAGTGCAGATTAGATGTGGCACAAGGGCCAAATTCTGGAGCAACTAGTGAGGATCATACTCGCTACTCATTTCTAATTGACCTAGCGAGACAAGCTTAGTAACTATTACATTACATCCATGTACCCAAAATGTTTTTCTAAGCGGAAATCAGATGTGGCACAAGGCCGAAACTCTAGGGCACCTAGTGAGGATCAAACTCACTACTCATTTGTAACTGATCTCGCGAGACAAGCTTGACTATTGCACCTCGTCGGAGTGCTCCGTATTGCTTTAATATTGTGAAACAATGCCTATGTTATATTGCCACGACAAACAATTGCTATCAAAATTTGAATAGCAATGGTTTATTTTATATTCTCTTTCGTATTTCAATAATTCTTCTTTTTATTTCAAACGTAAATTGTGTTTAAGCCTCAAATAAGCATTTAGTACTTCGTCTTATTTACAGCGACCTAAGCTGATCATGACCTTTTTTTTTTGTATCACATGGTATTCTAGAGGAGGAAAGCTAAAGGTGATGTAGGAAAAAGGAACTCATATCTGGATTTGGCACCCCAAGATTGTGCAAAATTAGCCCCCCCTCCCTCCAAAAAACAAAAAAAAACAGACCCCCCCAAAACAATAATCTTGGAACCAACGGCACGGATGCCATACCTGGCACACCAAGCAATTTCAAATGGCACGCAGCAGCAAATGACATCAAGGAGTCCGAAGCAGTAATTACGACAACGCATACTATTTAGCTCTTTTTATATTTTTATATATACTAAAATAGATATACTTTATATTAGTATATAAAATATATTGTTGAAAAGGTATATTGATTTTGACTTGTGGGAAAAGTACGGATGCCGTTGGCGCACCGAATAATTCGAAACGAAACAAAATTATGGGACAAAATCAGAAAGAAAAAGAAACGGGGATGTTCCTCGATCAACTTATTGGCGACACTGGAAAAGGAAAGGAAGAAAAAAGGTAGGAATGGATAAAAAAGGGGTAATAAGTGGTCGGTTGGAGACAGCTTGCCAGAGATAGATAGATAGATAGATAGGTGTGAGTTGACTGGAATAGATAGATAGATAGATAGATAGATAGATAGATAGATAGATAGATAGATAGATAGATAGATAGATAGATAGATGTGAGTAGACTGGAATAGATAGATAGATAGATAGATAGATAGATAGATAGATAGATAGATAGATAGATCGAATTGAATTGAATGGGTAGATAGGAGTGAGTAGACTGGAATATATATATATATATATATATATATATATATATATATATATATATAGAGAGAGAGAGAGAGAGATATGAACATATATATATATATATATATATATATATATATATGTATGTGTGTGTGTGTGTGCATTTTATAGTACATCTTTAGATGCCACTGGAATCGATGGTCTTTGTTTATCCTTGTTGGTACATCTTTATAAAAAGGATTCCAGAATTTTATGTACACGTATTTACCTGCAGATGTACATGCCGAAATATACATGTATTTGTTTACGCACCAATTCTGAGGTACGTAGACCGTGGTGCAGGCTGATATATTCGAAATGATCTTCCTACGTCTGACTTCTTTTCTCTCTCCATTTTTTTTTTTTATACATCCCAAGATTTGTCCTGAAGTTATTAAACATACCAATCCAAATATCTCGGTTGATTATTGTCGATTGAATATATGTCTGGTGGCAAAATGAAATTTCGGCTTCAGTGGAATTTCTCACGAATTTTGTACCACGTCTATAGCCGTGTCGATTCTTGCTTACGCTCCGGGGAATCGTATTTAGCAAAAAGGTCGAAAGAGATAACAAGACCGATTGTCTTCCAGACAGAAATTGTCGATTTACTTCCGAAGATAATGCCATCGAAAAAGTAAATGTATGGAAGTAAAATCTAAACAATTTTATTTCTATCACTTACTTTAAAAAAAAAAAAATATGTATACAACGTTCTTACTGAATTCTTGTGGTGAGGTTTTATAATCATTTATGTTATTCAAGTTCAGTATAATATCCTCAACCTTGCTGTTTTTATCGCTATATTTTGCCTGTTGTCTTCACAGGCCTTCCTAACGTGTCTACCGATCTGGGGAAACCTTTAGGGAATTTCAAATTAAACCCTTTATTTGATATATGTAGTTAAAGTTTTCTGGTTCCTCAAGGCAATAATCTGGTGGATTTTGTTTTAAGCATTTCACCCCAAGTAGGGCAGGGGTGACACAAGCACACAGGATATTACGGAGAGTGAAAGTGTGAGAATAGACTGGGTGTAGGGGGATTGAGTAAAGGAAAAAAAAAGGACAGTGATCAAGGAAAAATATTTGTCATGTGGTTAATAGTTAATAAATGTTTATTGTACTAATTATATTAGTACCCTTTCGTTTATCCTTGTTTTATTAAACAAGCTATATATATATATATATATATATATATATATATATATATATATATATATATATATATATTCCCCTTATTCCACGAGAGCCGAGTTCGAATTCTAGTCGAATCCATTACATTTACTTACGTGCTAATACCTTTGGGAAAGGTGAGAATCCTCTTCTTCTCCCTCCAGCTATGGGTGAATAGCAGGACAGACTGGGTTCTATAGCCTTGGATTGCAACTGGTCTAGGAGAAGAACAACTCTGAATTCAAAACCAGCAGGGGGTCTTTTGGGAACCTTGTCCACCAGGTCTCTGTATTCGGACCTTCAAAAAGTGTGGCTGGTCCTGCACGAAACCTTCACCACTATAATCAAATCTCATGTGCTGTTGTCGGGCTGTCGATTTCCTAGGAGCTGATCTGCTTGACCCTCATACGTCAAATTCGTCGGGAGAGTCGAGTATATATATATATATATATATATATATATATATATATATATATATATATATATATATATATCTTACAATGAATCATTCATACAAAAAAGTAGATTAGTAAAGGTAATGATATAAAATGGCGAAATCCTTTCGTAAACACAATTTTAAAGTTGCATTAACCTACAAATCACTCGAGGAATGTTATGATCCTTGTTTTTAAAAATTATAAGCTGTATAAGGTCTTTCTTTAATACGCAAGTACTTTCAACTGTACATTCAGTCATCTTCAGGCATGGAAATTATTTTGTTTTTGGTAAAATTCAGGTAGCATCCGAGACGGAAAAATTAAATGAAAATCGAAATATGTTTCTTTTTTTTCTTTTTTTTTAAATGTCTTACTGTTAACGGATACAAACTTTTGAAGCGTGCAGTCGCAATGCTAAGGTTGAATTTTCTTGAAATGTACATATATATATATATATATGAAGAAAAATATACGGAAAAAACAAACAAAAATCCTTACATGCAATTATGCTGTTTTAATGTTAATATGTCAACATCGGACGTTTCGGTCTAATAAACCATCTTCAGGACAGATTCATAAAATATAATTAACATTATCAATTGAACATGACAAAGACATGTTCAATTGATAATGTCCAATTTATCTCCAATTTAGAGCACCACAATATATCCAATTTAGAGCCCCATAATATCTCCAATTTAGACCACCACAAGTCTAGTGGTGGCGATCGCATACCAGCCATTGTCTTGAAGAAATGCGCGCCTCAGCTGCAGGGGGTTGCAGAAGATTTCGAGCGAGAGCAGATAGGAGTGATAGAAGAAAGGATGGGGAGAGGGATAGTAGATACATCAAGGTAATTGGAGATGTCGATTGACATTACATTTGAATAGTTGGAGATTATAGCTCTCAGTGAAACAGTAATTGGGAAGGGTGTTCCACAGGTAAGAGGTGCGAAGTATAGAGCTATTGGAGTAGAAGATACAGCTACATTTAAAAGTTTATACAGTGTAGCTTCCCGCCTTGCTCGGGACGTAATGCTTAATATATATATATATATATATATATATAGTAAAGGTAACAATCTGTTGGTATATAATCCAGTTGGATCCTAATAATATAAAATATTAAAACTGTTGTGGATTCCGAGGTGAAAAATCGGTCTCCAATAAATGACAAACGCAAGTATTTAAGATAAGAAATTAAATGTATTTACACAAAATACAAAAAGTTAATGCTGTTAGTAAATCTAGGAACGCCGGTTAGTATTAATCAAAGATCGCTATATACAGTCTCGAAGTAAACTTCCTTAGAGTCGGGCGTGCTTGTAACTGTGACTTCTACCTCCAACTCAATCACAATGTCTAGATACTTTCCACTCCGTTCCTCTTCCCTTCTGACTGGCTGAGGGTATTTAACGGCAGCAAGTCTAGTCCACTTATATCAAAAAGGGGTGGACCCCATAATAAAAACTTAACGACAAATAGGGCTCAATGTATTTATTATAACAGAGCATATAATTTTTAATTATAATAGGGCATTTGATTTTTGGTTAAAAGTAATCGAATGACTTGACTCAAAGTGTTCTGAGTTCATTAACTGGTCACAGCAAAGGTAAACGAATGATTGAAGAGCTGAGTGACTAAGGGGACATGAAATGGAAAAGTTTTGTCGTGTCAAGCATTTCGTCCTTTAGGACTTTATTAAACTAAAGTTATGCTTATGTTGATGCGATTGCATATACTCACGAATGAAGGGAGACACTGAGATTTTTAATTTTTAATATTTCGTCTAATATATGCTTTGGGTACATAATCTACCCAACAACTCTATCACAACTGCAATAGAAAAGAAATTATCTTATCGCTTCACAAAATGCGTCACAACTACGTCTAAGACAGTGCAATACTTAATACAAAACAAAATAATACGCTAAAACTTGAAGGAAGAAATTTACTCTATTACATGTAATAATTGCCATAAAGAATACATAGGTGAAACCTCAAGCAATTTATATAAAACACAAAAGGAATCTTTAACAAAGTGCTCACAATAATGAGACCGGCCACAATTTTGATTGAAAATTCAAAGAGAAAACAATTTACTAAGACGAAAATATTTAGATAGTAAATTTGCGTCGAGGTTCTTACAACGTTTCACCATTCTTCGCAAATCGTCTGTTATCACAATTTGGGATATTTTATAACAAAAGTGATTATATTAAATAGCTACAAGACACCCAGACACAAACACGCGCGGGGGAAAACACACACACACACACACACACACACACACACACACACACACACACATATATATATATTGATATAATCGTATATGCATACACCTGTGTTCCCCCTCACTGGAATATGATTGCCTGGTGTCCGTCATAAATACCGACCGACGTGTAGGACAGTCCGCGCCTTAGTCTGAGAGCTAAGTCTATAACGACGCCCATTGGACTACGCCATTGATCTACACTTCTTACCTGCGACTACGACGCGTACCAGTCGATTACTGCTACCGTATTCTACTTGGTTATAGTAGCCAAAACCACTTAACTACTTCGTTCAAATATATCCCTTTCCGGGACATAAAAATCGACTGACGATACTGCGAGTTTGAAACCAACGTGGTGGAATCAACTGATCTTCTATTTTTTAAAAGTTTAGATTTAATAGCTCTACATGCTATTTCTTATTTTTATTTTCACACGTGTATTGCGCATTTTAAATCTACTATTACCTGGCCCAACACTAGTCTGACCATATATATATATATATATATATATATATATATATATATATATATATATATATATATATATAAAGCATTTCACCCCTAGCAAGACGGGAAGGATTTGGAGCCAGGGCAGATATGAATGATAGAGGAAAGGATGAGGAGAGGAACAGTGGATAGATCAAGGCATCTGGAGATGTCGATTGACATTACATTTGAAATGTGGGAGATTATAGCTATTAGGAGTAGGGAAGGGAGTTCCACAGGCGAGAACTGCGAGATATGAAGCTATTGGAGTAGAAGAGGCGGCTACATTTAACAGTTTCAACAGTGAAAGGGTGAGAGCGTGATGCCAGCCTCGGAGGACGCTTGAATTCGTCAAGTCTGGGAACCAGCGAAAGCAGCTCATCGGACCAACGACTATAAAAGTATTTCTAAAAAAGACAGATAGAGGCGACGGCGCGTCTGTGAGAGAGCGACTGCAGATGAGATGGCAGATCAGGGCCAATTACATTGCATATCAGTCTCTGGATCTTATCAAGGACCTCGAGGTAAACAGTAGGGACTCCAGACCATATATGGCAGCAATACTCTATACAAGGACGAATGGTTGATATGTAGATCCGAACGATCGATTCCGGGGAGAAATATATATATATATATATATGTGTGTGTTGGTTTCCCTTCTCCCATTCCCCCCCCCCTTTTTTTTTCATGACAGACGGTGGAGATGTTCTCTGTCTTGTCCCCCTTTTTTGTGTGTGTATATGTCTTGGTGCTTATGTATTAGAATCTGACTGCGTTTGTTTTACGCGTGAGTTTGGGACCCCATTTACACACCATGAGGATTAAAATGTATACATTGTAAAAAGACCGGATATTAAATATAGCTAAAGTAACTTCAATGAAAAAATAAATTGAATAACATATATATTTCTTCTTTTCTCCTCAGTAATTTTATAGTTGTAAACTTGATAGCGAATAAATGTTAAATTTTGATTTTGTAATTAGCAGTTTTAAATTTTAATATTAAATTTTATCATATAATTTAGTAATTATTCGTTGGAATAAATTATTTTTTAATACTAAACATCTGAATAGATATTATAACATGACTTCGTTATCGAGCTTTTTGAATTTTCCTGTAATTGTGTTCTGATTGGTCTACCTAGCCTTTGTAACAACGTTTTCCCCTTACGTAGAATATTAATTAATTTGAAACTTTTAAAACCATTTATTTTACATTCAACGTCATCACTTGATAAGACACCGAAGGTGTTGAAACAAAATGGCTATTTTTGTAGTGATTTTATAACATATTTATGTTATAAATTTTTTTTCTTTAAAAATAAATAATTATATATATATATATATATATATATATATATATATATATATATATATATGAAGATGTATGAAGATCGCGTGGACGTGAAACTCGAGTTAAGACGAGTCAATCTTTCATAGGATTTAATGTTGGTAAGCGTTTTTGCTAGGTTTAAGCAATCTGGGCTGCTCACACTTTACTGAGTAGGTAAGTTGGCTTCAAGGATTTTGTTCTATTTCTTTTTGCAGTATTGTCGGATTTATTCGGATAAGGGTTTTAGATTTTGTAAGTTCTTCGTTAGTTCACCCAACTGTTATTTCTTTAACATATATATATATATATATATATATATATATATATATATGTGTGTGTGTGTGTGTGTGTGTGTGTGTGTGTGTGTGTGTGTGTGTGTGAACAATAAATATGTATATATATATGTGTGCACAATAAGAAATATTGTGGAATTAAAATTTTCAAACACATTGGGTTGTATATTAATATTTTTTTGTTTTATTATTTCAATTATATTTCTCGACTAGTTTCGACCAGCATGGCCATCATCAGGAGAGAAAAATGCTGCTTGTTAGTAGAAGGGAACCATAGGAATGAATGATTTTCTGAAGAAAATGAACTTTATCTGTAGTTTTCATTTGTTTTTTGTCGTTAATTTAGTTCAGTCCTTGTGTTGGTCAAATGGCCTCATATATATATATATATATATATATATATATATATATATATATATATATATAAGTATATTGATTATACAAAGATAAACCGATCTTGTTTTCCTAACTGAACCGAAAAAGCAAATCTATCCCAAAACCTGGGCTAAGTTCTTTAAGTTCAGCTTCCCTGATCCAAGAACCTTGAAATATATTTCTCTGTCGACCCGATCTTTCAAATATCAATAACGGTATCATAGCTTCTTCGAGCCACAAGTCTCTACATAACTCAGAAAAACAGCTTAAAATGGAAACAGAGGATGCAAGTACCATTACTCTTGTTTTTTTTTCTGTTTAAAATGATTGACAGTAATCTTGATATTTGGCAACTTGAAATACAAATGTTTAGCATTAGCAGCCGGCGGCATCTTCCACTGTTTCTCGGGACATTTTGTATCGATAAAGCAAATAAATGGAATTGCCATTGGCTCAAAATGGACAAGGTGGCGTACCGAAACAGAAAACGAGTGAATAATTATGAGTGAGTGAGAGATTCTGATGTGTGAAGGAGTAAGGTGTTTCTTTTTCTTGTTTATGTCGCAGGTCATCAAGAGTAGACATCAAATTTGATTCATTCAGAAGAATAGACCGATTCAAATACAGACAAAGAGAAAATCAGTGTGTGTAAAGAGAGAGGTAAGGTTAGTTTGGTTTTGTTTAGGGCATATCAACCTCTATGGGTTATCTAATATTTTCTATCTATCTATCTATCTATCTTTCTCAGTATATATTAGTTTTATGTTTTTCGTTTTACGGCATATAAGCCTCAATGGGTCGTTTAATGCCGACAAAATTTTTATTGCTACTAATATTTTTTATCTATCTATCTATCTATCTATCTATCTATCTATCTATCTATCTATCTATCTATCTATCTATCTCAGTCTATTCATATGATCTATCTATCTATCTGTCTATCTATCTATCTTTCTATCTATCTATCTATCTATCTATCTATCTATCTCAGTCTATTCATATGATCTATCTATCTGTCTCAGTCTATTCATATTATTTATCTATCTATCTGTCTCAGTCTATTCATATTATCTATCTATCTATCTATCTATCTAAGTCTATTCATATGATCTATCTATCTATCTATCTCAGTCTATTCATATGATCTATCTATCTATCTATCTATCTCAGTCTATTCATATGATCTATCTATCTATCTATCTATCTCAGTCTATTCATATGATCTATCTATCTATCTCAGTCTATTCATATGATCTATCTATCTATCTATCTATCTATCTATCTATCTCAGTCTATTCATATTATCTATCTATCTATCAATCTATCTATCTATCTATCTATCTATCTATCTATCTATCTATCTCAGTCAATTCATATGATCTATCTATCTATCTATCTATCTATCTATCTATCTATCTCAGTCTATTCATATTATCTATCTATCTATCTCAGTCTATTCATATTATCTATCTATCTATCTATCTATCTATCTATCTATCTATCTATCTATCTCAGTCTATTCATATTATCTATCTATCTTATCTATCTTATCTATCTATCTATCTATCTATCTATCTATCTACTTATCTATTTATCTATCTATCACAGTATATATGTTTTATTTGTTTTGTTTTACGGCATATCAACCTCATGGGTTGTTTAATGCCGACAAGATTTTTTACTGCTCGTAATATTCTTTTTTTCTAAAAACAATACTAATATTGCTAATATTTTTTTTCCCAAAAATGTATGGCTGGTAATATTTTTATCTTCAAAAAATTGTGCTGTTAATAATCTTTTACAAAAACTATTGCTGGTATTGAACCTATTTTCGCACTTTCGTAGTGTTTTGATCGCAGTTTATAGGGGATAACTATTTACCCATAGCTGAGACCCTAATAGGTGGAACCACCCTGGGTCAGGGTGGAACCGGGAACACCAGCAATTAATAAGTGGTTCCACAATCCTCAAACATCCCGACCAAGGGGCTTGCTACCGGATGTAGTTTATCGTCTTTCCTAGTAAACGGGGAGATAAAAGAAACAGAGAAACAAAGAAAAATAACTAAAGAAACATGCCAATAGTGAGTGAGAGCCGGAGTAAAAAAAAGGTACTGAATGCAAGAGGAAAAAG
>OZ010604.1:67909335-67916835 GCA_963932145.1 Acanthosepion lycidas
TGCTCTACTCAATGTATTGAGCACTTTTAGGTTGTAATTTAAGTTACTCTGTCGGTGTTTTTTTTTCTTTTGGCTAGACTTTGCAGTGATGGTTGATTTTTTTCAACCGACTCGGATGTTTTTAGTCTTTTCTTTTTTTTATTGATTTTTTCCCTTGATATCGGTTTGAACAATATTTTTATTTACAAATTATATTATCTGTTTTTTTTTACATCACCCGAGTATAGATATTAAAATTAAACAAAATAATAATAATAATAATAATAATAATAATAATAATAATGACATATATATTGCAAACGATGGAACAAGCAGCTTACAATAGTTAAATCAGCAGGTGAAGAGGGCTACGCGTTACGGACATGCTACAGAAGGCGCCACTAGAAAGGGTAACAGCAGAGTCTTTTGCAATTTGGATTCTGTATGTCTCATTCCATATATGCCGCAGAGGAAGGTCACGAAATCAAATGTGTGGGCTACTTCTTGGCAATCTGAGGTTCACGTTAAACATGTCATTGGCACTTTCTTCTACTCTGATTTTGTTTTACCTCCAACCAAATTTTGAAAATCCAGACGGCGATAAGGAATGGATTTATGGGAACAGTTTAAATGTGAACGGAAATTTTCAACCTCCGGGGAAGTGACACCTTATCCTAAAAGTTTTCATTTATTTATTTATCTATTATTTTATTTTTATTTTTTGTCAAGTGGCTGGCTACATCTTAGACCCTATTTCGTAAACTTGACTGCTGATCATTAAAAAAAAGAATACATTGAAGCAGCGAAAACATTAATTATCGTCCTTTGGCAATGCACGTATTAAGAAATTATAACTGTGGAGCTCTGACAAGATTTACTTTGTCGGTATAAACAAACTGCAGAGAAGAAGAAAGCCAAAGACGGATGCTACAAAGCAGCTAGTAATTCTGTTGGGGTATGTTGATCCTAAAGGAATTACCGTCCGTTTCACGGTTTTTCGGCTTTGAAGAATTAATGAAGTCAAATCCCAGTGGGCAGTCCTCCTAGGCTATACCTATTTAATACAAGAGAGTTGATATGCTGCCAAAAGCAGAACTGGCGAGAGATGCTGGACTAGTTTTTGTCTCTAGTCCCTTGTACACGTGAGGCTCCCACTTCCCGAAAGTCGGCCTTATGTTCGAGCGGCCGTACAGATAGGATTTATCCGTCATCTCGGAATCAATATAATTTTGCAGTGCTTTTTATTTATTTCTTGTTTTCACTATATTCTTTCGATGTCATATTGGCAATGTTAAACCTTTGTGTCCGTCCAAAGACGGTCTGTCAAAAGAACGGGTTTTTTCCCCTTGACACCGCTGTTATTTTAACTACCTTCACTCCTCGAAAATGTTTATTATTTCGAAATCGATTACTATAATTTTGATAAAAAGACCATATATGAAACAAAAATTATACAATTTCTTTGTTCTTGAGAATTTCCAGCAAAAATATTAAACATTATTTATTTATCAGATTGTTTATTGAAATTGTTGATAGAATATCTGAAACTTGCCAATCGATTCGAACTTTATAAAATGGTAAATAATAAAGATTTCATTATAGTTCTTTTACATCATTTAATAAATTAGTAAATGTTTATAAATTAAAAAAAATGTTTTCAGATTTATTCCGTTATAAACTGGTAAATGATACACATTTCATTGTATTCGTTTTAATACAATTACATTAGTTTTCAGAATTACTATTTTTTAAATAAAAAATCTAATACTAGTGTTTAAGATATTGTCACGACTACTGATTTATACACAGATAATTGTAATTTTTAATGCCAAGTCATTATATATAGATATATTGATGCATGTTTCATTAAATAATATAGACAAGTGTTATCTATTTATTTTATATAAATTCTTTTCATAACGTCTTAATAACATTATCATTAAACGAAGAAAGAAATTCACAATATTGATACATATTATTTTAATCCTATCTAAGCTTTCGGCTTATATAAGCCATTATCAAAGATGAAAATTATATTACAATATATTAAACAATACACGGACAAAACAATAATGATAGCCTGTTTTTGTTTACATGGAAGATTTCCAAGCAACGACAAACTCGTGCATATAGTTTTTGTTTATTGTTTTCATGTTTAAGTATAGTTGTGTTTTCAACAAGGATTTTCCGGAATTGTGTATGTTGAAAACATAACTATACTTAAACATGAAAACAATAAACAAAAAATAAAAATTCTTGAAGCTATAGACATAAAACAGTTGAAACCTAACCTGAACAAAATAAACTATTAAATCTCCACAAATGCCTATAATTGGTAATAGAAGCCATTGGTTTATACAAACAGTTTCACTCTCGCGTGGTCATGTGTGACGTCATGAGTTGCGGTGCGATGTTCGCTTCCAGCGTCTTATATGCACGAATTTGTCGTTGTTTGGAAATCTTCCATGTGAACAGAAACAGACTATCATTATTGTTTTGTCCGTGTATTACTTAATATATTGTACTGTAATTGTCATTTTTGATAATGGCTTATGTAAGCCGAAAGCTTAAATAGGATTAAAAAATATGTATCAGTATGGTGATTTTCTTTCGTCTTTCAATGATAATGTTATTAAGCTTATCAGATGATATGAAAAGAATTTACATAAAATAAATACACAAAACTTGTCTATATTATTTAATGAAACATGCATCAATATATATATATATATTACGAAATGGACAAAGTCCGACAATTTATTTATTAAAGACATTTTTATGTTTAACGTTATAGATACAAGTATTTAAGTAAATGCTCTGTTTATAATAAACAGTATTAAATAACATTTACCGGCCTGAATGTCTGAGAAATTTTCAAAGAAAATATTCGTTCTTTGACAGGATTCAAACCTGCATCCTATACGGAACCGTCATTTACGCTGACGTGCCTTACCGTTAGGCTACAAAGAAGCGTTCGGTAGACAAGGGCGAATTCACTGCTTATAAACTCAATCTTCCATGAATCTCGAATATTCATAACTGCTCATGGCGTATCAAATGTAAACAAATGACGTCATATATTACGAAATGGACATTCAGGCCGGTAAATGTTATTTAATACTGTTTATTATAAACAGAGCATTTACTTAAATACTTGTATCTATAACGTTAAACATAAAAATGTCTTTAATAAATAAATTGTCGGACTTTGTCCATTTCGTAATATATGACGTCATTTGTTTACATTTGATACGCCATGAGCAGTTATGAATATTCGAGATTCATGGAAGATTGAGTTTATAAGCAGTAAATTCGACCTTGTCTACCGAACGCTTCTTTGTAGCCTAACGGTAAGGCACGTCAGCGTAAATGACGGTTCCGTATAGGATGCAGGTTCGAATCCTGTCAAAGAACGAATATTTTCTATAAAAATTTCTCGGACATTCAGGCCGGTAAATGTTATTTAATACTGTTTATTATAAAACAGAGCATTTACTTAAATACTTGTATCTATAACGTTAAACATAAAAATGTCTTTAATAAATATGGATATAGGTATAGATATATATTATAATATTATTATTTAAAATATTGTAAAAATATTTTATCATCGCGACACGGAAATTTCCCTATTTCGGAACTAAAATTTCGTTCCATTTTTAAGCGATGTTGAATAACTTCAAAAACAAATGATTTACTTTTTTAAGCGAAGTAGTATTATATTGATGAGTTTGGCATTACAATTTTTTTAATTTAACGCGTATTTCTATTTTTCACGGATCTAAATACAGATCTGAGTTAAAAATTGGAAAAGTGAAAAAAGTAGGTTAGAAGTTGTGCGTGGGTATGTAATTCATGGTTGTCTAGAATTTCCTATGGTGTCAAACACTAACCTACTTTTATTCCGGTTACTCAGGGACACATGCCTAACTGAATAAAAGCATTGGTTAGATCCAGTGACCAGACCCAAAGAGTTGTGTGTTCAATACCAGCCCACAGCAGTGATGAACTTAAAACTTGAAGAGCTGAGTAAAAGGTAAATAACTGAGACATTCGGAAGATGCATGATATATGGAACTTTAACAATATACTCCAGTGGACGAAATAAAGTGTTTGGTTCGAAATTCTAATCATCTGAAAAAGACCGGAGCGTACAACGTCAGAAACGCTGTGAATATGTCAATGTAAATGACGATAACAGTCCGAATAATGTAAATAATATAAGTACTCGAACCGCTGCCTTTAAACACATACCTCCGTCCACTTTTTTCGATTTATCATATCTGCTCTGAAATTGTAGCCTAACATAAAAAAATGACAACATAAAAAAAAAAACAAACAAACAACAGAGCGCGTTTCATGCGCATTTACAAAATAATCCACAACTATCAATTGCGCTAATCTGTGTAATTCAGACCTGAATACGACCATACATGAGACTGAAAGTGTATATATATATATATTGAACAACAGAAATATTTTTTTTTAAATATTTAAAAAATTAAAATCTTCAGACACACTGGGTTGGATATTAATATTCTTTCGTTCTTATTATTCTTTGATTTAGATTCTACGTCTAGCCATTATCAGGAGAAAAATAAATTCTGATTGCCTGGTAGCAGTGAACTACAGAAATGAATATCTTGATGGAGAAATTAAACTGCAATGTCAATCGCTACCTACTATCCTCCTGCTTATTTCTTTCTTTTTCTACTCATTATTAAAGTTTCTCTTCCGTATTACTATACATTCTGTAATCCCTTGTGTGTTAGTGGCTTTAATGCCTTCCTTGGGGTGATATCGATTAATATATATATATATATATATATATATATATTGGTATATGTGTGCTTGTTTCATTAAATAATATAGACAAGTTTTGTCTATTTATTTTAAGTAAGTTCCTTTCATATTGTCTGATAAGCTTAATAACATTATCATTGAAAAACGAAATGAAATCACCATATTGATATATGTTTAAATCCAATGTAAGCTTTCGGCTTACATAAGCTATTATCAAAGATGACATTTGCATTTCAATGTATCAAACAATACACGGACCAAAAAATAATGATAGTCTGATTTTGTTGCAAGAAAAATTTCAAAGCAACGACTAACTTTTATATATATATATATATATATATATATATATATATATATATATATATATATATATGTGTGTGTGTGTGTGTGTGTGTGTGTGTGTGTGTGTGTGCGCGCCCCCGAATATAAAAATATAGGTCAAATTATATTTTACGAAGTGCGGGCCACTATCATTGGGTGAGTATATAGTAAATGTGAGTAAGCTTCCTTCCGTTTCAAGATTCAATGTCATAGCGTAGAGCTCTACGAGGCTGGAGTGGTAGTTATGAAGATTTTTTACCTGCTTCTGCGTTTACACTTGTCTGTAGAATCCAAAGAAAGAGTAAACCAATAGTCTTTGGAAACGGCACCTGCATAGGTTGCCAGAAGGTGACGCAGCAATTCATTCAACAATATTAGGGTTTTGACATTTGTAGGGTTAGTAAGCAGCCTTACTCTTTTGTTTTCTCTCTTCCTGAAGATATCCACGTCGAAATACTGTTTCTTGTACGATTATCGAAGTTGAGCAACGTTGAGCATGTTGAGTACATCGGTGAGTGACAGCTTTGAAAATAATAGGTGCTGTAAGCTTTGATATGTGGTTGGTTTAATAGTTAAGGTCGGAATTGGAACTCGGAGAGCTGAGTTCGAATTCCAGTCGAGTTCGTTATATATTACGCGCACAGACACTTGAGAAAGGTATGAATCTACGTTTTCTCCCCGAGCTTCGTGTTAATTCGTAGGATTTATAACAGAAAATCATTATCCCAAAATTCTGTCTTCAATTAATCTGCAATGGGTTGATAAACCGTAAATACAAATCAATCAATGAATCCTGCGGATACACACAATGTAGTGGAGAGTGAATTCAATGTCTTCTTTTATTGATATAGTTTACCATATCTTACGCAAGAACTGTTCCTTTTATCTCTGTCTGGTGCAATTCATAAAACAAATTCGTTGATTTTTTCAATAAATCATTTCACCACAAGCAGGGCAATAAAGCCACTAAGACGCAAAGGATTGATGAATTGGAAAGAATATGAAAGACATTATGGACAGAGAACAATAAAAGAACAGGAATTTAGAAGACATAAAATAACGATTGATATTGCCTTTAAATCTTTGAAGAACAAAGTTGATTGGAAAGCCAGAAGTGAGTTCCATAATCTAACAATTTAAAATTGAAAAAATGGGACCTAGCTGCCAAACTAGGACTGCGTTTAAATTCGTAAAGTCGAGTTACGAAAGAGGAAAGTAATATTTATTTTAAAAATATTAAAATGCGGTACAAGACTAAAAGTGGCAGGCTGGTCTTCAATCTGTCTTATCTTAAACTTAGCTAGCCATGATTTCTGACCCAAGTGTACCACAATGTTCCTTACACGAAAACAACACATTCTTACTTTCCATTCTTACTGCAGTCCCCATAATACCTCAAGTCTCTATGAAGTCTTAAATAGTTCCCATATGTACAATCTGCCTGTGGGTAGTGGGGAATAAAAATAACAACTTTTAAAAAGAGGAAAGAAAATATTTATTTTGAATAATAAAAAAATGTGGCACAAGGGGAGAGAGGAAGGCTGGTTTCCAATCTGTTTTATCTTAGACTTATCTAGCTGCAATTACTGACCTAAACAGACCACAGCATTTCTTATACCAAAAAAAAAAGAAAAAAGAAAAGGTTCTTACCATTTTTACTACAGTCACCATAATACCTCAGGTCTCTATGTCATTCTTACTGGTTCTAATAGGACCAATTTGTCTGTGGTGGGGTGAGGGGGAATGAAAATAACAATTTTTTAAAAAGAGGAAAGTTCATCAGAGCAGTTACCAAAAAATATTTATAGAAAAGATACAGGGAAACTACGATACGGTGGTGGGAAATTGTCTGAAGCCAAGATGCCAGGCCAGGACCAATAATATAGATTAGCCCTTACGCAGTTTTGTACATCTTGTTTTATATGCAACAATTTTTTTTTCTAGAACTGGGGAAAAAGATGCTTATTAAGAGTTATATAGGAATAAAATGTTGCTACCGATACTTTAGTTTAACATAGATTGTTTGTGAGTAAACAATGGCGATCCCATTATTGAATTAAGTATATCACGTGACTATAAACGATATATATATATATATATATATATATATATATATATATATATATATAGAGAGAGAGAGAGAGAGAGAGAGAGAGAGAGAGGGAGAGAGGAGGTACGGTGTGGTAATGGATAGCGGCTTGGATAGGAGAGCCGAGTTCGAATACGAGTTGAATCCATTACATTCACTTACGTGCTAATACCCTTGGGAAAGGTGTGAAACCTCTTCTTCTCCCTCCAACTATGGCTAAAAAGCAGGACAGACTGAGTTCTATAGCCTTGCATGTCAACTGGTCTAAGAGAAGTACAACATTGAATTCAAAACCTGCTGAGGGTCGT
>OZ010604.1:67926835-67946835 GCA_963932145.1 Acanthosepion lycidas
ACACACTTTTCATAGACATACACACACACACACACACACACACACACATATATATATATATATATATATATATATATATATATATATATATATATGACTTAGTCGTTGCTTTGAAATTTTTCATGCAACAAAAACAGACTATCATTATTGTTTCGTCCGTGTATTGTTTGGTATATTGAAATGCAAATGTCATCTTTGATAATGGCTTATGTAAGCCGAAAGCTTAGATTGGATTTAAACATGTATTAATATGGTGATTTCCTTTCGTTTTTCAATGATAATGTTATTAAGCTTGTCAGACAATATGAAAGGAACTTATATAAAATAAATAAACAAAACTTGTCTATATTATTTAAGGAAACATGCACACATGCAACAATATATGTATATATATATATATATATATATATATATATATATATATATATATATATATTAATCGATATCACCCCAAGGAAGGCATTAAAGCCACTAACACACAAGGGGTTACAGAATGTGTAATAATACGGAAGAGAAACTTTAATAATGAGTAGAAAAAGAAAGAAATAACCAGGAGGATAATAGGTAGCGATTGACATTGCAGTTTAATTCATGCCAGATGGGAGTTCCACATGCAAGAAAATAAACTCTTGTACAGTTTAAGTTTTTGAATACAGCAGGTACATTTAGTTATCTGTTAAGTCCCAAGAAGGACCTCTGATAGAGAACGCTTTCTTCAAAATATGTGCCCTCCACGTTAGTCGAATTTTGGATGACTCTATCTTGGTTTGGTATCCTCAGCTGGTTAACGAGTCACATGGTTTTAATGAGATATGATCCCAATGCTCCAGTTACCATTGGAATCACCTTGACATTTCCTTCTTCTATTCAAAGCCATCTTAGCATTTCAACTTTCAAATGAATGTAGTTTGTAATTTGCTTAATCATCTTGTTTGCTATATTTGTGTAATCTGATATGGCAACACTAATAATATCGTACTTCTTGGCGCCTTTATCTACCTCAATAATATCCGGACGGGCGATGCTGTATCATTCTGTTTGAACATCATAATCTCTGGTTATTGTGGGCTTTCCAATTATTCTGCGAAGCACATTCTTGTACCCATTTTTTTCAGTTTGGAATCCATTATTTCGACACAGTAAATAATAATAATAATAATAATAATAATAATAATAATAATAATAATAATAATAATAATAATAATAATGGATCAATATCTGTACTGAGTCAATAACTGCACTGGGCATTATGTAACTTTTACAGGAAAGAAACTGCAAGTAACTCGTATGAAAATCACCCAGACCTGGTTACAGAGATAGGACTATCAAGAATTTTCTGAGAATTTTCAACACACACAGACAGAACAATCAATGCTAATCGCCCAGACATCGTGATCAACTACTATAAAAAACGGAATATGCTTTCTTATTGACTTGGCAGTCCCTGAAGATTGTAATGTAACTTTGAAGAAAAAATATAAAAATCCAAGGATCTAAAAGTGGAAATCTAAAATAAGGGGACACATGAAGATATCAATAATTCCAGTTGTATTCAATTACTCATATTGATTAGAAAGAGTTCCGATAGACTCATTGAAGGGATTCCTGCTATCCCACCCCTTAAAGAAATACAAAAAAATGTACTCACAAGTACAGCTCATGCATTACGAAGGGCTTTATCTATGTGTTATGGGTCCTTACCTATAACTATAGAATGAACTCTTCCTAACACTATGTATACTACGCCTCTCAAGAGAGAGGGACAAATCGAGCCGAGCTTCTCGGTTTGACGGTCAAAGTCTCTGCCTCTAAGCAGACAGGAACCTCGTTCGGTGAGGTTGACCAACCCGATTCTGTTTTTACAGTTTCTACGGGCATTTTTTGCCCGAGCTTACGGGCTCGGGAAACCCACGTTAAACTCGGCCTTGTGCCACATGCAACCCTCGGGGGGCTAGATACCGAATCGAGTGGAGCCGATAGTAGTTCACTCCAAACCAGACTGACAGTCATGCTAACACCTTCCACATCTTGTATTATTATTTCGTGTAATATACCTTCGTTATTTCTACTATTGTGTTCGTGTTGTTCTTCCGCGGGGTCCTAACCTGGATCATAACACTATGTAAAGTGCGTATGATCGTAGGGTATTTTTTGCTTAGATTTTTTACAAAAAATGATCAGTGGAAATGTCATGAAGCGAATTTTAACCATAGCTCTCTGGTTGGGACCCGGAAGGAAATGTGTATGCAACACAAATCAAAGGAAATAATAATAATAATTATAATAATAATAATAATAATAATAATAATAATAATAATAATAATAATAATAATAAGCTGACGTAGAAAAAACTCGTACCCATCAGCGGCTACGTAGTGCAGGGTTGAAAGCTGAAACTGAAGGTTTTATCCTTGCTGCACAGTTCCAATGCATGTTAACTAGAAATTATCAAGCACATATACTAAAATATTGTGTTATTAATAATAATAATAATAAGAAAAATATTCGAAAATCTGTCAAAATACAAGGACCTTGAAATAGAAATCTCAAAAATGTGGCACATGGGAACATCAACAATCCCTGTAGTAGTCGGAGCCCTAGGATTGGTTGGAAAAGATTCCAGTAGACTAATTGAAGGGATTCCTGGAAATCCATGGTTAAAGAGATACAAAAAAAAATGTTCTCACAAGTCCAGCCCACACTTTACGAAGGGCTTTATCTATTTAATAATTTTTTTTTTGTTTGTCAGTGGAAAGTGTCATGATACCATTTCAAACCATAGGTCTCTGGACGGTATCCGGAAAGAAGTGTGTACACGGCAGAAATCAAAGGAAATAATAATAATAATAATAATAATAATAATAATAATAATAATTTATGTGGATAAAAAGAAGAAAATTGAAAAATATATTTCTTGGTAAATGCCGACGCGTATCGTCACTCCGATTTCGTCAAGGCAATTTTAAAAGCCAAATGTTTTTTAGTTCTATTAAATTCAAAATGTTAAAACGGGAACGCTCCTGTGTAAGCCACCTTCTGGATATTGTTAACTCTGGAAATAATGGAAAACTAAAAAAAAAAAATCTTAGTAAAAACAAAGTTACCAATATCCAGAAGTGGGCTTTTACAGGAGCGTTCCCTGTCTAATATTTTAAATTTAATGTAACTAAAAACACTTGCCTTGAAAAATTCAGATTAACGAAACCCATCGGCATTGAATAAGAAATACATTTTCCAAATGTCTTCTTTTTATCCAAATTGTCTTGTCTTAAGACTTTTCCTGAGAAATTTAACAATAATTTATTTTATTTAATCATTTAAAAATAATTTATGTATTTGATTTTTGACTGTATGCTCACGTTCCTGACTCAAGTTTAAAACGGACCTTTTTTGACGAGTGCAAAACGGACCTATATTTACCTTGCTGACTTTAGAGAACACCGGTTCTCGAAAGATCACCGACATTAAGCAACGTCGAGCCTGGCCAGTTCCTAAAACGGTGACCGCTTGAGAATACCTGGTACCGCAAAAATGGATGCGCGAAAGGTGTAATGGAAAACTAAAAAGAAAACTTAGTAAGAAAAAAGTTACCAATATCCAAAAGGAAGCTTACACAGGAGCGTTCACTTTTTAATATTTTGAATTTAACCTAACTAAAAGCGAAATGTTTTTAGACTTGCCTTGATAAAGACAGATTGACGAAACGCGTTGGCATTGACTAAGAAATACATTTTCCAATTGTCTTCTTTTTATCTAAATTGTCTTGTCTTAAGAATTATTTTGAGAAATTTAACAATAATTTATTTTTTATTTTTTTTCTTGATGTAGACTTTTTATCATTTTTCTTTTCTTCTGTAAGAAATGCAACCTCTTTTATATGCTTTTTTCTCTAAAATCCTCTATATTTTCTCCAGTGCAAATATGTTGCTTTATTTTTTTTTCTAAATTCTTTTAAATCCTTTTCCATTCTTTTTCCATCCTCACTCTGAAGAATACACAGATACTGGTAAGCACGTCTTAACAACCGACCTCCAGTAACCTTAAACTTGTAAATACAACGTCCTCCACAAACTCCGCCATCTTCGACAGCGATTCGAAGAAGCTAAATGGAACACTATAATTTTTGTTTGAGTGTACAGTGATGCACCAAGCATAGGGTCAAAGGGTATCTTAGTATGTTTCACACGTCTGCTCAGTAAAAAAATATAAAAAAAATAAAACGTTAGTTTTTTGCCGCCATTTTTATCAGCTGTCATCGAACCACTAAGAAAAAACAGCAAGGGTTAAAAGAAATGTAGAAAAATCCTTTAAACCAGACAAATAAATAACAAGATGGTACAACTAAGCCGTTCCTTAAGCACGTTTCGATCCGAAAGCAACCAGAAATAGCCGCTAGATGGCAGGGTAAAAAGGTCAGGTATATTCTACAACGCAGGATCTACGTTGAGTGGTCGGGATTCTACAGAATCGAATTCAAGGTATTCAACAAGCTGCTGTCTTCGACATTCTCTTAAAATAAAACAGTCAACAAAAAGAAATAGGTACTTTAGCTTTTCGAAACCTGGTCTCTTATCCAGAATCTTTACAAGCACCAGAACCACGTTCTTCAAATTCGTAACTGGCACTTCTGACCAAGACTATTATCTAAATTAAAAAAAAACAAACAGCTCTTCCTACGTAGTGAGCACTTGTCTTTGTCTGATTATTTGCTAAACTTATTATAGTATGACACAAGGTCAAATAAGGGCCGAAATATTGTTACAGCAAAACTATGTTTGCCATGAAAATCAGTACACTATTTACATTATTCGGACAATTGTCCTCATCTTTGTTGCCATGTTTATTACAACGTTTCGGCCGTTGTACGTTCCGGCTTTCTTCAGGGGGTTGGAATGTCGAAATAAACCCTTTATTTCGCTCACTGGGGTAGACTGTTCTAGTTCCACGGGCCATGTGTAATGGATATCAGTTATCAGTTATCTCCTGTTAATTCTTCGCGTTAGTTAGATCCAGTGACAGGACCCAAAGAGTGTGAGTTCAATACCCGGCTAAGGCAGTGGAGAACTTGGAGATGTGAATTAATAGGAGATAACTGATAACTGACATTCATTAGACATGGCACGTGGAACTAGAACAGTCTACCCCAGCATGCGAAATAAAGGGTTAAGTTCGACATTCCAACCACCTGAAGTGCAAATAGACATATACTGTATATTTGCACTTCAGATTTCTGAGATGAGGTAATATGTACACTATTTACATTATTCAGACTATTGTCCTCATCTTTGTCGCCATATTTATTACAGTGTTTCGGCAGTATAAGAAATACATTTTCAAATTGTCTTCTTTTTATCCAAGTTGTCTTGTCTTAAGAATTTTTCTGTGAAATTTAACAATAATTTATTTTATTTTATTATTTAACAATAATTTATGTATTTAATTTTTGAATGTATGTGAACCTACTTGACTCAAGAGTAAAACGGACCTTTTTTGACGAGTGCAAAACGGACCTATGTTTACCTTGCTGACTTTAGAGAACACTGGTTCTCAAAAGATCACCGACATTAAGGAACGTCGAGCCTGATCAGTTCTTAAAACCGTGACCGCTTGAGAATACCTGTTACCGTAAGTGTGGATGTGCAAATGGTGTAATTAATAACAATTCGGTAATGGAAATTGTAGATCCCAGTTTTAATTCCAGTTATGTTTATTATATTTACTTACGCACTAATAACGTTGGGAAAAGTAAGAACACACAACTTCTCCCTCCAGCTATGGGTTAATTAGTAGAATTTGTATCAATAAATCATGATTATCTCCACATCCCCACAAAAAATGTTTTTGACTTTAATCCACCTGCAGAAGGTTAATAAGCCGTAAAAAACAAACTAGATTAGGTAAATTAATCAACTTCTCCTAATCCTAGTCCACGACAATGATTATGTCCCAAACGGTTAAATCTGGGTAGTTCAGCATTGCTACAGCTGAGTGTCACCCAAGAACTGAACCCGGTACAGCGCGTTCACTTATCGGTTACCGCCACACTGGACGGCGGGTGGTATATCAGGATTACATTCACATAAAACGGCGAGAAAGCGAACTTTCGTCTTCGATCAGATAAAAATGGCGAACGCGGTAAAAATCTAAAAATAATCGAAGGACGCAGGCAGTCGAACGAGCGGATCGAAGAGTAATCCAGTGATCAGAAATAAAATTTCGAACAATGACATCTTGTTATACGCACGACATTTGCCTAGAAATGGCTCTGCCGGGTTCGTTAGAGGTGAGGTCTAGAAGAGACGCGCAGAGCACCTGCAGGGCCTATTCAAAGTGGATTTCTGTTGATGGACAATGTCCGGCAATTTATCGAATTCGTCATTGGCCATTGGGTATTTGTATTGTCTAGCCACGAAATTAGCAACTAAAGTTGGTTACCTACGTCGATCCGTCAGTGCTCAAAATACAACGTCGTCTTCTGTCCTTTCGCCGACACGAGAAGCGTGTATAATGTGCATTTGTGGGCACGTACTCAAAAACGCATAAGCATACATACAAGCATACAAAATGTACACACAAGAGAAAACATATATAACTTATATATCTATCTCACACCATTCAAATCTATCACGGACTATTTACATGTATCACTCTAGAGATTTATAGCTATCTATCTATCTATCTATCTATCTATCTATCTATCTATCTATCTATCTATCTATCTCAGTCTTTTCACATCTATCTATGATCTTATCTATATTAACTTGTTTCTATCTATCTATCTATCTATCTATCTATCTATCTATCTCAGTCTTTTCACATCTATCTATGATCTTATCTATCTCTATCAATTTGTTTCTATCTATCTCAGTCTTTTCACCTCTATCTATGATCTCATCTATCTATATTAACTTGTTTCTATCTATCTATCTATCTATCTATCTATCTATCTATCTATCTATCTATCTCAGTCTTTTCACATCTATCTATGATCTTATCTATCTCTATCAATTTGTTTCTATCTATCTATCTCAGTCTTTTCACCTCTATCTATGATCTCATCTATCTATATTAACTTGTTTCTATCTATCTATCTATCTATCTATCTATCTATCTATCTATCTATCTATCTCAGTCTTTTCACCTCTATCTATGATCTTATCTATCTATATTAACTTGTTTGTATCTATCTATCTATCTATCTATCTATCTATCTATCTATCTATCTATCTATCTCAACTTGTTGATATGTTCCTACAATGCATCTTATTAAATACAAGTTTCTCAATGTTTCTGAAACCAAACAACAATATTCTTTAATGATATTCGCCCAAATTCAAAAGATCTTTAACAACGTCCGTGATAATATTATCATATCTTATCTATTTATATATCTATCAATCTGAATTTCATCTTAGCTCTCTATATCATCTTGCATCTATCTATCAATCTATGGCTGATTTTAGTTATCTCTATCAATTTGTTTCTATCTATCTATCTATCTATCTATCTATCTATCTATCTATCAAGTTATCTGTCTATGTAGAAACCACCTTAAGACTTTCTTGAAATGATGAAAGACATTAAAAAAAAAGGAATCATTTTAAACATACACTTAATGAAGTGGTGAATATTACCAATATTTATTTATCAAGTGAAAATATCAGAACAAAATTCAACTAAAAATTACGTCAGATTCGATCATCACTAAACATAAATCACGTAACTATAATTCCTTATACATACATACACACATGTACGCATGCATGCACACACACACACACACATATGTATATATATATATATATACATACATCATTTTTTGGTGAAGCTGAAATGTTACATTTATAAACGTTTCCTATTTGTTACTTATCCTACGTCATAATTATTTTGCTTTGTCTTTTGATTTGGTAAGGAATGATAATGCTTAGGACAAGAACAATACATATAAGATTCGCCAGCGGCGCGTAGAAGTAGTAGTCAACTGCTAGAAGTAAGTCAAGTTAATTCCACAAGGAATCTCCAACTACAGGTTATCTACTGATAACGGTCAGATGTGACACAAGGCCGAAATTAATGAGGGGTACCCGAGATCATAGATCTCCCTGGATTTATATCCTCCTGGAAATTCCATACGGATCACCATATTGCATCATTACTATATATATATATATATATATATATATATATATATATGTGAAAATTTCTCCGATTCAACCCAGATATAAATACTGACGTTATTTTTCAGTTAAAAATATGAAAATAGCGTTTCTCTACATTCCAGTTGCTAGGTACATTCTTTTTTTTGTTTTTATTAGTTACTTTGTTTAATTAATTTCATTTTCGTATTTTGCTTTGATAAAGTCCACATTGGACGAAACGCGTCAGCAATTACTAGTTTTCCTCTTGTCATTTTTATTCATATATATATACATATATATATATATATATATATATATATATATATATATATATATATATATATACATACATATATATATATATATATATATATATATATATATATATATATATATATATATATAATTAAAGAATATCAAACACTTAAATTCCCATAGGTAATAATTTTTATTTCATGAGAGCTCCAAAAAACAAAAAAAAGCAGCTCTCAACCTTCAAGACCTACTATGAAGACGACATGATTTTGTCTGTATATCTTGAAGCTCGTTTTGCGTGATATTTGTGAGTCATTCGTAGTGCGCACCCACTCACGAGGATCACACCCAGTATGCCAACTGTACCAACAGGCCTCGGTGACGCCTTCGTCACTAAAAACGACTCGTTAGAGCGCCTACCTTCATAAATTGGTTTTCGTAGGTGAGTTATTTTAAAATAAAACTTGCTGTCTGGTTTACTTTTTTTGAATAAAAATATTTTATTTTCAGATTATAAAAATGCGTGTCGATAATTATACGCTCCAGAATAATCATTTAAAAAAGCTTATGGTTGAATTGTTATGTTTTTTTCTTCATAAAAAATATTGTTTAAAAAACGCTTGATAATTATGCACCAACCCAATCTATCTATCTATCTATCTATCTATCTATCTATCTATCTCTCACTCTCTCTCTCTCTCTATATATATATATATATATATATATATATATATATATATATATAATTATATATATATAATTATTAAACTACTGCGTACATTTTTTGTAACTTTGTATAATATTTATGCATTACACCCTAATCTTTATTCAGTAAAAATTTCATTGCTAATCATGCATTACTTTTTAAGTAATACACATATTTATGTCTTTGTTGTTTCCTTTCCTTATATTATGGCTGCTACTATATATATATATATATATATATATATATATATATATATATATATATATTAAAATTAATCTTTATTTAAGCAGAAAATTTTCTTTTGTTGAATATGACAGAAAAAGAAAATTTAATAAATTTTTGATTAGTTTGTTTTTTTCAGAAATCTTATATTTTTCCGTTTGGCAGGAATAAAAGACTGCAAAAACTGTCCATACTGACCATTCTCCCAAGAGTTTTGGATCATTTCTTTAGACGTTTCTAGGTAGCCCGGGTTATTTTGCGGCTGATGTTAATTTCTCTTCATGTTTGAGTTCATAAGATGTATACTTGTCTTACTTTGAATAAAACTAGGAGCGTTCCTTGCGACCATCGCCTGTTGAACGCGGCTGGAATTCAAGTGAGCGCCTCTCTAATGTTAATTTTTGGGAAATTTTCAATAGCCTATTACCACTGATGAGTAAGGTGAATATATATGTACACACACATACACAGAGAGAATGAGGTGTGAGATTTATATATATATATATATATATATATATATATATATATATATATATATATATATATATATATATATATATATATATATATATATATATATATGCGGAAAGAGAGAGAGAGTGGAGAAAGATAATTATATACATATATATTATATATATATATATATTATATATATTATATATATATATATATATATATATATTTTGCGAAGAGAGAGAGAGAGTGGAGAAAGATAATTCTGTCCTGTTTGATTTTGCTTGAATTATTTTACGGCTTATCAATCTCAATGGGTTATTTCATGCCTACAAAATTGTTATTGCTGGTAATCTATCTATCTATCTATCTATCTATCTATCTATCTATCTATCTATCTCAGTCTATTCATATCTAACTATCTATCTATCTATCTATCTATCTATCTCAGTGTATGCATATCTATCATGTTTCGATCCTAGCTAGAGGCAACCGGGCGTCTAGTCAAACTGATGAGCTGCGATACAGCAAAACAGTCTCTCTGTCAATGACAATATATATTTATGTATATATATATATATTCATGTATATAATTCTCAAAATGTGTTTATGCGAATTCGATGTTTTTTTTTATTCATAGATAATTCTTCAGTGCCGATTGTAAGTCCAAATTGTTGACGACAATGGCTCTCCACTACTTCCTGTCCATTATAACTCTCAGGAACGTTTTACTATTTACTATCTGTTCTTGGATATATATCTTTCATAAAAACTTTAATTAAAAATTAAATAGTTTAAATTATTAGAATAATATAATCTATATCTATAAAATGTGTGTGCGTGTGTGTGATCGGATGTTGTTTGTGCGTTTCCACAGTTTTCATTCGAGCGCTTCTCTGCACGTGGCTGAAAACGATGATCAAAGGTCTAAACGGCTGAGGAGAACGCCTTTTCAACTGCTGATGCGCGAGTCCCCCCCCCTTCAGACCCCCCCCCATTTAGGAATGTACCTCAGTTGTACCCAATTGTTGTTACTAATATTGATCTTCGGGTGGGCTGACTTTAAACTTAAACTGCTTCAACTGAACGGCAAATATTCCCAGTAATGAAAGACCCGGTCGAAGAAGGGTTATACAGCTAGTATATATATATATATATATATATATACGTGGCCGCACCTCTAGTTAGAGATTGAGAGATAGAACATCATGGTGTTGCTTACTGGCCTTTTATCTTTAAAGAGATAATCTCTGACGCTTCAAACAGTTAGAAGCGATAATTTCATTCATGTATCCAGTAAATATTTGATTTTCGCAGCATGTCCTCAATAAAACTTAATTAAAAAGAATTGAAAGATTGCCTCTGGCTTCGGGAATAAAAAAAGGGCTTTTATGAGACTTTCGGCTGCATTCTCTCTAACGTTGTCTTTGATGATAAAAACCTTAAAAGCAAAGAATCCGTTTGCAGAAATAGGGAAGGTCAGGAATGAAAATCCACCACACCCTCGCCTTTTTTGGGGTTCTGAATGAATTTTGATTAGACTAGGTTAGAGAATATTGCTGACCAACTAAAAATCTGCTTTCATCATGATAGATTAGCTGGGGTAAAAATCGATATTTTGTTGTGTCTTTCTAACGTTGAGAAACGGAACTCAGGATTTAATTCACAAATTTCTAAACAAGAATATTTACTCTAACGACAAAACAAAACAGGACAGGGAATTCGACTCACAATTCAGGGCAAGTGATTTCTTTGGTAACAAAGAAAAGAATACTGAGCTGCTACGTGACATCTATCCTCCTTTAGGGCAGCTAATGGTGGACGGTCTCCTCAAAGAGACTCGAGGCAACGGAGGTATGGTTCTTGTAGCATACCTACGGACGATAATGGGGAAGCCCTCATTCACATAAATACAGTAGTACATACTGTATGTTGGTCAGCAGTTTCGATTCCAGCTGTGCTGGTTAAACTCTCTACCTCCTGGAAGGGAGGATCATCAAACGAGGCTATGTCGATGGGCAGAGTCTCGTCTCCGGAAACAGCTACCCGACCCCGTATAAAACGGGGTCTATGGGGAATATTTGGCCGAACCTACAAGCTCAGATACCCCACATTTAATTCAGGCTTGTGCCACATGTGACTGCGTGGGGCGGTTGGTAGATATCCTGCGCTTGGAGATTCGTCTCCAGCTGTGCTGGTTAGACTCTTTACCTCCTGGAAGAGAGGATGCCCAGACGAGGCTATGTCGAAGGGCAGAGTCTTGTCTCGGGCAACAGCTACCCGAACCCGTTTTATACGGGGTATACAGGGAATTTTTGGCCGAGCCTATGAGCTCGAATACCCTACATTAAATTCGGCCTTGTGCCACATTGACCGCATGGGGGGATTGGCAGATAACCTGTAGTTGGAGATTTCTTGTGGAATTCACTTCTCACTTCTAGCAGTTGACTATTCCCTCTACGCGCCGTTGGCGAATCTTATATGTGTTGTTCTTGTCCTAAGTATTATTGTTCATTGCCAACCTTCTCTAATTATTCTATTCAGTAACCCTGCCTTGGTTACAGCAGTTCTACAGAAGGATACTGAGGATATCATGGACCGGGCCTGTGAGCAACAGTGAGGTTTTGAAGAGGATGTAAAGAACGTGGAAGCTTATAATTGACATCTCGAAAAGGCAGCTGAAATTTCTGCGACACGTAATGCGAAATGAAGGCTTTGAGAATCTAACACTCACAGGTCGAATATTGGGAAAGAGAGACAAGGGAAAGCAACGCGTGACATACCTAGCGGGCATTAGCAAGTGGATGACAGAACATGACCTGAGAGAAGTAGCAAAGGGACAAAACATATTGAGTGCTACAAGGGATAGGGGTCATGATCGCCCTTGCCCTGAAGGGAAATGGCACAGAAAAAGAAATACTATTTATTTTTATATACTTATCTTAACAAACCCAACAGACTGTCAAGGAATAAGGTTACTGTGAGGTGTTTTGTATGAGCGTTAATGAAGTTAATGGCATTATGTAAGAAAGATAAGGGTCAACCCTAGTCGTGAAGAGTTCAATACCGTGATTTGCAGAACATTCTGCCGGGAGTATGTTACGCAAAGCAGCATTTTCTGAGAATTTTTTTTAGATAATAAAACCATTATTAATGCTACTGCTTCCACTCCGACAAAGGCCACTGAGCCAAAACGCTTTTTTATACTAATGTTCACCAAAGAGCCACCTGGCTTATGCCAGAGGGTATCTCCCAGACGAGACTCTACCGAAAGGCAGAGTTTCGTCTCGGGAAACTGACTTCGTTTTTATGTGGTCTATAGGGAATTTTTGCCCGAGCCTAAGGGCTCGGATACCCCACGTTAAACTCGGCTTTGTGCCACATCATGCTGCGTGGGACAGCGGGTAAATAATTATTACTGTTAGGTGTGTTTTATAAGCCTAAGAAAAGGTAACAAGTGCGTGGGTTTATGAAGGAAAGATAGAGGTTAATCCTAGAATTGAAGAGGTCAAAATTGTTATGTCTATATTTCTGAGATGAGGTATTATATACACTATTTACATTATTCAGACTATTCTCCTCATCTTTGTCGCCATATTTATTATGACGTTTCGGCCGTTGTACGCTCCGGCCTTCCTCAGGTGGTTGGAATGTTGAAGAGGGGAATTAACAGGAGATAACTGATAACTGACATCCATTAGGCATGGCATGTGGAACTAGAACAATGAGGGTTCACTTCGACATTCCAACCACCTGAAGAAGTCCGGAGCGTACAACAGCCGAAACATTGTAATAAATATGGCGACAAAGATGAGGACAATAGTCCGAATAATGTAAATAACGTGAAAATTGTTGTGGTGATTTTCCAAGCGTAGCTTAAATGTGGTACAAGGCCGAAATTATGGAACCCCCAGTGAGGATTGAATGCTGCATGTTGATATCCGTGATCTCAGCCCGGCTTTTACACTTGGCCGGCGATCGCCAGTCATTTTAGTTCAACAATGAAAGACTTCAAACACAAAGAATGTTAACTATTTTTATTTCTTATGTCGACATGCAAATTATCTAACTACTCTATAGAGGTCCGCCTTCAGCCACCTAACTGGGAAGCCTATCTCTCTTTCCCACGCCAGCTCAGCCAATCAAAATCAATTTCCCTATTATGGTTCATATCTGACCCTAGCTGTTATCCTTCGGAAGTTGGCGTCGAGATACAAAATTTTATGAAATTAATTTAGTGGGATGTGTTAAATATGTAAAATATATTTATATCTATTTATTTACCAAGATCTTCTAAGAAAAGATTTAAAAATAATATTCTGATATTTGTGAATAAATTCTGAAAGTTTTATTAAAATCCGACAATTATTTGATTTTTTCAAGAATTTTCAAATTATTGTGCTTTTTCACCTGAAAAAAAAAGGCGCTAAAACACTAGTCGTAAATATTACATCGAATGCCGACGTAAAAAAAAAAATAACAAAAAAAAAAAAAAAAAAAAAAATAAAAGTTATTTAACGAGAATTTCGAACGTGTTAGAAAGGATTAAAAAAAATGATAAAATAAAATATTTTGGTCTTTCCACTTAATAAGAATATAAACATTTTTATGATAAAACTTTTTAATTAAGTTTCGGGCCTTTTTTTATCATGCTATGCTGTTTTGTTTTTTCAGAGAAAAAAGCGCGAATTGGTAGCGGTATAAAGTTTAATCCAATAATATTCTAAAGGAGGAAATATTTTTTCCATATTGTCATAGACTTTGCTTAAATTTTTCTAATATATATATATATATATATATATATATATATATATATATATATATATATATATATATAAATTTTGCCATATATTTATATACAGAACAAAATATCCCGGAAGATGAATAAAAAATATTATCTTGTATTATCTAGTACGCGCATATGCGTTTGACATATATATATATATATATATATATATATATATATATATATATATATATATATATATATATATATGCGTGTGTGTGTGTGCGTGCGCATGTGTATATGATGCACCACGTGTTTCGACGGAGATATTGCTTCACGCTGATATTCCCTGTGTAAAGCAATGAATATGTGTGTGTGTGTGTGTGTGAGGGAGAGATAGATAGATAGATAGATAGATAGATAGATAGATAGATATGAAGAGGCTGAGATAGATAGATAGATAGATAGATAGATAGATAGATAGATAGATAGATAGATCATGATATAGACAAATAGGGATGAAGAGGCTGAGATAGATAGATAGATAGATATATAGAAGGATAGGTAGATAGATAGATATGAAGAGGCTGTAATAGATAGATAGATAGATAGATAGATAGATAGATAGATATGAAGAGGCTGAGATAGATAGATAGATAGATCATGATATAGACAAACAGGGATGAAGAGGCTGAGATAGATAGATAGATAGATAGATAGATAGATAGATAGATAGATAGATAGATAGATAGATATGAAGAGGCTGTAATAGATAGATAGATAGATAGATAGATAGATAGATAGATATGACGACGCTGAGTTAACGATAGATCGATAGATCTTGAGATAGACAAATAGAGATGAATAGGCTGAAATAGATAGATAGATAGATAGATAGATAGATAGATAGATAGATAGATTGATAGATATGAATAGGCCGAGAAAGAAAGAAAGAAAGAAAGGAAGAAAGAAAGAAAGAAAGAGAAAAAGAGAGAGATGGTGTCTGTCCTTTCTGTATATAGTGCTTTATACAACGTCACCTAGCGGACTTTAAGGAAAGTTTCCGGTCAGACAATTTTGGGTAATTCCACATAATATTTACTGATGAAAACAGGACTGAATCGGTGAATGACTCAACTGCAAAATGTCTCAGAATAACCGCTGTAAACTACGACCCAGTTCCTCTATCATTGGCAAATATAGTGGTGCGATATTTTAGTATGGATCACTTTCTCAGCTGAGGAGGTTCACGGCTAATTAAGGCGTGAAAGAAAATTAGCTGTAGACGGAGATAATGATAGAAAGTTTATCATGAAGTGTTACAATGATAGTTGACATTCTGGAAGGTCTATCAAAACATGGGTGGGGGAGGTGGACAGAAAAGAATTATCTGATACAGACATGCGATTCTGATACAGTCAACCACAGTATCAGTGCCATGCGTGATATACGCTTAGGAGGTCATGTATCTTTCGATACACCACTGACCAGACATATTTTTCCCGCAGTAGGCTGCCATTTATTTCTGTGGTAGACCAGTTGCCATCAAAGGCTACTGAACCCGGTCTGTCCTCCTATTTACCCATAGTTGGGAGGAGAAGAAGAGGATTCATACATTTCCCAAGGGTATTAGCACGTAAGTCAATTTCAGTCTGTTATGTGACATGCGTGAATCCCCTTTTGGCTGATCATGTATCTTTCGATACATGACTGACGAGACAGATTTTTTCACGCAGTAGGTTGCCCTTTCTTTCTGTGGTAGACCAGTTGCCATCCCAGACTATAGAACCCGGTCTGTTTTGCTATTTATTCGTAACTGGGGGTTAAAGGTCGCTTCAGCGGCGCAAATATACGGTGTATATATATATATATATATATATATATATATATATATATATATATATATATATATATATATATGTATGTGTGTGTGTGTGTGTGTGTGTTTGTGTTTGCAGCAAAGAGTCGTTCAATTTTTTTTTTTTTTAAATTGACCGACAAAGTCAATATGATATGTGATCCTTAGTGAACTGCGCATGTAATTTTAGGAATTTTAAATGCGTTAGCTGACAAACGGTTCAACTCATGGCGTCACTTGTATTCGGGGCCCGTTTAGTTAAATTGGATTTATAAATGATAATATAATCCATGTTGATAAAAGTTAAGGGTGATCGGAAGAACTCGAAAAAAAGAAGCTGTTACAAACTCTGTATTGTTTTCCTTGAACTCGTAATGTAATGGATTCTACTGGAATTCGAACTCGGCTCTCCGATTTCTCAATCCGTGGCATTACTCCACAGTGCTTCTACTGCATAGGAATTCAATTGTTAACATATAGAATATTACACATGCAAAACTAACAGGCCGGAAGCTTTTAGAACTAATATAATTTGTTGATTGAAATTCCATTCACTAAAATTGAGACATACTGTTGAAGCAATGATAAATAATGATTAAGTGATTTTATCACTTGGAATATGCCAAAGGTTGTCGTATAAATTATGAATCTACTGTCCCATATGTCAATTCCAAGTACTTAATTGCAACATTAATATAGCATTATCTTTTGTGTGAGAGGATAAAGTTTAATCAACCCAGTCTGACCCATTGTTTGGATATATGGATATGTAAAAAGACAAAGTTGTTTTTGTTTACAGATATATTAATATAATATGTATTTTATTTATATTCGAATATCAACACACACACACACGCATACATACACACGCACACACACACTCACCCCCCACATATATATATATATATATATATATATACACATATATATAAAAGTGAACATAGAAGTCAACACTTAGAGGCGACAGTCTGTTTCATGCTAGACGCAATCGTCAGGCCGACTCGTGGCCTGACGATTGAATCTAGCATGAAACAGACTGTCGCCTCTAAGTGTTGACTTCTATGTTCACTTTTATATTTACACATGCTCTATCTCAGATATTGAGCACTTTATCCCATAAATATACCACACCTTAAGAACATATTTCTTCATATTTCTTCACACACACACAACCCAGCCATATATATATATATATATATATATATATATAGTTGCGTTGATTTGAGCTTGTGACTCTGGATTTGACTTCCTTTGCGAACTAAATATGTTAGCTCTATAACGGATATTAAGCGGTTTCCAATAATTACCGCGCATATATAATATATAAATAATATATATAAAAATTGCATATATATATATATATATATATATATATATATATATATATATATATATATATATAGACACATAACACAAAATGCATATATATATATATATATATATATATATATATATATATATATATATATATATATATATATATAATGAAAATCTTGGTAATCCACATGGATAATTAAAAGGAGAATGGAATCCGGAGAGCTCAATGTTAAATCAGAGCGAATAATTTAATTTAAAGAAAACCAAACAACTTTAAGGTTCCGTGGTTATACTTTATTCCCCCAGGGAGTTTTTTTTTCCCTGGATCATCAGACCTCACTTCCAATGATGAAAAAATGTATGTAAACTTACACCTTTGAAAGGTAGTATATATATATATATATATATATATATATATATATATATATATATATATTAAATTGACTATGTCGAAAAGTCACATGTGCATTTGTTTTTCATCAGTGGAAATAAACGTGTTGTATGAAAATAGTTATAATGTGGATTATATATATATATATATATATATATATATATATATATATATATATATATATTATACTTTATTTTCTATATTTTTGCTACACGTGTTTCCGGTTGCGACCTTCATCAGGCAAAGAGTGGCTAGTTCCTCATATTATTAAAAGGAATGATTTTTCCTTATGTTTTTCAGACGTTTAGCCATTTCCTTTTGTGTGTAAAAATTTGTATTACTACTACAAACGAAAGATAATGGTTAACCATTGGAAAACATGAAGAAAATTAATTCCTTTTTAATACTATACGAAAATAACCACTCTTTGTCTGATTTTGCCTTCTCAATACCCGTTCTTTGATTGTTCCCTATCTTCTTTTTTCACGTATTCCTACTCAGTAACCCCTTGCGTCTTCATGGATTTATTGCCTTGCTTGGGGTGAAATGATTAAAAATTCTGATTACTGACTATGGGGATCTATCTTCGAACATATGAAATGGCGCTACACGATCGATAGACAGAGTGTTTGACGTAGATAAATGCTAGATGTACGTTGTGAAGTAATTGATTGGTTGGTAGGTGTTTAGCTAGGAAACGTATGATGTACATAACTGTGATTTTTTCTCTTTCTCTTTTCTTTATATAATTGAATTTTTTTTTCTATTTTGCATTCGCGATAGATCGAGTTCCCGCTATTATCTACTCACCAGAAAACCGTTGTATCGTCTTTTCTTTGTTCACCGAAGGACATTAGTTTCTTCTCATGTCGGAGAGACTTGTATAGAGGCCATTATTTAATGGCCTGAGAGTATGTGTTAAGGTCCTTTATAGAGATAATAATGTCTCTCCATTCAAGGATATAAGAGTATATATAAGGCCCATCTCTCCGCTACGTACGTGTGATTTAGTAAATATATTCCCGATATAAAATGTAAGTTTCAAGAAGGCGTCAGTATAACAAATAATAAACCAATATCATTATTACTTCTCAGACGCACCGCTTGTCTGAAATGAGCGATTGTAGTTCTTCATAATTACTTGTCACTTTTAGCTCTAAGCAATTTTTGACAGTTTACCACCCCTTCTTGACCCTTCTCTGGTATCCATTCTGAGAAATTCGTTAAGCTTTTTTAATGATTTCGCCCAACTCTCCTTCTATCAATACATCTTGTGAGTATTATATTTTCCAACCCGTCTTTCCTCTTAATGTATTCTAGATATATCAATTGTCAATTTCTGATTTTAAGAATGGCGTCATTCTAATTACCATTTTCTGTAGAACTTTATCTTTGGCGACGCTTACTGTCCCTGGATTCTCAGAATCAGATTGTAAAAACAGATCTGTGACACTTCAAGTTATTTTCTTAATCTGTAAAAAAAATTGTTGAGCATTCACTGTCATCTTGGAGAAAGCAGTTCACCACTAGATGACAAGACTTGGTAAAAACTGCATTTATTCATGACAATTGACAATACCTTTCTTATAGAATTCCAAATAATCTTTGGGGAAAAAGTCATTAATAAAGAATTTCTAATGTAATTGTACACATTTATAGATGGTTTTCCAAATGTCAGCTAGGAATTTAAAAATGCCATAAAATGTCAGATATTTCGTATTCCTATATTCTCTTTTTCAGAAATTAACCATGCAATGATTCAAAGCAGAACTAAGAACCAAAATCGTGGAATTTTATTTTGGATTTAAGAAGCTCATCATTTTGTGCCCAAAGAGAATACTGTCGACACTTTCATGCCAGAAAAATATCACTGGATTTCGTGATTCATTATTGGATTAAACGTTTTAACAAAATTTGGCTCCAGAGGTAACTTG
>OZ010604.1:67954335-67986835 GCA_963932145.1 Acanthosepion lycidas
ATTTATTCGGTCAATCCAGCTGGGACAGTCACGAGTCTATCACGCCAACCATCACAGTCCTCTCTAAAGGTCGGAAGGTTATTCTGTGTCTTAATATAGCTGGTCAATTTAGGTGGTTGCTGGGTGACCAAACTGTCTTGTTCCGTGGCTAGGTGTCCAGAAGAGTAGATCACTCAAGTGCTTGATTTGTTCGCCAGCAATGTCGGGTAAGGCGTATTCTGCGTTCACGTAAGATTGTAGAAATATCAGGGATAGGTGCATAGAGCTGTGCTTTAGTTGGATGTTGTCTCCAAGACATGTGAAATATAGCTCTCAGCATCCGGTTGTAGGTTCCATCAAGCTTAGACTCTAGGGTTTTAATCAATATCTATGCAGTGGCACCATGCATAAAAACCAACTCTACATTCGTCGTCCTGGGTAAGACGATAAACTACATCTAGCAGCAAGGCCTCTGATCAGGAGGTTTTGAGAGACATGGAACCACCTCTTAATTGCTGGTGTTCCCAGGTCCACCCTGACCCTGGGTGGTAGCACCTGTTAGGGTCTCAGCTATAGCAAATAGTTAACTATTACCAGCAATAATTAAAAAAAAATTTATTAGGAACAATACAATTTCGAAGGAAAAATATTACCAGAAACAGATTATTAACAGTAATAAAAAATGTTGTCGGCATTAAATAACCCGTTGAGGTTGATATGCCGTAAAACAAAATAAACCAAACCAATCTAAACCAAAGAATACATATTCTATTCATACGAATCTATCCTAAAAATGTTGTCGGTATTAAATAACCGATTGAGGTTGATATACCGCAAAACAAAATAAACCAAACCAATCTAAACCAAAGAATACATATTCTATTCATACGAATCTATCCTAAAAATGTTGTCGGTATTAAATAACCGATTGAGGTTGATATACCGCAAAACAAAATAAACCAAACCAATCTAAACCAAAGAATACATATTCTATTCATACGAATCTATCCTAAAAATGTTGTCGGTATTAAATAACCCATTTAGGTTGATATGCCGTAAAACAAAATAAACCAAACCAAACCTCTACATTGGCTCGAACGAATCTTCCTGTGAGGTTGCCTGGTAGATCAAATTTCCAGATTCCATCACTTTTATTCAAGGAGGCCCAGGCTTTAGATATGCTAATTTTCACGTCTTTTTTAGAAGAATTTATATCGCTTCCTCGGTATGTAAAAGATTCGACAAGCTTTATTGATTCAGCCTTAGACGATTTGTATTGAACTTTGCTGGTTAATATCTATGAATTCAGTTTTAGAAGCATTGACATAGAGTGGCTGTATTTTCTAGATGATGTAGGAGAACTGTGGCATTGGTAATGATGTCTGCGGTGAGAACGTGGTTATCTGACAACTTTTTTGTAGGGTATCTATTTGAGAATATTGGTAAATAAAAGTAAACCCAAAGTTAGTTTTGAATCTATCAGCACTTTTAGGTGGATTCTCGCTTCTTACTAATAGCACTCCTCCTCCTCCCTGTCCCCACACCTCCCACACCGTCTGAATATGTGATGGACATGTTTCTCATTATTACTATTATAATATTACTGGTTTTATTTCATCTTATTATTGTTGCTTTTATTCTAATACACTGCCTGGATAGACTCTTCATTATTATTCTTGTTTCTTTATTAGAGAAGGCATGGTGGTGTCATGGATAGAAATATCAGGGATGGCTGCATAGAACTGTGATTTAGTTGGATGTTGTCTCCAAGAGATGTTAGTTATAGCTTTCAGCATCCGATTGTAGGTTTCACTCGGCTTAGACTTTAGGGTTTTAGTCTAATGTCCAGCCATGGTGACATACATTAACACCGCCTGTAGAGTGGCTTGAATCTCCGCTTGTGGGTACATCCATTTTATTCACGATGGCCCAGGATTTAGCGATCCTAATTTTCACATCCTTTTCAGTAGAATTTATCTCGCTTCCTTGGTATATAAAAGATTCGACAAATTTTATTGATGCACCTGTGGCAGTTTGAATGGAGCCTTGCTAGTTGAAGCCTTTGAATTCAGTTTTAGAGGCACTGGAATCGTTGGCAGCATTGTCTGGATGATGTAGGAGAACTGTTGCCTTGGTAATGGTATCTGGAGTGAGAGCGAGGTCACCAACATAGTCATTATTTGACAACTTTTTTGTAGGTTATCGATTTGAGAGTATTGGTAATAAAGGTAAACCCAAAGTTAGTTTTGAATCTATCTGCACTTTTAGAGGGAATCTTGTCTCTTACTAACAGCACTCCTCTTCTTCCCTCTCCCCCACCTCCTGACCCCCACCCTCTGAATATGTGGTCGAGACGTTTTTGCCTTTTTTTATAATAAGTATTCGTATCTATGCGGGTGTGACATTTTAATTTATGTCTAGTATTGTCCGTATGTGGATTAGGGGATATTTTGTGTGAGGGCGAACTAATTTAAGTTGCACCGGTTGTGGTTGTAGGGAGTCAGAACTTGGACTCTTTAAGTATGGATTTTTATAAAATTTGCTTATATAATAAAGTCTGTTTATGACATATATATTCATAACGTTCTGATGATAATGTAAATAAGTATCGAAATATTAGTTTTATGGGCAGAATTATTCTTATATTATCCATGTGGATAATCATATAAACAGAAAGCGTCATTTCCTTTCATAATATTCAGGTGATGGTGGCAATAAAAGTCGAAATATTATCATATGTATACCGTATATTTCCGCGTATAGGAAGACTTTTAAAATGCCAAAAATCCTCTTTAAAAATTGGGATCTTTTCATGCTACAATTCAAAAAAAAAAAGAAACCTTAAATTCTGTGTAATGTTTGTCTATAGGCTAACCTCGGCCTCGGGGCGATACCCCAAAACGTATATGAAAATATTCACATTATCAAATAAACTGATAATAAAAGTAATAAAACCGTTTCTACCTTATATATTACTGGCATAATGTCATGATACATTGCCTAGTTGAAGAATATTTCCATATCAATGAAATCAGTTTGTTATCCATGCAATCTCAGCTGAAAAAAACATGGAGTTATAATTGTGTTCACAGAAATGCAATGTGTTATTATACATAATCGTACTGTTATTAGTGGTGTTTTGGGATTGTTGATAAAGCATAAGTAAATGTCCATTAGTACACCAGGCTGTTTGAAACTGTTTAAGAAGAAGAAGAAGAAGAAGAAGAAGAAGAAGAAGAAGAAGAAGAAGAAGAAGAAGAAGGAGGAGGAGGGGGAGGAGTATAATAATAACAATAATAATAATAATTATCGATGTTAGCAAAAGGTCAAGTCATGAAACGTAAAGGAAACAAGGGTTTCCCTTCTCGGGGACTTGTATGGGAAAACATGATATAAAATTTTATGTTTATTTTGAATTTCTAAAGATACAGTAAGCAAAAAATTTCCAATAAAACCATCTTTATATTATCAATAAGTAGACACCTTATACTATAGGTCAGTCATGCATGAAACACGCTTAGATGATCATATTTCGATACATGACTGACAAGGCGAATTTTTCTCACAGTAAGCTCCGATTTTTCTCTGCGGTAGACCAGTTGCCATCCAAAGCTATAGAACCTGGTCTGTCCTTCTATTTACCCATAGCTGGGGAGAGAAGAAGAGGATTCATACCTTTCCTAATGGTATTAGCACGTAAGTGAATTTCATTCACTTATGTACCATGCGTGATACACGCTTAAACGATCATGTATTTTTCGATACATGACTGACGAGGCGGATTTTTTTCCCGCATTAGGTTGTAATTTTTTCTGTGGTAGACCAGTTGCCATCCAAGGCTATAGAACCCAGTCTGTCCTGCTATTTACCCATATCAGGTGGGGGATAAGAAGAAGATTCATACCTTTGCCAAGGGTATTAGCACGTCAGTGAATTTCAGTCAGTTATGTACCATGCGTGATACACGCTTAGGCGATCATGTATCTTTCGATACATGACTGACGAGGCATTTTTTCCCGGAGTAGTTTGTCATTTCTTTTTGCGGTAGACCAGCTGCCATTCAAGGCTATAGAACCCGGTCTGTCCTGCTATGTACCCATAGAAGGTGGGGGGAGAAGAAGAGGATTCATACCTTTCCCAAGGGTATTAGCTCGTAGGCAGAGGATAAATTCATAAAATTTGATATATTTTTTGACCGCGTCTTCTCTAAAGGTCGCTTTAGCGGCGCAAATATACGGTATATATATATATATATATATATATATATATATATATATATATATATATATATATATATATATATATATATATATATATATTTTGAACAATAAAAATTAAAAAATTAAAATCCTCAGACACACTGGGTTGTAGATTAATATTCTTTCGTTTTTTTATTATTATTCCATTTAGATTCCTCGACTAGTTTCGGCCGAAATGGCCATCATCGGGAGGAGAAATATTTCTGCTTGCTGCTAGCACTAAACTACAGAAATGAATGTCTTATATGTGTATGTGTGTGTGTGTGTGTGTGTGTGTGTGTGTTTGCAGCAAAGAGTCGTTCAAATATTTTTTTTTATTTGAAATTGACCGACAAAATCAATATGATATGTGATCCTTAGTGAACTGCGCATGTAATTTTAGGAATTTTAAATGCGTTAACTGACAAACGGTTCAACTCATGGCGTCACTTGTATTCGGGGTCCGTTTAGTTAAATTGGATTTATAAATGATAATATAATCCATGTTGATAAAAGTTAAGGGTGATCGGAAGAACTCGAAAAAAAAGCTGTTATAAACTCTGTATTGTTTTCCTTGAACTCGTAATGAACTCGAAAATTAACCCTTTGAGCCCTGCGTTCTTGAATACTTTAACTCTTTCTGCCTGAGCTCCTGGATCAAAATTCGCAAATAATTGGTATGTAATGTTTCATGGTAGATATAAAACCAGTTACTACTGTTTACCCAGGGTTGAACGTCGGCATTAGGCCATTTTTCTCTAGCATTGTTCAACCGGTGGCTGTAACCGGTAAAATACCTTTTTATTGAATGATTGATTGATTCACTTTCTACGGTTTATCAACACTTCACAGGTTATTTAACCCTTTGAACCCTGAATCCCCGCATCCCTAACAATTTTATCCCTTCCGCCTGAGCACTTTAGTCAAAATTCGTAAATAATTGGTATGTAATGTTTCATGGTAGATATAAAAATAGTTACGTGCTTTTACCCACCGTTCAACCGGTGGCTGGCCATTAAGTCATTTTTCTGTATCACTGTGCAACCGGTGAGTGGACATTACGTCATTTTTTCTCTACCACCGGTAAAGCGGTGGTCAGTGTTAAGAAACAGAAAAACACCGTTAGAAATGAAGAAAAGTATACTGAACTGTTACGTAATATTAGTCTTCCTGTATGGCAGAGAACGCTTGAAAATTTCCTCAAGGATGAAGAAGTGTCTTGAAGTGTGAATGCTAAAGATACCACGGATTGAACTTGTAGAAAAAATGGGAAGAAAAAGGAAATTTTTACTTAACATCAGGACATAAAGAAAATCCGACAATCACAGGTCAGATTGATCGGCAAGGCGGATAATGGAAGACAAAGAAAAATATACTTAGAGACATTCAGCAAATGGATGGCGAAAAAAACGTTAAGACAACATAATTAAGAACTACAACGGAGAGGAAGTTGTAGAGAGCCATGGTCACCGACGCCCTGAAGTGACACGACACGTAGCAGATTAGTTTCTTTATAAATGCAGTCCGGATGTATGACAACTTATATGCAAACTAGAAAAATTAAACCGATAGATTTTGTCGGACAGTTTCTCTAAAACTTATTAGTTTGTTTGCACACACGCACTCACCCCCCCATATATATATATATATATATATATATATATATATATATATATCATAAAGAATGTTAATGTAATTTAACTGTCAATAACTACCATAATTTAAAAATAAATCACATATACACATATTTCGCTTTAGGGTTTGCCTATGTATGGAAAAATATGGCGCCCTGAAGATGACAATTTGAAATTGTCGAAAGTACTTGGCATGTGTCTTCTATCTGACGACAACTCGAATATAAGGAATTGATAGTAAGTTAATGTCCCATTAAGTCTTGTTAGAGAAGTGATTTCGCCATTAAATACATTAATATTGTTAATTAATTCCCGTCCTGGGTATGACGATAAACTGCATCCGCGTCTTGGGTAAGATGATAAGCTACCGTCCAAAAACAAGGCCTCTGATCTGGAGGTTTTGAAGAGTGTCGAACCACCTCTTAATTGCTGCTGTTCCCAAGTCCACCCTGAACCGAGTTGCTAGCAGCTTTCAGACTCCCAGATATAGGTAAATAGTTAACACCCAAATTTGGGTCAAAACACTATGAAAGCGTAAAAATAAGTTTTAATAGCAGAAATACTTTGCAAAAATTATTAACAGCAATAATTCTTTAAAGAAAAAATATGACCAGCAATACATCTTAGAAAAAAAAAATTACCAGCAATACATATTGAAAAAGAAACAAAAAAAAAACAAAAAAAAAACAGCTGGACATTTAAAAAAAATTCCAGCAATAAAAATTTTGTTGGCATTAAATAAACCATTGAGGTTGATATGCCGTAAAGCAAAACAAACCAAAACAATATATACTGAGATAGATAGGTAAACTTAGAGACTGATATATATATATATATATATATATATATATATATATATATATATATATATATATATATATATATATATATAGAGAGAGAGAGAGAGAGAGAGATAGATAGATAGATAGATAGATAGATAGATAAAAAAAATATTACCAGCAATAAAAGTCTTGTTAAATAAACCATTGAGGTTGATATGACATAAAACAATACAAACCAAACCAAACCAAACTTAATTGATTCTTTGTATAAATTGTTTCTTTATGGTACAAAATATAAGCTGCACACTCTAATATATATATATATATATATATATATATATATATATATATATATATATATATATATATATCAGTTTCATTAAGGATGTCTGACAAGGTATTGCGATTAAGCTTTATTTTTATACAATTTTCTTCTGTTCACATAAGTGTTTCTTTTCTGGATACAAATGCGTAAAAACATGTTCAAATGTTCTAAATATCCAAGCGCTTTCGGCTATTCTATTAGCTATTGTCATGGTTTTCTTTTATTTTAGCTCAATGCGTAGATTTTTTTTTATATTTGTATATAAAGTGATGGAATGTTTTTTTTTCAAACATGGCCTGCACATTGCCGCCGTGTTCCTATTTGATGTTATATACGTTAGCTTATTCATTTTGTCTATTAATGTTTTTCTACGTGTATATAGCGGATGGGGTTTGGTAGGTTTCCGTGTGTATGTAAATGAGCCCTAACCGAGCTATGATCAGAGAGATGTAATGTAACGTGAGTCTTCTTGATAGGGATGTAGTGGAATGACCAATATAGTTATTCCTGAATTTGGTTTGATCAGGAACACAGTTACTTAAGGAACATGTGAATTGATAAATATGATTAGTTCTCTCTAATTTATTTCACTTGAGTTATTGTTTTGACGATAAGGTTAGCTGTTTTAAAGTTTTTTTTTATGGTAAACAGTTTAATTTTTTTTTGTATAAAAGAGGGACTGCTGCCCAAATACGCAATTACATATATATATATATATATATATATATATATATATATAAAGTAGTCGGATGTGGTAATGTGTTGCCCAAATACACAATCACACACACACACACACACACACACACACACACACACACACACACACACACACACATATATATATATATATATATATATATATATATATAAAACCCAGGTTGTGTGTGTGTCCGTTCGTTTATATATTGGATCGGATTTCCTACATTTTTCAACCGATTTCAACAAAACTTCACAGGAATACGTAAAATTACCTCGCGGTGGTTCTGACAGCACCAAAAATTGGAAAAACTCAATCGTTTTTGCACAAAATCAATTTGAAAACACGATTAACAGGCATCGCTCTTACGAGAATAAAAGGGGGGCAACTCATATCGAGTTATACTTAAAAAACACAGGTTGTTCGTGTGTCTGTCTCTGTGTGTGTGTGTGCTTGCGTGCATACGTGTGTTTGTGTTCGTTTATATATGGGATCGGATTTCCTACATTTTCAACCGATTTCAACAAAACTTCAGTTTTTTTTTTTTGCGAGTGTTTCGTATTGTCTTGCATACTTTTTTCTTTATTTTTACATTCAGAATGCTTTAAAAATTCCATTTACAAGACAATTGTTTATAATAAAATTGAAAAATTCTATTCAATCGGTAGACTCATAACGATTGAAAACAATGTTTTTGTTTAAGTTTTGATTTGACCAGTTCGTAAAAAAAAAAACAAAAAAAAAAAAAAAACACTAATTAAGACATGCGTGTCCGTCAACCTTAAACAATAATCTTTGTCAATTTTATTTTTCAGTCTTTATGATGGTCGATACTTGATCTATCTCTTACTGTTACATCCCCGGTCAACGCCGGGCTCTACTGCTAGTGTATATATATATATGAAGTAGTCGTCGGATGTGATAGTGTGTTGTCTAAATAAGCAATTATACACACACACACACACACACGCACACAAACGCACACAGACGCACACACACACACATATGAAGTAGTAGTCGGATGTGGTAGTGTTTTTACGATAATAAAGATAATTTATATACTTTAGCTGAATCTTTTTTATTAGGTAAACTCATTTAACAGCAAATATTGTCATATTTTCAGGATGTACACACTGACAGACATAATTTAGTTGAGAGGTAAACACTGGCTCCTGCACAATGATCGGAAGCAAAAATAAAAATAAACAAATCTAGAAGCAAGGGGAAGTAAGGCATGGCTGCGCCGTGCCGTTAGAGGTCGCTGCGAGTGGCTGTCGGTGTTAAAATGTCAGATCAACACGCCATTGAACCTTGAAAAATGGTTGTAAGTTATCTCTGTTGATCCGTCCATTCTCTATCGTCTCCGCTTGTCAGCTCCGCTTGTCAGCTCCGCTTGTGACGCGTGGACAGCTCCCCGCCCTTTAATAATATAAACGGCGGGGGAAATATTTCTCGCTCTCTTTTATCAACTAAACTCAGATTTACTTTTCTTTTTTTTTCTTTTTTTTTTTCCCCCTACTTTTTCGCCATTTTCTCTACTTTGCGTTGTTGGAATTTTTTCTCACCCGCTTCGCTTTCACTGCTTTTAACGGTTTTTCTATTCCGTCAATTCTACCATTTTTCTCTCGTTTTCTTTCCTTGAAACTTTTTTTTTTATTGCTTCCTTATTCTCTTTAGATTTTATGTTTTCTCTTTTTTTTCTTTTATGTTTTTCTTTCCTTTTCTTTCTTTCTTTTTTCGTTCTTTCTTTCTTTTTTCGTTCTTTTTTCTTTCTTTCTTTCTTTCTTTCTCGATCATCATTCCTTCATTTTCACTTTTGCTTTCCTCTTTTCATATTCTCTATATTTTTGTTTTTGTTTTCGCTGTAACCTAAGTATGTTGTAAACTGTGGTATATATTTATTTACATAATTATACATGCGCAAGCGCACACACACACACACACACACACATATATATATATATATATATATATAATTCCATAATTATTTTCAATCCAAATTTTCTTTTCTTTTAATCGTGCTTTTTCAAGTATTTTCTTCCTTTTTCCTTTTCTTTCTTTCTTTTTAATTTAATCATGCTTTTCTATTTGTTTCTTTTTCTTGCCCTTCCTCCCTTCTTTCTTTCTTTCTTTCTTTCTTTCTTTATTCCTTTCTTTCTTTTAATCGCTATTTTCACGTCTTTTCTTTCTTTCTTTCTTTCTTTTCATCGTTTCTTTCCGTATCTTTTCTTCATGTCTTTTATTATTTCTTCCTTTTTTTCTCTCTTTCTCCGTTTCAGTCGCACTTTTCGACGTATTTTCTTTCTTTCTTTCTTTCTGTTTTTCTTTTTTAATTTAATCACGTTTTTCGATTTATTTCTTTTTCGTTACCTTCTTTCTTTCTTTCAATCGCTCTTTGTCATTTTTTTCTTTCTTTCTTTTAGTCACCCTTGTCATGTATTTTTCTTTCTTTTCATCGCACTTTCCATGTATTTTCTTTATGTGTTTCTCTTTTTCTTTCTTTCTTTCTTTCTTTCTGTCACTCACGCATTTCCATGTATTTTCTTTCTTTCTTTCTTTCTTTCTGTCACTCACGCATTTCCATGTATTTTCTTTCTTTCTTTCTTTCTTTCTTTCTTTCTTTCTGTCACTCACGCATTTCCATGTATTTTCTTTCTTTCTTTCTTTCTTTCTGTCACTCACGCATTTCCATGTATTTTCTTTCTTTCTTTCTTTCTTTCTTTCTGTCACTCACGCATTTCCATGTATTTTCTTTCTTTCTTTCTTTCTTTCTTTCTTTCTGTCACTCACGCATTTCCATGTATTTTCTTTCTTTCTTTCTTTCTGTCACTCACGCATTTCCATGTATTTTCTTTCTTTCTTTCTTTCTTTCTTTCTTTCTTTATTTCTGTCACTCACGCATTTCCATGTATTTTCTTTCTTTCTTTCTTTCTTTCTTTCTTTCTTTCTTTCTTTCTTTCTTTCTTTCTTTCTTTCTGTCACTCACGCATTTCCATGTATTTTCTTTCTTTCTTTCTTTCTTTTCCAAATTTTTTTTCAAATATCTCGTCCCATTTCAACATCATCCCCTACCATTTTTCTGCATAACAGATACCTAGTCTCGATTTTTGTTCAATCTCTTTTTTAGTTGCTTTTTTCTCCCTAACTTTCTACGCTTACCTCCAATCACGAAAGGTTTTTTTCTTCAAAGAGACCGACAAGAGACATCGTGCCTCCGATCGATATGTCTCCTTATCGTATATAGTGCTATCTCAATGATCGATTAGATGTTTGATTCAAATAAAAAAAAAATATATGGAAGAACATGAAAATAGTTAACGCAATACACTATCACGATCTAACCTGCAAAGAAAAGGAACCTTAACAAGAAATCTCGCGATAATAGTCTGACGACTGAAGCTGTTATATTCAGCAGACGAAACGCTCCTTCGGACATTAAAAACTAGCTCCTTCGATTTTTTTTTTATTATTATAGACATATATCATATATTTCAAACCATAAAAAAAAATTGACGTGTTATTATTATCGATTGTGAGAACAGCTCGTCAACATCTACACATATCTACATGTGATACCCAAGATGCTGTGGTTGCCTCTTTCTTCAATTTAAAAGAAAAAGAACACAAGAAACAACATTCTTGACACCCGGCTTCTAGACTACTTCTGACCATAAACGAAGACATCATTATTATTATTATTATTACTATTATTATTATTATTATTTCCTTTGATTTCTGATGTGTACTGATTTCTTTTCGGATGTGGGCTGTACTCGTGAGAACAATTTTTTGTATTTCTTTAAGGCGTGGGCTTTCAGGAATCCCTTCAATTAGTCTACTGGAATCTTTTCCAACCAATCCGAGGGCTCCAACTACAACAGGGATTGTTGATGTTCCCATATGCCACATTTTGGAGATTTCTATTTCAAGGTCCTTGTATTTTGATAGTTTTTTTTTTTAAGATCTTCAGCGAAAAAGTAGAAAATTGTCACAGTACACCTATAGCCATATGCAAACGGAGGGGAAAAAGTCTGTACGATCCCTATCTATGCACATACACACACATACATATTACGAAATGGACAAAGTCCGACAATTTATTTATTAAAAACATTTTTATGTTTAACGTTATAGATACAAGTATTTAAGTAAATGCTCTGTTTATAATAAACAGTATTAAATAACATTTACCGGCCTGAATGTCCGAGAAATTTTCATAGAAAATATTCGTTCTTTGACAGGATTCGAACCTGCATCCTATACGGAACCGTCATTTACGCTGACGTGCCTTACCGTTAGGCTACAAAGAAGCGTTCGGTAGACAAGGTCGAATTTACTGCTTATAAACTTCAATCTTCCATGAATCTCGAATATTCATAACTGCTCATGGCGTATCAAATGTAAACAAATGACGTCATATATTACGACAATTTATTTATTAAAGACATTTTTATGTTTAACGTTATAGATACAAGTATTTAAGTAAGAACGAATATTTTCTATAGAGCCGAGTTGAAATTTATGGTCATTATTTAATTGATAGCACTTTTCTTAGTATGTGGGATGTTCTAAATCGGGCGATCTTCTGAGCAACCTGTATGTTGATGGTACCTGGGACATTGTTAGTAAGATTGTCATTCCACATATCCTGTTAATCTCGATCTCCGGGTCCTTGTATTCGGGCTATTTCTCGATATTTTTCAAGGAGGTGTTTCTCTCAGAGGTCACTGCTATGTCAATAAGCATACATTTCATGAATTTCTTGACGTTTTTGATAATATCGGATCTGTTGGTTTTTATTTCCCTGCCAGTTTGAACTGGCATGTCCCAGAGGATGGTTACATCGTTATTTTGGGTAACTGTGTCTGGCTGATGATCATACCATCTCTCAGTGATTTCGATTTTGTACTTCTCGCATATATTCCGGTGGATATATGTTGCCACCTTGTGATGTCTTTGGATATATTCATCCTGAGATAATATGGTCGACAGAAAGCCGAGTTCGAATTCTAGTTGGGTTCGTTAGATTCACTTACGCACAAATACCCTTGGAAAAGGTATGAATCCATATATTCTCCCTCGCAGCTATGGATTGAATAGCAGGAAAGACTGAGTTAATTAGCCTTGATTGGCAACCAGTCTACCGCAGAAAGAAATGACAACCCCTTCAAGGGAAAATCTGCCTCGTCACTCATGTATGGAAAATACTTGATCGCCCAAGCGTGTCCTGGTATACACCACCTTACATCATTAATTGGTTTCAGAGGTTACGCCTTAGGTCGAAAAACGACTTACGTCGTAATAATCACAATATAAACCACAAATAAGCACTCCCAATTGCTTATTACAATATTTATATATGCGTACCGTATTCTAAATGAAATGATTAATTTCCACTTTATCTTTCAGCGACATAGCCTTACGCTTAATTAGCACTTGCACTGGGACTTTTCTTCGAAGTCATGCACAAATATGTATTCTAAATCACATTGAAAGAACGTCAACGGCAGAGCACTGATGCAAAGAGTTCTGAATTTTGGAGCAGAAAACAACTCATAAGTGCAACCTGTCGGTAGGAATTTGAAATAAGAACATCTGCTAAACATACTTTATTGTGGTATTTTTGGTTTTTCATGATTTTATAATATATATATATATATATATATATATATATATATATATATATATATATATATTATATATATATATATATAGTATACATAAAATTATTTTTAAATTTATTTAAATATGATTTTATATGTGTTTATTGTTATTTTAGTGCTTTGACATTTAGAAAATATTAAAACGGATGTCGTAAACTCGAGTAAAACGACATAAGTCGAGTTTTATTTTTTCTTATACTATTTATGAAAAACCGACGTATCTTCGAAAATGACTTAACTCGAAAGGCCTTAAGCCCAGGTATCACTGTATCTTGTATGGTAATTAACTGACTGAATTAAACATTACATTATAAGGAAACATTCGGCATTCGTTGCTTGACCGAGGAGCCAGTCCTTAAAATGTATAAAATCTTTTTATTAAAACAGTTTACATCTATAACAATCGAGTTGCAATTAGCGTTCTTTCCCGGAATGATTGGTGGCTTCCTACCTAAACGTTTGTTTGATGTGGCGTAGAAAGCTAACATGCTGATTATATCATTAGGCATTGGAGAATCAGAAAAAAAAGGGATTGTTAATGTCTGTTTGTCAAGGATACCTGGTCCAGTGGATAAAGAAGGTCGGTTAGATCCATTGACTAGACTCAAAAGAGTTGTGAGTTCAATACAAAACCACAGCAGTGGTGAACCAAAATTTGAAGAAATTGAGTTACATGGAAATAACTGAGATATCCGAAAGAGGCATGGCACGTGGAACTAGAAACGTTGCGAATGTAGGGATGATAGTGAGGGTAACAGTCCGAATAATGTAAATAATGCAAGTAATCATAATACTTCATCTCAGAGATATATACAGATATTGAAGGCATGGCCCGTGAAACTAGAACTATCTATCTCGGTGGACAAAATGAAGGGTTCTATTCGAAGTTCCAGTCACCTGAAGAAGGCAGGAGCTTACAATGGCCAAAACGTTTTGAATATAACAACGAAGATGAGCATAACAGTCCGAATAATGTAATTAATGCAAGTAACCATAATACCTCATCTCAGAGATATAGAGACCAAAATGTTGTGAATATGCCAATGAAGATGAGGATAACAGTCCGAATAATGCAAGTAATCCTAATACCTCATCTCAAACATATAGAGGCCGAAACGTTGTGAATATGGAAATTCTTCATTTCGGAGATATAGACAGATATTGAAGGCATGGCACGAGGAACTACAATAATCTACCTCGGTAGACAAAATGAAGGCTTCTATTCGAAGTTCCAATCACCTGAAGAAGGCCATAGCTTACAATGGCCAAAACGTTTTGAATATGGCAATGAAGATGAGGATAACAGTCCGAATAATATAAATAATGTAAGTAATCATAATACCACATCTCAGAGATATAGTGGCTGAAACGTTGTGAATATGGCAATGAAGATGAGGATAACAGTCCGACTAATATAAATAATGTAAGTAATCATAATACCACATCTCAGAGATATAGTGGCTGAAACGTTGTGAATATGGCAATGAAGATGAGGATAACAGTCCGAATAATATAAATAATGTAAGTAATCATAATACCACATCTCAGAGATATAGTGGCTGAAACGTTGTGAATATGGCAATGAAGATGAGGATAACAGTCCGAATAATATAAATAATGTAAGTAATCATAATACCACATCTCAGAGATATAGTGGCTGAAACGTTGTGAATATGGCAATGAAGATGAGGATAACAGTCCGAATAATATAAATAATGTAAGTAATCATAATACCACATCTCAGAGATATAGTGGCTGAAACGTTGTGAATATGGCAATGAATATGAGGATAACAGTTCGAATAATGTAAATAATGCAAGGATTGTTAATGGTCAAGAACTGAGGCAGACGTTTTAATAGACTGCCATTATTAACAACGTTACCGTTTTTATCATTCGCAATTGATTGTTTTAAAAAAAAGGACGATTTAATCAATTTTCCCGATCAATTATTTTAACAATCAATCGTCTCCTACGTTTTTCAGCTTCACCTTGTATCTCACCGCCCCACCGATGTTTCTTCTTCGTAATTATTGTCACAGATGATATCATTAATCAATATTTACTTATTATTATTATTATTATTTTTTCGTTGGTCGTTTTTTTTTTTTTTTACCCATGTTGTTAATTTTTTATGATGTCGCTGTCCCCAAATAATTGTTACTTTCATCTTGAACATTTTTATAATCAAAGTTTTCCTTTTGATTTGATTTTTTTTTTCAATCTCCCCCTTCTGTTGTATTTTTATTCTCTGTAATTATTAAAATCAATATATTATTATCGCCATACAGGGGAGTGAGATGGGACGGCTGAGACAAGGTTTTAACAGATATTTGACGGCTGGCAAAAATGATCTGTAAACTCAAGAATAATTTTGATTCCTGAAACATTTTAAAGGCATTTTCCAAAACTTATAATTATAATGATTTGTTCATCACGTCGTGTATACAAGAATTATCCACAGAGTATAATTGTCGGGGGGGGGGGGATGTGAGTGAAGTTGGGAGTGGGTGATCTTGTCAAATGATATTGAGAAACTGTCGGTTGACAAAGTGACAGCTGCCAAGTGGTGATTTGGAAATGAAATCTAGCTTCCTCGAGCACTTTTGTGTTTGGTATTTTTCTGTGCATTTATTTTACGTTTTATACTTTGGCGGACATGTGCGTCTTGTGATATGTGACATATTGTTTTCTACGCACATGTGCCGCCATTCCATAGTTTTTCTCAATAAAACATTATAATTATACTTTTAATATTTCCCTGCAATTTTAGATCTTTTTTAGTTAAAATATTAGACACCTTTTTACATGTTGATGCCATTATTATTATTATTATTATTATTATTATTATTTTTATTATTATTATTATTATTATTATTATCATCATTATTATTATTATTATTATCATCATTATTATTATTATTATTATTATTATCATCATTATTATTATTATTATTATTATTATCATCATTATTTTTATTATTATTATTATTATCATCATCATCATCATTATTATTATTATTAATATTATTATCATCATCATCATTATTATTATTATTATTATTATCATCATCATCATCATTATTATTATTATTATAATTATCATCATTATTTTTATTATTATTATTATTATTATTATCATCATTATTTTTATTATTATTATTATTATTATTATCATCATCATCATTATTATTATTATTATTATCATCATTATTTTTATTATTATTATTATTATTATCATCATTATTATTATTATTATCATCATCATCATTATTATTATTATTATTATTATTATTATCATCATTATTTTTATTATTATTATTATCATCATTATTATTATTATTAATATCATTATTATTATTATTATCATCATTATTATTATTATTATCATTATTATTATTATTATTATTATTATCATTATTATTATTATTATTATTATCATCATTATTTTTATTATTATTATTATTATTATTATTATTATTATTATCATCATTATTTTTATTATTATTATTATTATCATCATTATTTTTATTATTATTATTATTATTATTATTATTATTATCATCATCATTATTATTATTATTATTATTATTATTATTATTATTATTATTATTATTATTATTTCTTTTGATTACTGGTGTACATTCATTTCTTTCCGGTTCCCGACTGGAGACGTAAGTTCAGAAAAGGCGCCATGATATTTTCCACTGAGCAATTGAAAAAAAAAAACTAAAAAAACATTTTACATAGATAAATCCCTTTGTAAAGTGTGGGCTGTACTCGTGAAAACAATGTTTTGTATTTCTGTAAGGCATGGGCTACCAGAAATCCCTTAAATTAGTCGATTGGAATCTTTTCCAATCAAATCGATGGCTCCAACTACAATAGGGATTGTTGATGTTCTCATGTGCCAAATTTATTATTCTTGTTATTATTATTATCATTATTATTATTATTATTTTTATTATTATAATATTTCGATTTCTGCTGTTGTTACACCAAGTCTGCAGAAAGACCTAAGGCAGGTAGAAGTGTGTTGTTATGGCTACATTTCATGATTTGTTATACTAGTTCGCATAACGTCACTAGCGTTACATAGAGAAAGTTCTTCTTAGTGTACGGGGTGTACTTATAAAGACAATTTTTTGGATTTCTTTTAAGTTCGGATTTCCAAGGATTTCTCCAACGTGTTGTTGTGTTCCTTTTTTATCATTCCAAGCGCACCTACTATAATTGGTACTATTATTGTTTTCAATTTCCACAGTTTTTTTCTATTTTGATTTCCAGGTCTTTATACTTCGATAGTTTTTCAAATTCCTCGGTTAATATGTTACAGTTCGCTGGGCAAGCCATATCAATTAGGAAGCAAGATTTTTCTTTTCGGTTTTTGACATTTCTGAGTGGCATATTTGCTTCAATCTTCCTGTCTGTAAAGATGGTTTTATTGGTTTCCGTTAAGAACCGAATTTACTATGCTAGTTAATAATTCTGTTAAAGGCTTCGTTAATTTTACGATATTCTGTTTTCTACAAAGCAGTCAAAATATTTTATATTTGTAAATAAGCAATAAGTCTATGTTATAAATGAAGAAAGACTATATAATATCAATTCTTCTATAGGCCACTGAATACTGAAGAATTTGACCACAGGAATTCAAAGGAGAGCTAAGATTCCACAGAAGGATGCTAAGAAAAACAAGGAAAAAACATATGGGCAATGAGAAATTTCATTGATTTATTTATTTTCTACGGTTTATCAACCTACCGGTGGTTATATAAAGCTATAAAATATTTTTAAACTGTAAGATTTGTTTTTGAGATCAGAATAATTTAGTAATAGACGTATTACTGACAAAAACATAGCTGTAGATATCGAACGGGGGATCTATTCTATATTACACTCAATATATAAACTGATCCCTCATTTTGTGGCGAATTTAGTTTATGAATTTATATTCCAAAGAATGTACCGTCCTGGGTATGACGATAAACTACATCCGCGTCCTGGGTAAGACGATAAACTATATCCTACAGCAAGGCCTCTGATCAGGAGGTTTTGAGGAGCGTGGAACCATCTCTAAATTGCTGGTGTTCCCCAGGTGGTAGAACCTGTTAAGGTCCCAACTATGGGCAAATAGTTAACTCCCAAAACTGGGGTCAAAATACTATAAAAATGTAAAAATATGTTTTAATAGCAGAAATACTTTGTAAAATAAAAAAAAATAACCAGCAATACAAGCAGGTATACATTTTTGGGAAAAAATATTACCAGCAATAAAAATTTTGTCGGCATTAAATAATCCATTGAGGTTGATATGCCGTAAAACAAACCAAACCAAACCAGCAATAAAAATCTTGTTAGCATTAAATAACCATTGAGGCTGATATGCAGTAAAACAAAACAAAACAAACCAATATATAATGAGATAGATAGATAGATAGATAGATAGATAGATAGATAGATAGATAGATAAAAAAAATATTACCAGCAATAAAAATGTTGTCAGCATTGAACAACGCGCTGAGGTTGACATGCCGGAAACCAAACCACACCAAACCAAACCACACCAAACCAAACCACACCAAACCAAACCAAAGAATGTAAATAAATCTAAAAGATATACCGGTGTAGGTAATCAGTATTGCATCGATTTGATATTTTTTTGTTACGGCTTATCAACCCTTAGCAGGTTATTTAAAGCTACAAAATCTTTTTAGATTTTAAGAATTGTTTTTTGAGGAAATAATTATTTAGTAACACACGTCTTACTAATTAACTCACAACTGGGGTAGAAGATGTGGATTCATACCTAATTAGAATTTGATAAACAAACAAGGGATTATAATGTGCATATGAAACGGTGGATCTATTCTATATTACAAGTAAGATATAAACTGAACCCTCACTTTGTAGGCAATGTAGTTTGCGTACATTTATATTCCAAAGAATATACCTGTAGAGTTAATCAGTATTGCATCGATTTGTGTTTTACGGCTTATCAACCCCTAGCAGATTATTGGAAGCTACAAAATTTTTTAGATTGCAAGAATTGTTTTTTGAGATACTAATGATTTAGTGATACACGTCTTATTGTCTCATAGCTGCGGGGAGAAAACGTGGGTTCATGCCTTTCTCAAGGGTATTTGCGCGTAAGTGAATATAACAAAACCCAAAGGTATAGGAACTCGGCCCCCCGATTAACAATCCCAAGCCATTATCCATTGCACCAGCCACACATCCAAGCTTATAACCCCTGGTATTCGCAAGCGGTCATCCATCTAGGTACTGACCAGGTTCAATGTTGCTTAACTTAGGTGATTTTATGGGAACTTGTTTTGCAACGTGATGTGGCCATAAGCCCATTACACCACCTGCACATCCAAGCTTACATCTGGTATTCCCAAGCGAAAGAGAAACTAGAGATATTATCTAAATAAAAAGAGATATATACTGGATATCACGACGAAAAGAAAACGTCCGATGCTGAGGTTACTAGGACCTTCGATAATATGAATATTTTGTTGAATAATTATTATTTTTATTACAACATATATAGTATTATTAGATTGATTAAATATCATTCTTATTAAAGTATATATCGTATTATTAGGTTGATTAAATATCATTCTTATTACAACATATATCGTATTATTAGGTTGATTAAATATCATTCATATTAAAATATATATTGTTTTATTAGGTTGATTAAATATCATTCTTATTACAGCATATATCGTATTATTAGGTTGATTAAAAAAAATCAAATTTCATAGTTTAATAAAGGGCTAAAAAGCTTAACCCAATAATTAAAGGGAAAAACCCTTTATGAAGTCGTCAAAAAATAAATTGTAGTTCAGTGCGACGTATTTATATATGAAACAGCCCGTTGAAAATAAATAAATAAATAAAATAAAACAAAATTATCCATACACCTAACAACATACTATGGCGCCAAAATCTATCTATCTCTGTGAATAAACAGACGATGCGCGTACAAGAAAGACACCATTCGCTTTGAAATAGACACACCACCCTTATGTGGGTAAAAATTAACTCTTAGGCCCCTTATCAAAAATGGTCACCCCAGCCGTTTTCATAGTAACGTATGAACATGCTTATAACGATACGTAAACTTCAAAATTGGTTATTCCTAAATTTTCGCTTGAAGATGAAACAGGGCTTGTTACTTTAATTCAATTTAATTTTAATAATTATATTAATGTTTTCGGCTCTCGTTTTTGAAACATGAGAACACTTATGTAGCGAAGGAATCATATTTTTTTGAAAAAAATAATTATAATCTACTTCTGTACGGAGCACTGTTTTTTAAAAATAAAGACAAAAATACTAGAGAACCCTGGAGAACCTAACGTTTTTCTTTCATATTTTTCTATATACCTGCTAACACACACACACACACACACACACGCACACACACACACACACACACACATACATACATATATATATATATATATATATATATATATATATATATATATATATATATATATATATATATAGTACTTTCATGTGGACGCCAAAAAGCTTGTAAGGGCTGATATATTTGCTGATCAAACAAATTTTAATTTTAAAAGAAGGCATTGTCGTCTTCTCTACCGTGGGAATCATCATTCACACACACACACACACACATATATATATATATATATATATATATATATATATATATATATATATATATATACCGAGAAAAAGGTAATTCCAAACAGTAGTCGCCGCTGCTACTAACGCACCGCTCTTCGTTAACGAATAGAGCCCTCTGGCGTTTGTATACATTTGTATATAATACGTTAGAATTATATTCGAATTTGTATATAATACGTTAGAATTATATTCGACAGAATTTGCAAATCAGCAGCTGGTTTAAAGAGGCACTATAATACAAAACAAAATAACCTTCAAAACTTTCATTACACCATTCGTTAGTTATTTATGTTAAGAAAGCTTGTAAGTGTGCAGCAAGGGTTAAAGATCCCCTTGCGTGCTCATGAACGTGGCAATGCACTATACGGTTGCAGTCACTATTACAAACGCGAACTGGCTGTATTTTGTTTTAATGTTTTCTTAACTGGGTGTTATTCATTTTATCATTTTTCTCACTTTCCTTCTTTTATACTCATTTTAATATTCTCTTAACTATAAGTTTTTTTACCACTTAAAAATTAAGGATAGCCTTTTATAAACTGTTTGAAAATCTGAGTTTTTTTGGGTTTTGTACTATATTTCATCCTGTTTTTTTATTTTTTTTTAGATCCTCTTATACTTACTAATCAAACAAATCTTCATTTTAAAAGTAAGATATGGTCGTCTTCTGTAAAGAAGTGACAATCATAACACATATATATATATATATATATATATATATATATATATATATATATGATATGATATGATATATACTTGTCAACAATACTAATATAATAGCATCGTCTACATGCTATAAAAGGCTAAAAATAATGGAAGCCTTATTAATAAAAACAAACAAACCAACACTTAATAATATTAACTTCGAAAATGGACATAATATCTTGACCGTGTTTTGAAAAAAAAAAAAAACATTTTATAAAACATACATACAAAAAACTATTTCTAATTTTCATAGTTAAAATATAATCCGTGAAAATGGCCAAATGTATAGCCGAAAGCGGTCGGATAAAAAGAACATTCAGACAGTTTTTATATAATTTACCATCCGAAAAGAAAAAAAATATATTAGATCGCATGAGAAATTGTATAAAAGACTAAAAAAGCACCTTGTATTCAGTGAAATGTGCATGAAATAAAGATTGCTGCCTAAATACAGAAATATTATATATATATATATATATATATATATATATATATATATATATATATATATATATATATGATATATATGATTTATATATAAATTTAAACATTATAAATATATATATATATATATATATATATATATATGATATATATATATTATATATATGATATATATATATATTATATATATAATGTATATATATTTACATATATATATATACATTATATATATATGATATATATATATATATATATATATATATGATATGTATATGATATATATGATTTATATGATATATATATAAATTTAAATTTTATAAATATATATATATATATTTACATATATATATATAATGTATATATATATATATATATTTACACACACACACATATATATATATATATATATATATATATGTGTGTGTGTGTGTTTGTTTGTGTGTAACGTGTAGTGGCCGTATGCCAAGTTTGAATGTCTTCTCTCGGGAAACATGAACGCGGTGCTTGTTTCTTTTTCACTGTTGATGTCTCGCCACTAAAAAGGACGTTTCCACCCCAAGCATGTAAGCCAAAGACAAGGCCATTATACAACTTTTATAATATTATACGTTCCAATATCAGTCAGTGGGACAAGTAATAAAACTGTTCAACCGCTTTCCCTTTTGAATGGTTTGTCATATTTTTGACCAAGTCATGAGAAGTTGTCGAGTTGAGATCAATCGAAATTTACTTCTACGTGTAAATCTGCCGTTACTTCTAGACGCAATACTATTCAATACTATGCAATACTATTCAACCCCATTTTGTCACAAGTTTCGAAACAGATTTCGTATGTGCCAAAACTGACAACAAATCCTACAGACTCTTTCCCTGGGAAGGGACGATCTATTTAATGAATCTGAAGCCTCTTTCTGTTTTTTCTTTCCAATGCATGCTCGTCGTTGGACTTTGGTCAACATGTGAGCTGACTTTGTATAAGGATGGGCTGTACCCAGGTTCAATAGGAACTCTAGGTTCAATTTGAATTCGAACTAGATTTTATTTTCTGGATTGCTAATAAAATTGCCAACATTTCCATTATACTATCAGCGATATGATGCAAATTAAAGACTCGTTTTAGACACTACTTTGTGTCCTAGAAACCCCGACTGTCTCTTTTTGATGTTAAGTATAATGGTCTTTTCTTTTGCCATTGTCTCTAGGACTCATCGTTGCTCACATCTTCGGTGCCATGGTATTCTCTCTGTCGAACCACATTTCTGTTGCTTCAAGTCTCTTCTTCAACTGTGAGGAGATTGTCGAGCATTCACTACCATATAGGAGGACTAATATTACGTAACAGTTCAATAGTCTTTTCTTTGTTTCTGTTTATCTGTGAGATTGTCCAGCATTCACTGCCATATTGGTTAGGACTGATATTACGTAACAGTTCAGTAGACCTTTCTTTGTTTCTGTTGCTTCAAGTCTCTTCTTCATCTGTGATGAGATTGTCGAGCATTCACTGCCATATAGGAGGACTGATATTGCGTAACAGTTCAGTAGTTTTTTCTTTGTTTTTAAAGATATTTTTCTGTTTCTTCATACTTTGCTCAGCTTTTGGAAGGCATCTTTCGCTATCCCAATACGCATTCGGATTCCAGTGTCGCTCTTTTCTTCCTCTGTTAATACGCTTCTCGGATATCTAACAATTCTGTTACCTTTCTCTTTTCAGTATCTACAATTTGTAATTTGCATCTCCGGTTGTTCGTTTTGCTAGAAAATACCCTTTATTTATTGTGTAAATTAATCTTTTGAATAGTGTGTAATACATTATTTATCATCTGTCAGTTGCGTATCTGTCGTTGGACAGAGTGCATCCAGGAGCGGCTCCATCAAAGGACAGAGTCGCAGTTGAGGAAAATCATACTGAGAGGTGCGTAGCCCTAGGGAACAGCTGCCCGAGGCCGCATCAGAGAGAGGGGTCGACGGTTGTGGGTGCTACGGGCAATTTTTGTTCCTAGCCCGAGTACGAGCGCTTGGGCTACCGGCATTAAACCGACCTTGTGTCACAACCTGACCTCGTGGGAGGTTGAGTAAATACAAATACCCTTTCTTTATTAATTTTATTTCCTATTTTAAGACTTTCTATATTTTATTTCTTTTATTTGCTTTAACCTGGATTTGATGTAACGTGAGTCTCCTGTAACCTGAGTTATGTATTCAGGCGTGCAATTTTTACAATCCATCATTTATCGGTAAATCTAAATTGCTTCCAATCATTTATTTATACGAATGAAACGAACGCGTCATAAATGTCGAGGTTTTATTAATCGAGATATATCTAATAAAAATGATCAAACAAAATGTATTCATTTTTCTTACCTCATTTTCTATTCCTCTGTCCTGTCTAAAGTGCCTCACGGATAAAGATTGCTGCCTAAATACAGAAATATTATATATATATATATATATATATATATATATATATATATATATATATATATATATATATATATATATATGTATATATATATATATATATATGATATATATGATTTATATATAATAATATATCTAATAAAAATGATCAAACAAAATTTATTCATTTTTCTTACCTCATTTTCTATTCCTCTGTCCTGTCTAAAGTGCCTCACGGATAAAGATTGCTGCCTAAATACAGAAATATTATATATATATATATATATATATATATATATATATATATATATATATATATATATATATATATATGTAAATGTGTAAATTAACTGAAGCAACCGCTTTAGTTTCCTTTCTTTCACCATACGGTCAAATTTAAACCCACTTTATTGACAGAGTGTAAGATTTCTATTTTTTCCTCAGATTAGATCATTTTCAGTGGTGTGCATTAATATTAATCTATTTTCACGGTGTGGGAAAACATTTGTTTGGCCGGGAAAAAATATTGCATCATCCATGATTGCATCAGATTTTTATCACACCCAGACACTATTGTCTCGACTATCGATTAGTTGTCCAAAGGCCATTGTCTGCGATGGACGTTAATCCAAAGAAGCGTACGAAAATTGTAACGCTTCACGAACACACTGCCAAGCCTTAACAGTGACCAAATAAAAGTACTATATACTGGCCTGGAAATTCTCCTGATTTAATTCCAATCAAGTATCCGTGGTCAATCTGCAAGGAACAATTTTGTGGAATAGACATACGCACTGACATGTGCACTGGGTCATGTTTCATTAGAAAAATAAGGGAAAAGTAAATAATAACGGAATTATTTCTTTTGTTTTAATTAATTTGCCCAAGGGTGTATATTTATTTTTATAGGGTACACTTGTTTGAGTTGATATATCTATTTGTTGAGAAACAATGAAATTTATTTTTACCGGACTTGATCCTCGAATGTATTATCAAAGAAAACGTACCTCTCTTCAGAGGTACCTTTCATTTTATGCAATTACAAGACGTTCGCATAGCATTTACTTAATCTATGTCCCCGTTTTTAAAACGTGATTTTAATGCTGAAAAATAAACACGAATCGTAGAGAGCGACTATCAGTGTGGGGCAGGTACATCATGGCTATCCTGTGAGATATGTCAAGTTCATGTGTTTCCTCTGTGACATGACTCTATCAATAATCGAATATTTACGATCGGCTACAAATTGTTAAATTTTACGTCCAAAATATTAACGTTTTTAAAATAGATGTATACAAATATATAAATTATAAATATTTTAACATATTCAATTGATGCAACTTAACACTGAAGAGCGGACATATATATGCGAAACTCAAGAGTCTGGTGTTATGTCAGTGAACTATTCATTGACATTCTACACAGTCATTTCCCATTACACTTCTCTGGCGAGAGCTTAATTAGGATTCATTGAAATACACACGGAAACCTACCAAATTTCTTCCGCAACATGTAGATAATATAAGCATAATAGCCACATTTCGACGTAAAGAAAGGCTAAATTAATGGAAGTATCAATAAAAAAGAAAATCCAACACTCAATAACATCAATTATGAACATGGCCACAATGAGCTGACCGTGTTTGGAAAAGAAAAAGAAACAACGATTGATATATACATAAAATCAACCAAACCAAACCAAAGCAATCAAAATATTTAGATTTCGGCAAGAAATAACCCATAGAGTTTGATATGCCGCGAAACAAAATCAAACAAACCTAAGCAATCAAAATATTTAGATTTCGGCATTTAATAACCCATAGAGGTTGATAAAACAAATTAAAACAAATTAAAACAAACCTAACTATGTATTTTTGAAACAAAATTACTAGCAACACATTATACAATAGAATTACCAACAATACTTTTTTCAGAAAAATGACAAACTATACATTTTATCTGTAGTTGGAGGCATATAATTGTGTTCAAAATATTTATATTTTCGCTTTATAGAAGTGATATGTCACATCAACCGTCCAACACTGAAGAGTAAAAGAAATGCCGACAATCAAGAATAATGTGGCGACAACGGAAGCTAAGATCACCTTTAATAGTAATATTAGTGCAACAAACCCAAAACGAGAATTCAGCTCTTGCTACTGACATATTACACGTCTATGCTGCTTGTAGAGCTGGAAACAAATCTGACTGATCTGAATAATTTCTTGGGAGAAGTCCTTGAAACGTGACGGGCGCAGCTGTTCAACGCAAGCTTCAAGGAGCTGTCATACATCTTAAGTAAAAGCGATGAAAATACTTACATATTATCGACCAACAGATTTTGCGATTCGTACCGATTCGAAATCCTGAACTCTTATTGTTCTGACGTGTGCACACATTACTTCCGGTATACTGAACACTTACTGAAAGTGTCTCTTTGACGGAATATTCCTTTGTTCATATATATATATATATATATATATATATATATATATGTTACTAGACAACATATATATATATATATATATATATATATATATATATATATATAACGAGACAACAAGGATAACGAGAAACGTTATCACGTACTGTCGGCTAGAAAACACCGTTCGATGTCCTGAAGGCTCAGCTCTTAGAGAAGTAAAAAGAAATCTGAGAGTATGTGATCAAATATCATTATATATATATATATATATATATATATATATATATATATATATATATATATATATATATATATATGTGTCCAAGTAGAGGAATGGTGTATACGGAATAAATCCCAATAACAAACAAATGCGATTATTAAAATAGTGCTCAATATAGAGTAAAGCAAATATAAATATTTATTCGAAAATTATAATATAAACATGTTATAATTTTTGAATAAATAATTATATTATAAACACTAAAAAATAACCATTTTGTTTCAGCACTTCTAGTGCCTTATCAATTGATGGTGTAGAATGTAGTATATATATATATATATATATATATATATATATATATATAGATATGAGGTTAATGGTCAGAGTTGAATCAGAACAGGAAACAGTAGTAATAAAACGTGCTTAATACACGTGTGAAAAAAAAAAAGTAAAAAAAATAACATGCAGACCATTTAATTTTAAAATTCAGGAGGTCAGTTGAGTCCGCTACCTTGGTTTCAAACGTACAGTATCCTCAAACCAGAAATTCGAAAACTTACATGTTAGAAAAACCATGTTTAGCAAATATGAGGCTGCATAAAAAAATATTGTACATTTCAAAGGAAACATTTATAACATCTTTGCCTTTCTTCTTGTTCTTTCTTTTTTCTTCTTCACATCCTCCTCCTCCTCTCTTTCTATTACACCCCGTCTTCGTGCGTTTGTTTATTTATTATTGAAAATATAATATAGTATTTAACAGATTTTAAAAAGAAATGTTGACACCAAAGTAGCGAATTCAACTGAACTCCTGATTTTATTATATATATATATATATATATATATATATATATATATCATTAATGCAAAGAGACAAGATGAAAAACTATTCTTAGTCGACGCGTTTTGTATATATATATATATATATATATATATATATATATATATATATATATGTATATGGTATAAATAAAATAAGAATTGGAAAAAAGATCTAAGATTTTGCCGACGCGTTTCGTCTTCCGACTTTTTCAAGGCAAAAATGAAATCGAAATGTTCTTGTTAAAGTTACATTAAAAAATCCAAATTTAAAAAGATAGACGCTTCTGTCTAAGCCTTTTTTTTCTGGTTAATGTAAATTACATTTATACTAAGAGATTTTTTTTTTCATGTCAACAATTGATCTGGGAATTTATCTGGGAATTATCTATCAATCTATATATATATATATATATATATATATATATATATATATATATATATATATATATATACTAGCAGCATGGCCCGGCGTTGCCCGTGCATGATTCAAAAATCGTACGACTCATACAGCAATCGCTATCACTTGACATAAAATATTTTTGCCCTTCCTTGTCTTTAAGGGAGTGCCCTTTGCCGTGCTGATGTTGCTACATGCCTTACTTCCTGCCTATCTCACACTGCGAATTTTTTCTAAGCTCTATAATAAACATTAAGTCCTGTTACGAAAAAAAAACTAAACAAAATGAACACAAAATAATCAGCTTTAAACAAGGACTTGTAACTGGAAAAACCGAATGAAAAAAGAATGTTAACAACAAATACTTTTTCACACCCAACCCAGTTCTGCGGAATCAGAATCAATGTTGAGTTTAAGCAAGCGAATGAGCCAATTGCAGTAAAGTGCCATGCAGATTTAAATATTTCCCACTTGGGACGAATGCAGCTATCGATTTTTTCTTGCATGCTAGCATGCTAGTTAACATTCGTGGCAGTCTGCTGTTGGCTCTCACGGTAGCCAATAGAATCTTCCTGCCTGTTCGTGGCAGCCAGCTATAGGCTCTCACTCAGGACAGTACAAAATAGCCTCAAACTTCATGAATAGTGCCGTAGAAGCATGAAAAAATCGATTATTTCCACTATCGATGGGAGTTGGGAAATGCAAAGCCGGTCTTGGCCTTCCCGCTACCTTGGAGCATGTGCATGTAAATTTTGGTGCAAATCCGTCTAAAATTGCGTCCGTGCATTCATTATACACACACACACACACACACACACACACATCCTGCCACATATATATATATATATATATATATATATATATATATATATATATATATATATGTAAAAATATATAGAAAATAGGAAAGAACTTGTTAGAATTTCGCTTGAAAATGGAACAGAGCTTAGTACTTTAATTCAATTGAATTCAAATAATTATATTGATGTTTTCGGGTCTTCTTTTGAAACTTGAGAACTCTTATGTAGCGTTGGAATCATATTTTTAAATAAATAATTATATATATATATATATATATATATATATATATAATAATAATAATAATAACAATCCGTAGGAATATCATCCATGTGAATGCGAATAATATCAAATAATAAAACTGATTCACAAAGAGAACTCAATCTATTCTTTAAAACAGAGCATATATAAATAGTTAAATTTCATATAACAGAAATACAAAAGAGAAATCTCTTAACCCTTTGGTTTTGACAAATCCTGTAAGGAGGATCTTGCGGGGTGAAATAGCTATTCATATGGGTTAGTTTTGAATTTCTAATCTATCTATCTATCTATCTATCTGCATATATATATATATATATATATATATATATATATATATATATATATATGTATCCTTGTGCAGGTATGCAGAAAATAGAAAAGAACACGTTGGGTGCATAATCCGGAGTTCCTTAGTATTTTTGTTTTTATTTTTAAGAAGACAGTGCTCCATACAGAAGTAGAGCTTATATTATAATAATATTTTTTGTTTAAAAATATTTTTTGTTTAAAAATATGATTCCTTCGCTACATAAGAGTTCTCATGTTTCAAAAACGAGAGCCGAAATCATCCAAATAATTAATAAAATTAAGTTGGATTGTGGTGTTTAGTCCCGTTTCATCTTCAAGCGAAATTTTATATATATAATGATTGAAACTAAGAAAAATCCAGAACTGAAAAAATGAAGACGTAAACAAAAGCAAAATTCATGAACGTTTGTGTGTGTAGAAGAACATTAGATACATGAATGCGCACGCGCACAAAATGGATTGAAAAAGACGCGGAAAGATTGGAAATATCATTTAAAACCAGAAACCCCTGAAGGAAGGAAATTTACCAAGAAACTTCGACGTCGAGGAAAACAACCAAAACAAATTGATATTTAATGTTAAGTAATCTTTTTTTATATAAATTAAGTAATGTTTATATATATATATATATATATATATATATATATATATATATATATATATATATATATATATATATATACTTGTATACATATATTAGTCGATAGTGTTGTAAGTAAAAACGACACCTTTGATCGTTAAATAAGATGTCTTACGGAAGAGTCATTACCATGGTACATATATAGAAACGTTAAAATAAAGATGGGATATTATTGGTCATCCAGACACTCCATTTAAATATATGTGTTTCTAAACGGCTATGTTTTTTTTTATATTGTTCAATTGTGCTAAAAACTATTCGCTTTTAACGCCCCTGTGTAGAAACATTTAAAATAAAGCTCTGGTGATTTAGTTTATATTCCTTGTATAAAACCTACAGACACCTTAACAAAATTGTGTTAAGCTGGCGTTAACCACCTTGACTGTAATGTTGCTAAAACCGTCATATTTTTAAATCTATTTTTGCAATTAGCAAGCATAATGGACGATGTTTTTATGAGTGAAGTATTCGACGCTGAATCGCAATGTCTACAAATACAACAGAACTGAATAAAAAATGAACTATTATTAAATGGCAGGGCGGGATGAAGGTTAAAAAAATATCTTTCACAATGGAAACACAGACACAGACATACATTCATCAAAAAATATACACACGTATATCTGTATGCAGTTGAACTTCACTGATCGGATTATTATGTAGTTTTCTATTAATTACTAAATAATTTTTTTCGATTTACGCGCTACGGGGTAAAGCAGACGACATAAGCAAATATTTAATTTTTCATTTATATATACGCCTACTTACATTTAAATTGTATTTATTTATTTATTTATTTATTCATTTATTTTTAAGAAATTCATCCCAAGCAAGGCAGGAGTGCTACTAGCACGGAAGGAGTTACAAAGGATTGAGAACAAGAATAAAGAAGCGTTGTTTGAAGAATGGATATAAAAAAAGACGGGAAACAAAAACAAGATTAAGATATTTGAAGATGTCGATTGACATTACACTTGAATATTTGAAGATTATAGTTATCAGTGAAGCAAGCAAGAGGAAAGAAATTTCGCAGACGGGAAATTGCGAGAGAAGAAGCTCTTTGATTAGAAGAGTCGGTTACATTTAACCGACAATGAAAGGGTGGGACCGAATTGCCAAACAAGTAGCTCGCTTAAATTCATGCAGTCTGGGAACCAGCGAAAGCAACTCGCCAGAAAAGTTGCGTGAAAATACTCGTAGAAGAGACAGAGAGAAGCCACCGTACATCTGCGACTGTAGACGAAATGCCAGATCAGAACCTATCACATTGCATATTCGTCTCTGGATTTTGTCGAGGCAATAAAGTGTCCCCATATATATATATATATATATATATATATATATATATATATATATATATATATGTAATGAAAAACAAACCACTTTAAGGTACCATTACGATAATTTATTTCACCTAAATCCTTTTTTAAGGATTCAGGATCATCAGGTAAAACTTCCAACAACGAATTGAGAGGAAAAATGGGATTAGAAATTGGTGGGTAGTGTAATTTTTGTAATTTAATAGAGGGGGTTGAGAGTGGTAGTTAAAGAGACAATATAAAGTATAGGGAGGGGTTAATTTTATATTTCTCTTAAGTATGTTTAAATATATATATATAAATATATATATGACAACTTGTAATTTTTTTTCATGTGAAGACTTTAAACAGCAACGACATTTAAAATGAAAGACGAAAAATAATGCCATAATTAAGATGATGACGTTCTTGATTACATGAAACAAAATGCTATGTGTCATTTTTAGTTTTAGTGTCATTATCACCTTTTCGAGTGAAATGATAAAATAAACTTAAAGCGATAACGATGGACCTGAAAAATGTATTTTAATAGAAAGATTTGATAAATTACAATCGACGGTAGCAATGGTTGTTTGGTCAAGGGTTGTAAGCGTTCTGAAAGCAAAGGAAATGTTTGTCACAGATTAATTCCACAACGCAGAGAACAAATCACGATAAGTTCAGACTCGAATATCGGAGGCAGAAAGAAATGCCGAAAATTCGATTCGCAGGTACTATCTCGCAAATCCCAATGCACGTAACCAGTCAGAAAAATAACTCACTCGCCGACGAACGC
>OZ010604.1:67991835-68009335 GCA_963932145.1 Acanthosepion lycidas
AAAAGAAAGAAGGAAAAGAAGGAAGGAAAAGAAAGAAGGAAAAGATGGAAGGAAAAGATGGGAGGAAAAGAAAGAAGGAAAAGAAGGAAGGAAAAGAAGGAAGGAAAAGAAAGAAGGAAAAGATGGAAGGAAAAGAAAGAAGGAAAAGAAGGAAGGAAAAGAAAGAAGGAAAAGAAGGAACGAAAAGAAGGAAGGAAAAGAAAGAAGGAAAAGATGAAAGGAAAAGAAGGAAGGAAAAGAAGGAAGGAAAAAATGGAACGAAAAGAAGGAACGAAAAGAAGGAAGGAAAAGAAAGCAGGAAAAGATGGAAGGAAAAGAAAGAAGGAAAAGAAAGAAGGAAAAGAAGGAAGGAAAAGAAAGAAGGAAAAGAAAAAACGAAAAGAAGGAAGGAAAAGAAAGAATGAAAAGAAGGAAAAGAAGGAAGGAAAAGAACAAATAAAGAAGTTAAGAAAAAGATGCGTGAAAGAAAAAAAGTAAATGACGGAAGACGGAAGAATAAATAAAACGAAAATGAAAAGAAAAAACGAAAGAAAAAAGAATGTATGAGACGAAAAGCTGAGATTAAGAACGAAATCGGGTAAATAGCAGGACTGACTCGGTTCTATAGCCTTGGATGACAACTGGTCTAGGAGAAGGACAATACTGAATTCAAAACCTGCGGAGGGTCTCTGCATTTGGCCCTTCAAAAAGTGTGGATAATTCAGCACAAAAACCTTCATCACTATAATCAAATCTCATGCTGGTGTCGAGCTGTCAGTTTCCGAGGAACTGATCTGCTTGGCCCTCATACGTCGGATTCGACGGGAGTGTCGAATATATCAGACAAAAGATGTCATCTAATTAGCGCAGCCTGAATTTTAGTAATATGTTGCCGAATCAATCACCACCCTTTAATTTCAAGCGGTCCAGATACCATTGAGAACAGTTCATTAGAACAGTCGCCATGAATATCTTTATAGAAATGGCGACCGGAAGTCACGGCGGCGGGAAAGCGAACGAAATCGAGATGCCAACTCAGGACCGAAAACATTGCTTTGAGCGAGTGAACCCCCAGGATGTTGGTAAGGACCATCGTTCTTTGAACATTTTGGAATGCCGTTACAGAATCATTTACAAAAAAAACTGTACCAAATAAAAACAAATCACTTGAGGACTTTCAAAAGCAGCAACAGCTAAAATGAATAGAACATGTAACTCGAAGAGAAATTAATGGCGTAATCTAGATATTGACGTTCCATACTTCTCCGAACAAAACATTAATAAGGAAACCCTTACCAATACTAGAAAAAAACAAAAACAAAAAAAACGGTAACATCTACTAGACTTAAGAAATCTATTTTCAACCAAAAGTATTAGGTTGGTGCAAAAATAATGACGTTTTTTGACGTTAAAAAAAATGTCAAAAACGTCATTACTGTCAGTTTAATAAGTAAATGCTAAATATTTCCTTATAGGGTAACAGCTAATATTACCATTACCATACTGAACAGTATTTTATGCTTTGAGGGAAGATTTGGGCAATGACAATCCTCCTTTGAATATTGTGGACTGGCGCTACAGAATCACAAACAAAAAACTGTATCAAATAAAAAAAAACAAACATATCACTTGAGGATTACCAACAGCGGCAACAACTAAAATGAATAGCACGTAACTCTGAACGAAAATAATGGCATAATCAAAATGTTGATTTTCCACACTACTTTAAATAAAAGGTTAGGAAGGAAACTCCCATCAATACTGGAAATAGCGATAACAGCGACTGGACACTGGAAAACTTATTGTCCTGAAAATTATTTTAACAGAAAGATTTGATAAATTCCGGCCGATAGCAGTAGCTCGGTCAATGAAAATGTTTCCTTATAAGGAAACGGTTTATGGTACCACTACTGTTACCCTTTCGTTTTGTTTATTCTTTAGTCTGTTTAATTTTTTGTAATCAACAGATCTTGAGTAAGTATGTTTTGTATTCACACAAGACTTCGTAAAGTACTCTAGTGATTAGAGGTTAACGTCGTATTTTATTTGAATTAAGTCCTGATAGCTGACAAAGATTCGTTTTGAGGCGTCCTACCATAAAATCATCAATAATACATTTCTATGTTTGTTTATGATACATTTACATGGGTGGGGGCTGGAAAGTTCTAGGTTCGACCCACTAACCTAAATCTGACATAATGTCCGAAAATCAGAATTCGAAAGGAAGGGCGGCTTCATAGAAGAGCAGCGGACATTTCACCATTCTTTTCACCCCACAATGTCCATATATATATGTATCTCTCTCTTTGTCTCTCTCTATCTTATCTCTCTCTCTCTCTCTATATATATATATATATAAATATATATATATATATATATATATATATAAATCTATCCATCTCCATATATATATATATATATATATATATATATATATATATATATATATATATATATATATATATATATATATATATTAGTCTGATCTTGGCTATAAATAACAGCCTGTTCATTATCATCTCTCTATCTATATAGTATCCGTCCCGATCTGTTCATATCTATCTATCTATCTATCTCCGTTGGTTTAGCGTACGCACGTCTATATAGAAAATAACATCTAACTTTGAGTCATAATTTAATATATATATATATATATATATATATATATATATATATATATATATATATATATATATATATAATTTATTTGTATGGCCAAGATACGATGAGAAACCATTCAATCAATTTTTTTTTTGTACATTTATTGTAAATGTAGATTAGCGGAGAAAGTCAAAGCTGTAGACGAAAGATAACATTAGTAAAGTAATAATCATACGTACAAACATTTAGTGATAAATGTCGTATTGAACATTTCATTGATTTTGATGTAAGGTCCCTCATAAAATCTCGTTATATGCAGACTGGTATAGAAATCTAATGACCAGAACTTAATTTAAAATAATTAGAAACCAAAATAAATAAATAAATAAATAAAAACTTCAATTTCATGTCAGAATATCAGATATATAAAAAAAACCTACATTATTTTCGTCGGTACGAATTAGACTTTGCACGATACCAAATTCTAGCTGAATACAATAGGAAGATAGAATTACGTAAAATCTTCCAACCGTCTGAAATTCTATCCTTTACATCAACTCAGAGAATATTGTATTTAAGTAATGCCATAGAACAAAGTGTCCCCCCCGATCTTTTGAACAGGAGTGGGGTTTATCCTTTTTTTTTTTTTTTTATAGTGAACATTGCGTTTGTACGTGTTGTATTATGAACACGTGTTAAGCTCCTGAAATTAAGTCCACTACAAAAATATTTTTAGATTGTAAGAATTTTTTGAGATAATAAAGGTTTAGTAACACGTCTTACTAATTAACCCATAGGTGGGGAGAAAAGTTGGTTTCATACCTTTTTCATGTGTATTTGGGCGTAACTGAATACAACGAACCCAACTTGAATTGGAACTCGTCTCCCAAAACAACAATTCCGAGCCATTATTCATTACACCACCCGCATATCCAAGTTTACAGCAAATATAATTATTTTCAAGCGGTCTCTCATCTAGGTACTGAACAGTCTTGACGGTGCTTAATTTTATTGTAGGGGAACCGATGTTTCAACGTGATGCGGACGTAATCTTTCTGTTATTTTGAGTGAGAAAGCAACACCATGACACTGTATAACTAGGGTGTATATATATATATATATATATATATATATATATATATATATATATATATATATATATAACCAAGTATAGGATTGGTGTATACGTAATAAATTTCAATAACCAACACATACTATTCTTAAAACAGTGCTCAATGCAGAGTGGAGCAAATATAACCAATTATTCGTAAATTATAACGTATAAATGTTGCAAAATCACTACAAAAAATTTTGTTTCAACACTGACTTATCAAGTGGTGTTGAAACAAAATGGCTATTTTTGTAGTGATTTGATAACATTTTTATGTTATAATTTTCGAATAAATGATTATATATATATATATATATATATATATATTTAAATCTCTCTCTCTCTCTCTCTCTATATATATATATATATATATATATCTATATATATATATATATATATATATATATATATATATATATATATATATATATGAATTCAAATATACCTAGCCTGAGTACCTAATAGAGGTATTCCAGACACATGTGCCCCAAATACAAATGACTATATAGAACCATGTAAGTTGCAATCAGTTAAATAAATTTTCAGATAGGACAACTCAGTTCTCTCTTATGTATTTATTTATGACTTCCGAATTTCCATGTTTACCTCTTCCTTCAAATTATATATAAAATGTACATCTTGACACTGATGATCTTTATCCCCACCACTCGTAACCAGAGCTGAATGCCCTAGAAGTTAAAGCCAGTCAACTAACAAGCAAATCTGTGGTACTGAAAAGCATATTTATTATTTTATTAATATTTTTTTACATCGCTGTCACCCCAATAAAGGCATTAAAGCCACTGAGACACAAATTTCTGTCTTTGAAAAGAGTTAGAAACAGAAACATTTTCACATTATTTACATTATCTGGACTATTGTCCCCATCTTTGTCGCCATATTTATCACAACGTTTCGGCCGTTGTACGCTCCGGCCTTCTTCAGGTGGTTTGAATGTCGAACTAAACCCTTTATTTCTCTCACTCGGGTAGACTGTTCTAGTTCCACGTGCCAGGTTTGATGGATGCCAGTTATCAGTTATCTCCTATTAATTCCCCTCTGAAAGTTCTACTCTGCCTTAACCGGGTATTGAACTCACACTCTTTGGGTCCTGTCACTGGATCCAACAAACACCTTTATCCACTGTGCCATGTGTCCTTGAGATTAACAGGAGATAACTGATAACTGACATCCATCAAACATGGCACGTGGAACTATAACAGTCTACCTTAGTGAGCAAAATAAAGGTTCAGTACGGCATTCCAACCACCTGAAGGAGGCCGGAGCGTACAACGGCCGAAACGTTGTAATGAATATGGCGACAAATATGAGGACAGTAGTCCGAATAATGTAAATAATGTACATAATATCTCATCTCAGAAATATAAACAGATCCTGAAGGGCCGGAATATTGTAATAAATATGGCGACAAAGATGAGGACAATAGTCCGAATAATGTAAGTAATGTACATAATATCTCATCTCAGAAATATAGGCAGAAATATTTTTAAGGAGAGAAGACAAAAACAAGTAATCAGGAGAAGAGTAGATAGCGATTGAAATTATATTTATATTTTTGAAGATTAAAGTTAGCTGAAAAGCATGGAGTTCCACAAGCGAGAAGTGCCGGAAAAGAAACTGTTAGCATAGAACTTACGGCTATACCTAGATAATTCCACTCTAAACTGATCAGATCTGGACGCCAGTCTAGGACTGGACTTAAATTAAAAGATTTTAGGCATCATAGCGAAGAGCTTATCCGAACAATTACCATGGAAGTTTTTATAGAAAAGTCACAGGAAGGTAAGTTTATGGCGGTGGGAAAATGACTGAAACCGAGCTGCCAGATCATGACCAAGAATATTGCTGATTCTTCTTTGGATTTTACCAAGTAGCTCAAAGTAAATAGCAGAGGTACCGAACCACATTAGTTAGCAGTATTGTAAACATGAACGAATGACAGACTTATAGATATACAAGAAAGATGCTGGAGAGAAAAAATTATATAACACAACATAATGAAGCAACTTTCTTAGCAGCTGACCTACCAATGGATTCAAAATAGTCTTTCTACTTCATGTCATATGATAGCTTTAACTTTAATTCGAGAAGGCACAACAATTCATTAACCTATTATTATTTTTATTCCCTTTGAATTATGGCGTTTACACATTTCTTTCCGGGTCCCGCCCAGGGACCTAAGGTTAAAAATGACATCATGACACTTTCCACTGACAAAAAAAAAAAAAAAAAATGCATAGATAAAGCCCTTCGTAAAGTGTGGGCTGTACTTGTCAAAACAATTCTTTGTATTTCTTTGAGGCATGAGCTTCCAGGAATCCCTTCAATTAATCTACTAGAATCTTTTCCAACCAATCCTAGGGTTCCAACTACAACAGGGATTGTTGATGTTCCCATATGCTACATTTTCGAGATTTCTATTTCAAGGTCCTTGTATTTTGACAGCTTTTTGAATATCTTCAAAGATACATTGCAGTTTGCAGGGACTGCCATATCAATAAGGAATTATTATTATTATTATTTCTATTTCAAGGTCCTTGTATTTTGACAGCTTTTCGAATATTCTTCTTATTATTATTAATGTTGTTGTTGTTGTTGTTACTGAATTTGCCTGTTTGTTCAACGAGCTCCTTCTTCCAAAGTTTCTACCACAAACCTCAAGAGACTGATAGTAAAATGTTTGGGTTTTGGAAAGCTGGGTAAAAAACGAAGATTCTCAAAAAGTGTTTAAAATCTAATGAAAAAGATTTCCATTATTATGGTATAATCAAATGTTATTAAATGAAATTAAATCATGATGTTTATGAATTATTTAAAAGTTAAATTGAAATTTGCACGGAAACTAAAAATGTGAAAGAAATCTGTAAATGAAATATAAAGAAAGTCTTTACTTTCATTATCGTAAGGATGTGAAAAGTTGCAATTAGTAAAACTTTCTCCATTTCCAGTAAGACGTGCTTGCTAGGTATTCGAGAAATTTGCGTTAGTATATTTTTTAGAACAGGTCCTAAAGCGCTAATCACGAGGGAGATTGTTGTTTACAGATGCCACATTTTTTAAAATTTCAATTTTAGCGTCTGCATTTATTTATTTATACATTCATTTACTTAGCATTTTACCTGAGACCCATGGTGAAGCAAGTTTTTTTTCTGGTGAAGTTATTACAAAGTTTTTCTACTTATGTCAGCAGTTGTCATTAATACTCTTTTGTATTTTAAATACACAGAGTTTATTATTATTATTATTATTATTATTATTATTATTATTATTATTACGCTTTTTCACACAAGTATTTAAATGCACCAGGTACATTAAGTTATTTTTCAGGTAAAAACACGTCCTCAAAATATACACAGAGGCCAAAACAATCGATCTTTGGAGGGCACCAAATTGCTACGATATCCTCAGCAACTAAAGTAAGTCATACAGTTTTAATGCGATTAATCCCATTGCGCCAATCACTACTGGAATGACCTTGACATTCACCTCCCGTATTCCAAACCATCTTGTCATCTCAACTTTCAAATCAGAGTGGTTTATAATTTTCTCAATCACCTTGTTTGCTATATTTGTGCCATTTGGTATGGCAACCATCAATAATACGACAGTTCTTAGCGGCTTTATCTAGCACAATAATATCCGGGCGGCGATGGTGTATCACTGTGTTTGTCTGAAAATCATTGTCCAAGAACATTGTTAGCTTTCCAAATTCTTCAATTGTTCTGCAAGGCACATGCTTGTGCCAAATGTTATTGTAAGCAGTGTGAACAACGTAATCCGTTATCGAGTAATTATTATTATTATTGTTGTTGTTGTTGTTGTTGTTGTTATTTCCTTTGATTTCTGCCTCCCGCCCTGAGACATAATGTTAGAAATGGCATCATGACATTTTCCACTGACCAATTTAAACACAGACACACGCGCGCACAAACACACACACGCACGCACACACACATATTTACATAGATAAAGCCCTTCGTAAGGCGTGGGCTGTAATCGCGAGAACAATTTTAAGGTATGGGCTTCCAGGAATCCTTTCAATTAATCTACTGGAATCTTTTCCAAACAATCCGAGACTCCAACTACAACAGGGATTGTTGATGTTCCTATCTGCCACATTTTTGAGATTTCTATTTCAAGGTCCTTGTATTTTGATAGCTTTTTGAAGATTCTTCAAAGATACATTGCAGTCTGCAGGGACTGCCATATGAATAAGGAGACACGTTTTCGTTTGTGGTCTTTAATAACAATGTCTGGGCGGTTGGCTTTGATTGTTCTGTCAGTGTGTATTGTGTAGTCCTATAAAATTATTACAGGTCTTATCTCTGTAACCGGATCTGGGTGTTGTTTATACCAATTTCTTTCAGTTTCCTTCCCGTAGATGTTGCAGATTTTCCAGTGCAGATATTGCTCCACTCTGTCATGCCAGGTTTTATACTCAGTGGGTGCCAATATAGTGCAACCTGATACAAGATGATCAATTGTTTTTGGATATTTATCACAGAATCTGCATTTTGGGCTAACACAATATTTTAGTATATGTGTTTGATAATTCCTAGTTAACAAGCATTGGTCCTGTGCAGCAAGGATAAAACTTTCAATTTCAGCTTTCAACCCTTGCAATATGTAGCCACTGATGGGTACGGGTTTTGTCTACATCAGCTTGTTTGGTACGGGCAGTGAACTGGCCATGAAGCGGTTTATCTTGCCATTGTTTCTGTAACTAGTCGGTTGCATTTGACCTTGCTTTCGTTTTTAATTATTGGAGAAAAGAGCATGATTTAAGAAAAGGAAAGGAAAAACAGCGTTTGACAATGTTTAACATTATTTCGACAAGATATTTTAAAAAATTATGTACAAGTATAAAATATAAAAAATCTACAAAAATTATAAGTCTTTATAAGGATGGTTCCAAGTTGGTGTTTTATTACCAGTTGATCAAGGAAGTTACACAGTTTTAATGCGATTGATCCCAATGCCCCAATCCCCACTGGAATCACTTTCTTTCATGCATCCCAAATTATCTTGGCATCTCAACTTTCAAATCAGAATGGTTTATAATTTTCTCAATCATCTTGTTTGCTATATTTGTGCCATGTGGTATGGCAACCATCAATAATAGGACACTTCTTTGCGGCTTTCCGAACCGCGTTGATTTACCAATCTGTCTGAAAATCATAGTCCCAGACTATTGTGGGCTTTCTGAAATCTTCAATTGTTCTATAAGACACATATTTTTCAATTATTCTGCGTAGCACATTCTCGTACCAATTTTTTTTCCAGTTTGGTATCCATTATTTCGATACAATAAATAATGATAATATTAATTAATTAATTAATTATTTAATAATAATAATAATAATAATAATAATAATAATAATAATGATAATAATAATGATAATAATGATGGATCAATATCTGTACTGAGCCAATATCTGCACTAGACAATATGTAACTTTTATAAGTCTTTGCACACTTTCCTGAAAATACGCGCAGTGTCCAAAAAGCCGATTCTTGGATGGTTCCAAGTTGGTGTGGTATTCGCAGATGGTCAAGGAATTTACACAGTTTTAATGGGATTTATGACAATGCGCCACTGTAATCAATATACCATTATCTTCATGCGTTCCAAACTATCTTGGAATCTCAACTTTCAAATCAGAGTACTTTATAATTTTCTCAATCACTTTGCAATATTTGTGCCATTTGGTATGGCAACCATCAATAATACGACAGTTCTTGGCGGTTTTATCTAGCACAATAACATCCGGGCGGCGATGGTGTATCACTGTGTTTGTCTGAAATTCATTGTCCCAGAATATTTGGGATTTTCCACATTCTTCAGTTGTTCTGCAATATACATTTTCACACCATGTTTGCATATATACTATCGAAATAATGACCAATGTTCAGAAGGGCATACCTTATCTTGACGCATCTTATATTCATTTTGAGCTAGCATTTTGCAAACACCGATCAGGTGAGTTCACCACAAATCCTACATTATGGTTGGTTGGTTTTATTTTACGGCATATCAACACCTGTATGGGTCATTTAATGTCGAAATATAAATATTTTGCACACAATTGCATGACTTCAACTACAGATGAAATATATTGTTTGTCATTTTGATATAAAATGTATTGTTGGTAATTCTACTATAAAATATATTGTTAGTCATTTTACTATAGATGAATATTGTTGGTAATTTAAAAAAATATATACTGATGGTATCTTTACCATAAAAATGTATTTTTTATACTTTCATAGTATTTGAGGATTCATTATTCGCCTATAACTGGGGCATTAACATGTGTTAGTCATCTCCTTACATTTTGGGGTGATTGATGTTTTGTGTATATTGCATTTTATGGCATTAATAGCAAGGGCTTGGTCCTGTTGTTTTATGGTAATTATTATTTACCAAAACTTTCACTTGAGACTTAATGTTAATAAAATCTTTCACAGAATTTTAGAAAAAAATATTCTTCCAAGTGTTTGAGCAATAGTCATTAACACAATTTCTGTCTTTCAGAAAAAAAGGTGGATTATTATTATTATTATTGTTGTTGTTGTTGTTGTTGCTGTTACTGATTCCATGACTTAATGTTGCCCTCTGTTCATCAATGTTTTTTTTTAACACCGCCTTTTGACTGTTTGACCGGCAGACAAATGAATTATCAACAATTGTTATGCATATAGGAATATTTAATATGTATGGATTTTTTTCACAGAATCGACAATACGCAATAATGACTAAAAGAAAAATATTGTATTTACGATTCGGATGTTTATAAGCCCAAAGCATGCACTAACATATACGGACATACATACATAAATACATACATACATACATACATATAAATATATATATATATATATATATATATATATATATATATATATATATATATATGTGTGTGTGTGTGTGCGTGTGTGTTATATATATATATATATATATACATAAATACACACACACACATATATATATATATATATATATATATATATATATATATATATATATATATATATATATATATGTATATTGTATGGGTATGCGTGAAGATGAGTAAGTTATAGAAAAACAAAATTATCTGAAAAAAGTTTTCGGAGTCAAAGAGAAATATAAAAAAATGGAAGAATATCAATAATAATAATAATAATAATAGTAATAATAATAATAACAATGTTAACGGGGAACCTTAAGAGAGAAAATGAATTGAGTTTAATAGCGTCCCAATACATTACTATAAGCATCCATTTATTTCCACGAAATCGACATTACTGAATAGAGCAATTTGATGTGAGAGTTCTTTACTCTACTTACAACGATCGTATCCCGGCTTTCTTTCTGGAGTGGGATGATCGGTTTAGATGTCAAAATCCCAGATTGAGTTTTGACTCATCTCTTATAAGCGATAGCAACTCGAAAAACAATTCTGTTTATATTGGTCATACCACCGCAACACTCTCTTGGAGATTAACTTGCTAATTATCTTATTAACATGCAATGAGATCACATTCGAACAAACAGCGCCTCTGTGTGGGGTGGATATTGGGGACAGTTGACAATTATTACTGAGTGACGAGTTTTTACTGGTTATCCCATACAAAATTAGACATTAAATACTTCAACAAAGGTTGAAATGCTGTACAAACTGCTAGTTGGGAAATCAACCAAACGTTTAGTGTTAGTATCAAGAATTCTCAAGTCCACTAAATGTTATATCTCTTTCTAATATCTGTCTATATTTCTGAGATGAACTATTTACATTATTTGCATTGTTCGTATTGTTCTCCTAATCTTTGATATCCATATTCACGACTTGACTTGACCCAAAGTGTTGTGAGTTCAATACCTGGCCACGGCAGAGATGGATAATAATAATAATAATAATAATAATAATAATAATAATAATAATAATAATAATAAAATTTCCAGAAAAGCGCGATTTAAGAAAAGTAAAAGACACAATATTAAAAAATGTCTAACAATATTTCGTCAGTCTTCTTTCGCCATTCTTCAATTTATATTTAAACAAATATATGCAAATCCAGAGACGGATGTGCAATTTGATTGGCCCTGATCTGGCATCTGGTTTACAGTCGCTCTCTCACAGACGTCGCTTACTTCTGTCTTTTCTACAAGTACTTTCACGGTAACTGCTCCGACGATATACTTTCGCTGGTTCCCAAACTGCATGAATTTAAGCGTGCTACTAGGTTGGCATCTCGGTCCCATCTTTTCACTGTCGAAACTGTTAAATGTAGTCGTCTCTTCTACTCCAATAGCTTCATGTCTCGCACTTATTCAAATTATTATTATTATTATTATTATTACTATCTCCAACTATTCAAATGCAATGTCAAATGACATCTCCAGATGCTTTGATCTATTCTCCGTCCTTCTCTTCATCCTTTCTTCTATTACCACTCTTTTCTCTTACTTTCACTCTCTGTCACCACTTTGCGTGCTAGTGGCACTCCCGTCTTGCTTGGGGTGAAATGCTTAAAAAAATAAAAGTCTAAAAATATAAAAATAATTCTTTGTACAAAGGTCGTTTGTCTAGACTAAAATGGTTGTACTAGTAATCAACGTGACAAAGTAAGTGAAACGCAGCTAGCGTGAAGGGAATGCAACTTGAATGCGAGTATATGATAGAGAGCGTGCTCATTTATAATTTTCCGTCAGTTGATTAGTCAGTAAGAGAAGTTAGTCAAATAGTTTAGTACAAATCTTATAGAGATCTATCATCGGGAAGTGACGTTACTAATTTGAATATGTAATTTATTGTCAAACGTTTTAAGAGTTGAAAGAGCGGTTGATTTCTGGAAATTTATTTTTCCAGAATATGGACATTAAGTTGTTCGTCGAAGTCGTTGGTGATAAAAACATTCCGCAAGTTCTGTTTATGTAGGATTTATAAATATAATTGTAGTCACTATTATTTTTTGGTTTGATTTGGTTTGTTTTATGGCATATCAACACCTCAATGGGTTATTTCACGCCGGCAATTTTTATTGCTGGTAATATTTTTTTCTTCATAAATCTATTTCTGATAAATATTTTTTCTTCAAAAAATCCATTTCGGGTAACATTTTCTTTTCAAAAATCTATTTCTGGTATTATTTTTTCTTCAAAAATCTATTTCTGATAAAATGTTTTCTTTAAAAATCTATTTCTGGTAATATATTTTCTTCAAAAATCTATCTCTGGTAATATTTTCTTTTTTTCAAATAATCTATTTCCGGTAATTTTTTTTTTTTTTTTTCCAAAATCTATTTGTGGTATTAGGTTGGTGCAAAAATAATGACGTAACAATGTCGTTTTTTGACCTATTTTTTAACGTCAAAAAACGACATTATTACGTCATTATTTTTGCACCAACCTAATAATATCTTTTTCTTCAAAAATCTATTTCTTGTACTATCTTTTCTTCAAAGAATTTATTTCTGGTAATATCTTTTCTTCAAAAATCCATTTCTGGTAATATTTTTTTCTTCAAAAAATCTATTTCTGGTAATATGTTTTTCTTCAAAAATCTATTTCTGATAAAATTTTTTCTTCAAAAATCTATTTCTGGTAATATTTTTTCTCAAAAATCTATTTCTGATAAAATGTTTTCTTCAAAAATCTATTTCTAGTAATATTTTTTTCTCAAAAATCTATCTCTGGTAATATTATTTTCTTCAAATAATCTATTTCGGGTAACATTTGTTTTTTTAAAAAAAATCTATTTGTGGTAATATCTTTTTCTTCAAAAATCTATTTCTTCTACAATCTTTTCTTCAAAGAATTTATTTCTGGTAACATTTTTTCTTCAAAAATCTGTTTCTGGTAATATTTTTTTCTTGAAAAAATCTATTTTCGGCAACCTGTTTTTTCAAAAATCTATTTCTGTTAATTTTTTTTTTTTGTCAAAAATCTATTTCTTGCACTATTTTTTCTTCAAAAATCTATTTTTGGTAATATTTTCTTCAAAAATGTATCGCTGGTAATAAATTTATTGCTGATAATTTTTTTTTTTTCAAAAATGCATTGCTGGCAATAATGTATTGCTGGTAATATTTTTTTACGAAGTATTGCTTGTATTAAAACCTATTTTTTACACTTTCATACTGTTTTGGCCCCAGTTTTGCTGGGGTCAACTACTTTCCCATATCGATCCCCCTAACAGTTGCTACCACTCCGGCTCAGGGTGGAGCTAGGGACAGCAGCAATTAAGAAGTGGTTTAACACTCCTCCAAATCTCCTAATCGGGGGCCTTGCTGTTGGACGTAGTTTATCATCTTACCCAGGAAGCGGATATAGTTTATCGTCATACCCGGGACGGCTAAATTTTGTTAATAATAATAATTATAGGTTGCGCCCAGAAAGAACTCCCGAAGATGTTACTGTAGACTTTGGGAAATTTGAAATCAGTTACTTCGATCAAATATATACCTGCCGTTCGTACACATAATGGATTTAATAATCAAACATGTATTATTCTTGATCGTAGTCGGGGTCGGCAGATTCGTAAGTAAAATGTGGATCGGATTTTTTCTTTCATTTCCAAATCGATCCACGACCTGCGTCTGGCGGCTTCCGTACTGCCAATAAAAATATGATTGTTAATCAATAATCATTCGCGATCTCTCAAGCAATAACATTCTTGTGTTTGTTTGGTCCGATTTTTATCAAATAATTTGATTTCGTATTTAAAGAATTCAGCCAAATGCATATATTCCTACAGATAAGTACACGCACAAACACACACACACATATACATATATCAGCAAGTATATATATATATATATATATATATATATATATATATATATGTATATATATATATATATGTGTGTGTGTGTGCGTGTTTGTGTGTTTGTGTACATATGTCGTGCGTGTGTGTATGTGTGTGAGTGTGTGTGCTTGTGCGTGTGTTCACATATATAGATATATGAATATAGATATTTTTTTTGCAGTTGGGCCGGAGGAAAATGACTCAGGAAATGGACGAAAATTTGCGGCAAGTACTCGAGAGAGGTGAAGTGTTAGTAATTATTTGTTTGTAGATTGAAAAATAAAGCAAAAAAAAAAAAACAAAAACAAAAAAAAAACTTAGTAAAGACCAGTCGAGGACATTGAAATGTAGGGAGATAAAAAGATGAATTATATATATATATATATATATATATATATATATATATATATATATATATATATATATATATATATATGTTTATGTGTGTGTGTATGGCCGTGCGTGTGTGTATAAAATATATATATATATATATATATATATATATATATATATATATATATATAATGGGAGTGATATATATATATATATATATATATATATGTATGTATATGTGCGTGTGTATGGGGGTGCGTATATATATATATATATATATATGGGGGTGATATATATATATATATGTGTGTGTGTGCGTGTGTATGTGTGTATATATATGGGGGTGATATATATATGTGTGTATATATTTATATATATATATATACATGAGGGTGATATATATATATATATATATATATCTGTGTGTATATGTATATATATATATATATATATATATATATATATATATATATATGGGGGTGATATACACACACACACACATATATATATATATATATATATATATATATATATGCGTACGTGTGTGCGTGTAGGGTAATATATATATATATATATAGCATAATGAGAATCCACGTATACTTTCTTAATATGTATATTTAGAAAAAGTTGCAAATTAAAAAAAATTATGTTTTATTTTATGAAAGTATTTATTTATTTATATATATATTTGATATTTCAAATTGTCCTCAATATTTCATAAGAAATAACTGTTTGTTACAAATAAATTAATATATATATATATATATATATATATATATATATATATATATATATATTACCCTACACACACAGTTACGCATATATCAATCTATCTATCTATCTATCTATCTATCTATCTATCTATCTATCTATCTATCTATATATATATATATATATATATATATATATATATATATATATATCGTTTATGAAAAACTAGGTAATCCGTATGGGTAAACCTAAGGAGGATAAAATCCAGAGAGGTCAATGCAAATCCAGAACAAATAATTTAAATAAAAACAAACAACTTTATGGTTCCATGTAATAAATTATTTCACCACAGCTCTTTTAAAAGGACTGCGGATCATCAGACTTTACTTCCAAACAAAAAATGAAAAGAAAATTTACACATTTTTGACGGGCCGTATTAAACATATGTAAATTAACGAAGTGAGGAAGTGAGGGGGGAGAGGGAGAATTTAAATCGCTAACACACATCATTATATCATTATATCGACCTAACAATACTTACAAATGTAAAATAAAATAAGAATTATCATAAAACTAAATTAGAATATTATTATTCTATGTTTAAAATCACGTTTTTTAAGTAAGAGTACGAAACGCTGGCCATAATGAAATGGGAGAGGCACAATTTGTAGGGTTTGATTACCAAACAAGGGGTGCGTATTATGCATGTGTAGAAGCAATTTCCCACACTTTCAGCACAATTTCAGCTTTGCGTATTATGGATAAAAACTCCGAGTTGCTTGTATGTGTGGTGCTGTAAGCTCCATGAGATGCACCCTCTTCTTCAATAAGCTCTTGAGAGAAGACCATTTACTTAGAGTAAGTGGTGATGCTTATCTGCATATGAACGATACTAGACAGGTATCAGCCAATAGTCAGCGTGGCCTGGTACAGGGAGGAGGTATATAACAGTCGAGGGAGGGGGTTTTCAACGGGCGGACGTGCGAAACCAAGACATAACGAACACAGTAGACAATATGTACATGCCAAAATTTTGAAATAAAAAAATTAAGTTTAAAATTTCAGTGGTCTCATCCATCGAGTAGAGAAAGTCACAGCACCACTACATAGGAGTGTTCAGACACAAGTACATAGATACGTGATTGTTGCCACCTCGTTATCAAGTATTTCCATTAAACGTTATCATTGTAAGACTTAGTTATGGTTTGACGGCGTGTAGCTCATTAAACGGGACAAATTGGAGAGATATATTGTTATCATTAAGTCTGTGTTTGTGGCTGTTTGAATGCTTTTTCAGGCAACTAGATGACTTGTAAAATTTTTCCTCAAAAGTGACATGTATTGAGTGGTTACTCAGGTACGATGATTTCACATCTGACCTAACTTTTCTAATTTACTCAGGTAAAGCCTACTACAAGAAACACAAGTGAAATCGGGTTTGTCAACTATATTCTCTGCTTAGTTGATTTTGTTTGCGGCATATCAACCTCTATGGGTTATTTAATGCCAAAATCTAAATATTTTGATTGGTTTGGTTGATTTTGTTTAGTGGCATATCAACCACTATGGATCATTTAATGCCAAAATCTAAATATTTTGATTGGTTTGGTTGATTTTGTTTAGCGGCATACCAACCACTCTGGGTTATTTAATGTCGAAATCTAAATATTTTGATTTTATTGTCTGGTTGATTTTATTTAGCGGCATATCAACCTGTATAGTTTATTTAATGCCAAAATCTAAATATTTTGATTGGTTTCGTTTGGTTGATTTTGTTTAGCGGCATATCAACCTCTATGGTTTATTTAATGCCGAAATCTAAATATTTTGATCGGTTTGGTTTGGTTGATTTTGTTTGCGGCATATCAACCTCTATGGGTTATTTAATGCCAAAATCTAAATATTTTGATTGGTTTGGTTGATTTTGTTTAGTGGCATATCAACCACTATGGAT
>OZ010604.1:68014335-68016835 GCA_963932145.1 Acanthosepion lycidas
ATGTATTTTTTGTATTTTTGTATTTTTGTATGTTTTTTGTATTTTTCTATTGTTTTTTTTATTTGTTTTGTACGTCATTTGTAATTTTCTTGTAAGTGTGATGTATTATTTGTATTTTTCTATTTTTTGTATGTTTTGCATTTTTTGTATGTTTTTTGTATTTTTCTATGTTTTTTTGTATTTTTATATGTTTTTAATTTTTTGAACGTTATTCGTAATTTTCTTGTATATATAATGTATTTTTTGTATTTTTGTATTTTTTGTATGTTTTTGAATTTTTTGTACTTTTTTTGTATTTTTGTATGTTTTTTGTATTTTTGTATGTTTTTTTAATTTGTTTTGTGCGTTATTTGTAATTTTCTTTTATGTGTAATGTATTTTTTGTATTTTTGTATTTTTTGTATGTTTTTTTTATTTTTTGTATGCTTTTTGTATTTTTCTATGTTTTTAATTTTTTTTGTACGTTAGTTGTAATTTTCTTGTATGTTTTTATATGTTTTGTACTTTTGTCTTTTTTGTATTTTTCTTTATTTTTTGTAATATTTTTTGTACTTTATTTGTAATTGTATTTTTTGTACAATTTCTATTTTTGTCTTGTCTGTTGATGTTTAACATTACATCTTCTTGTTTGTGTGCCGTGGCCCCACATGACGTAGGCAATCATAGCTCTCCACACTTTCCTGTTCTTTTACCTCTTTATAAATTTTGTTTTGTTATTTTCCCTACACTCTCTTTCGATATTCATCTACTCAAGCTTATTAGGTTATTCATCAAACTATTCTGTGAGTATAAGATTTTCTAAGCCCTCCTTCCTCATGTATTCTATAAATTTCAACCCTCTCTTTCTGATGTTAAGTATCAGTTTTCCTTTTTCTTTCTATTTTCTCTAAAACCTCTGTTTTTTCTCAGCATCCTTCTGTAGAACCATCTTTATGCTGCTTCAAGATTCTTCTTCATCTTTTATGTGACTGTCCAGCATTCATTGTTATATAAGAAGACACGCATCACGGTGGAGTAATGGATAGCGGCTCGGAGTGAGGAATCGGAGAGCCGAGTTCGAATTCCAGTCGAATCCATTACATTCACTTTCGTGCTAATACTCTTGGGAAAGACATGAATCCTATTCTTCTTCCCCTCCCCACAACTATCGGTAAATATAAAGACAGACTGGGTTCTATAGCCTTGGATAGCAACTAGTCTACAGCAGTAAGAAATGCAGCCTACTGCTGGAAAAAATCTGCCTCATCAGTCATTTATCGAGACATGACCGCCTAAGCGTGTATCACGCATGTCACATAACTGACTGAAATTCACTTGCGTGGGAATGCCCTTGGGAAAGGCATGAATCCTAATCATTTTCCCACAGCTATGGGTAAATAGCAGGACAGACCGAGATCTGTAACATTGGATAGCAACTAGTCTACTGCAGAAAGAAATGGCAACCTACTGCAGGAAAGAATCTGCTTCGTTAGGCATGTATCGAGAGATACATGATTGCCTGACTGACTCTGTTTCTACCGAAGTTTTTAGGCTTCTTAATACTTCGCTTAGCTTTTGAAATGCATCTTTATAGTTCCAAATGATTCTTCGGATTTCAGTGTCACGCTTTTCCGTCCTGTGTTAGAATAATTCCCAGATAATTAAATGTCTGTACTTGTTAGATTCTAATATCCTTGATTTGTAATTTACACTTTGAACTTATCCTTTTTCTAACAATCCCTCTTGAAGTTTACGTTTAGTCCTTCCTTCTCGCTTTCCTTTTTTTACCTTCTGTAGGAAACGTGCAATCAATAAATATGTTTTACATAATGTTATACTACCTATTCTATGGTAATGGACTCTTCCAGAGACAATAAGTAGCTGTAGCGGTCGCCAGTTCGGGGCAGGTGGCGTCTCGCGGTCTTTGACTGCGGACGCCTTCTGTCCAACTCTCTGCGTTTGCAGAGAGGAACCCGGACGAGGCTTTGCCGAAGTGCAAGGTTTCGTTCGGGGAGTTAGACAGAGCCTGAACCCGTCTAGGCGGGTGCAAAAGCTATATTTTTGGCCGAGCCTACGGGCTTGCTTGGAGAGGCCCAGATTAAACCCGGCCTTGTGCCACATTCGGTTTTCGTGGGTGGATCGATAAATACCTAGGTGGTGTTGAGCGAGTCAGACGATATCGGACATTGAAGTTTCACCCATCACAACTAGATTGCTGTGTCTTTAACTCTTATTTCCAAGTTCTAACGTTTTGTACATCGAACCTAATTTAGGACGACTTATTAAAATACAAGCCTCCACTGTGAAACTACTCCACAACACATAATGATGGTAATATTTCCAAAATGTATTTCTCCAGTGTCAATTGTGACTAAATTATCCTCTATATGATATTATTTTCTATAAATATAGCATACTGTTCCTTCTTATGTGCTGTGCCCATTCAAGCCGATCATGGCTCTCCACAACTACTGATCCTTAGTAATACTTATCTTCTTACTTACACCACGTGTCTTTGTTA
>OZ010604.1:68021835-68056835 GCA_963932145.1 Acanthosepion lycidas
AGACCACGTAAAAACGGAGTCAGTTTCCCGAGACGAGACTCTGCCCTTCAGCAAAGCCTCGTCTGGGGGATACCCTAAAAACGAATGTATTACTAAGGTATTTCTGAAATTTGTGAAATTATTTCCTCAATGATGATTCTATTAAGGGTTCCTCATACGGTTTGGAAAGCATGCATGATGACTCAGATTACAAAAATTGCATCTCAAACATCTCGTCATTCGTATCTTGTATTGCGAGAATTTAAACAAATTGATTCTGCAGAGAGTGTGTGTGTGCGCACGCGCGTCTGTGTGTGTTTGAGAGAGAGAGAGAGAGAGAGAGAGAGAGAGAGTGGGGGAGAGAGAGAGAATAAGGGTTTATGCAATAGTAACGTTATTCCGTGACTTATTGGAACAAATATTATTTCAATGTAGATGAAGCATCATCAGTTCTCCTATTCTAAAGAAAGAAGAGTTTGTTCCTTGCATTTAGGATCAGGGACAATGCTGAAATGTTTTGACAAATGTTTCAGGTTCCAGAGTCTGTTTGCCATCTTCTCTCTTCATACATCACTAGGCTTTCTTCCTTCCTTCCTTCCTTCCTTCCTTTCTTTCTTTCTTTCTTTCTTTCTTTCTCCAAACGGATTTTTTTCTCCCCATTGATTCTTTCTTTTTTCTTTCTATGAATTGTTTTTTGTTTGTTTGTTTGTTTGTTTCTTTCTAGTAATTCTTTCACCCCACCGATCTGTTTATTCAAGACATTGTTCGTTCTTTCTTTCTTTCTTTCTTTCTTTCTTTCTTTCTTTCCACACTGATTCGTTCTTTCTTTCTAGTAATTTTTTTTTACCCCACCGATTCGTTCATTCACGGCATTGTTTTCTTTCTTTCTTCCTTCCTTTCTTTTTTCTTTCTTTCTTTCTTTCTTTCTTTCTTTCTTTCTTTCTTTCTTTCTTTCACTCCACCGATTTGTTCATTCATGACATTGTTCTTTTTTTCTTTCTTTCTTTCCACAATGATTCTTTCTTTCTTTCTTTCTTTCTTTAACCACATTGATATTTTCTTTCTTTTTTCTTTCTTCATATTGCCCACTTGTTTCTTGTTTTTCTTTCTTTCTTTGTACCTATCCCCGCATTCCTTCTTTCTTTCTATCTCCCCACTGAGTCTATCTTTTTCCCGCATTCTTTCTTTCCGTTGAGATTGATAAAGAACAGGGGAGAAATAGAATACAGAGCGAACGAGCTAGTTAGATAGAGTGATAGAAAAGGAGGGGTTGAGTGATTGAGAAATATTAAGAGAAAGAATGAATATGTGTGTGTGTATGTTTCAAACAGATTAAGTGATTAAACTTTTTCTAACTGTTGGCATCGCCCGTGTTAACGATAATAACCGATCTCAGTGAAACGAAAAAGAAAATATTTCGAATCTGCAATGATCGCTTTTAATATCGATCTGTTCGTAACAGCATCGATACTAAATAACTCCGTCCGACAAGCTGTCAGATGGAATCTATTTCCCCAATAAACGTCACTTTGATTTGATATCGAAGCTATTAATCGATGACAAAAAGGAAGAAAAAGAAGAGTATCACTAGCCGAGAAGATTCTTCCTTCTTCATTTTCTTTCCCCCGAATGTCTCTTTGTGACTCTTCTGTTTTACTTTCTTTTGGTTGATGTCATTAACAAGAGGTACGATGGCTATTACTAAAAAGAACCAATCAGCTGTAAGAGTCGCCTCCCTTACGAGAACGCATTTTCTGTTGGATGAAAAGAATTTAAAAGAGCCCCTTGACGAGGCGTAACTAGTCTTGCAGACGATTACTAGTGTCTACTGTGTTTCAGTATAATCAGATGCCTCTGTAGACATGAGTCGTTATGCAATACCAGATTTAACAGAAGCTTAGTAAGAATCAAACAATTGAAAAAAACTATTCTTCCAGTCTGGTCATCAAAGTTAAATATTAATGAATATGTTTAGTATATAGATGGCTACTTTATCAAATTTGTGGCTTTCAGCTATACGCAATACTAGCAGGGTGGCCCGGCGTTGCCCGTGCTTGATCCAAAAATCGTATGACATATACAGCAATCGCTATCACTTGACTTAAAATATTTTTGCCCTCCCTTGCCTTTAAAGGAGCGACCTTTGAAACGCTGATGTTTCTACATGTCTTACTTCTTGCCTATCTCACACTGCGAAATTTTTCTAAGCTCTAAACTAAATTAAGTCTGTTACGAAAAAAGAACTAAACAAAATGAACACAAAACGATCAGCATTAAAAAAGAACTCGTAACTGGAAAAACCGAATGAAAAATGAATTTTAACTATAAATACTTTTTCACACCCAACCCAGTTCTGCGGAATCAGAATCAACGTTGAGTTTAAGCAAGCGAATGAGCCAATTGGAGTAAAGTGCGATGCAGATTTAAATTATTCCCACTTGGGACGAATGCAGCTATCGATTTTTTTTTTGCATGCTAGCATGCTAGTTAACATTCGTGTCAGTCAGCTGTTGACTCTCACGCTGGCCAATAGAATCTTCCTGCTTATTCGTGGCAGCCAGCTATTGGCTCTCACTCTGGCCAGTACAAAATGGCCGAAAACTACATGAAAACTTCCGTAGAAGCATGAAAAAATCGATTATTTCCACTATCGGTGGGAGTTGGGAAATGCAAAGTCGGTCTTGGCCTTCCCACTAACTTGGAGCATGTGAATGTAAATTTTGGTGCAAATCCGTCGAAAATTGCGGCCGTGCATTCGTTACATAGACACACACACACACACACACACACTTTTATAGATAGAGATTGCTAATTAAAGTCAACATTAAAAGGCCATTGTGGACGTTGATGTGGGGCGATTTTTAACGACATAGTTTGGCTATTTCTCTAATTTTATTTCTGCGTTTCATTCTTTAATATTTCATCATATTTTATTTTTCTAGCCTTCTTTGAACATTGGGGACTGGAGCTACATATTCACAAACAAATGTCTGTACCAAATATCAGAAACTACATCACTTTAAGACTTCCAACAGAAGCAGCAGCAACTAAAATGGATAGTATATGTAAATCAAAGAGAAAATAATGACTTAATCAAGATGTTAACATCACACCCCTTCAAATAAATGGTTTGAAAAGAAAGTCCCATCAATACTGGAAAGCGTGATAACAGTTACTGGACTTGAGAAACATGTTTTCCTGAAAAAATATTTCAAGAGAAAGATTTTATAAATTTTAACTGAAAGTAGTACTGGCTGATCGGTCAATAAAGGCCAAATGTTTCCTTATAAGGAAACGGCTAATATTAACATAATCATCGCTTACGTCAATATTTCCGGGAGTTTTCTTTCTTTCGTTTAATGATTATTGACTTTTTTTTATTTTTCTTTAAAAATTTTCAACATTTTAAATTCTTTATTTTAATATTTCCGCACTCTTCTCTTTTTTTCTCTTGTAATATTTTTTCATTAGACATGAAACACATTAGTGTCTATTACCACCACTACATCGCCTTTCTTTCTTTCTTTCTTTCTTTCTTCCTTCCTTCCTTCCTTCCTTTCTTTCTTTCTTTCTTTCTTTCTTTCTTTCTTTCTTTCTTCCTTCCTTTCTTCCTTCCTTCCTTTCTTTCTTTCTTTCTTTCTTTCTTCCTTCCTTCCTTCCTTCCTTCCTTCCTTCCTTTCTTTCTTTCTTTCTTTCTTTCTTTCTTCTCTTTAATCTTTCTTTTCTCTACTTAATGTTTCGCTTTAATATTTCTTTCTTTCTTTCGTGCTTTCTTTCTTCCTTTTTCTAAGGTTAAACTCATAAATGTCTCATCACAAACACTACCACTTCTTTCTTTCTTTCTTTCTTTCTTTCTTTCTTCCTTCCTTCCTTTCTTTCTTTCTTTCTTTCTTTCTTTCTTCTCTTTAATCTTTCTTTCCTCTACTTAATGTTTCGCTTTAATATTTCTTTCTTTCTTTCGTGCTTTCTTTCTTCCTTTTCTTCTAAGGTTAAACTCATAAATGTCTCATCACAAACACTACCACTTCTTTCTTTCTTTCTTTCTTTCTTCCTTCCTTTCTTTCTTTCTTTCTTTCTTTCTTCTCTTTAATCTTTCTTTCCTCTACTTAATGTTTCGCTTTAATATTTCTTTCTTTCTTTCGTGCTTTCTTTATTCCTTTTTCTAAGGTTAAACTCATAAATGTCTCATCACAAACACTACCACTTCTTTCTTTCTTTCTTTCTTTCTTTCTTCCTTCCTTCCTTCCTTTCTTTCTTTCTTTCTTTCTTTCTTCTCTTTAATCTTTCTTTCCTCTACTTAATGTTTCGCTTTAATATTTCTTTCTTTCTTTCGTGCTTTCTTTCTTCCTTTTCTTCTAAGGTTAAACTCATAAATGTCTCATCACAAACACTACCACTTCTGTCTGTCTTTCTTTCTTTCTTTCTTTCTTTCTTTCTTTCTTCATCAAATTTTAAACTCATCAAATTTCATAACTATATTAACTTTATTAAAATTTAAACCGCGCATCAGGGTTTTAGTTATTTTACAAGTGCACCCTAAATTTAAAAGGTTGAGAAACACTCCTCTAGTCATTTACAAAGCTTACTTTAGTATTTCCAAAATATAAATTATAGAAATGAAGGTTGGTATACACGCAGCACCAATCGGTAAAACGGTCGGAAGATGAGGAGAGTCATGAACGATCACTTTCTGAAGGTACAGGTTACTATTTTGAGGAAACGAATTATAATCGAACTTACAACAGCTTCTCTGAGATTATCTCTTTAAACTCTGCGCAAATCCGAGGCATTAAACTTTGACATGGACTAAAATTATCTAGTGTACTGTGATTAAGTAAACCACTCTCAAATAATTAGTTTATTTAATTTGGCAGTAACAACAAAGAAACTATTATTTCTGCCTCGCATAATTCATATTAAACGAATTAAAGTTATTACATTCTTGGTACAGGGCTACAAATACATTGCACACCGTGAGAAATGAATTCGCCGTTGTTGTAATTATTAATGAGACTAGTGTCTGTACCACTGTTCCACAGTGATTCATTCTTAAGATAACCAGGAAAAGAAAAAGAAATTAAAAATAGCTGATATTCAGTGTTTTACTAGTATTTTTTTTATTTAAAAAAAAAATATTGAATTATGAATAATTACATAATTTTAAATCCAGCTAATTGGGTCCGATTCGTAAATTAGCCTACAAAAATCGATTTGGGAGGTTAATTTAGCTTTCAAGAAGAAAACGATTATACAAATTATTTATCGACAATATTTCAATAATTAAAAGCAATTAAAAGCAATCAATACAACGTGCAAACAGAAGTCAATTCATATTCACTTTGCAGATTTTGTGGGATTATTTTTTTTGTAATAAACAGAAAAAAAACGTAAAAATACCAACATTATAAAAAAAAGCATATTTTTATACAATAATTCTTAATCACGAAGAAAAATGAAAGAATATGGAATAATTTTTATCGAAACAGCTCAAAAAAAATCAATTTCTGAATATCTAATTCCAAAATTGCAGATATATGATTTAATACACCTAGCATACTGACATACACAAACACATCCATACACACGTGTGGGTGTGTGCGTGTTAGGATGTATAACGGAATTGTCATGTCTCCGAATTAAAAGTGAAGGCGATGAGACAATGTGGAAAATTTATTAAGGAAGAGTTTCGCTAGAGTATGTTTTCTCTTTGGCATCATCAGCTTAGAATGAGAGAGAGAACTGCGTGTGTGTGTGTGTGTGTGTGAGAGAGAGAGAAAGAGAGAGAGAGAGAAAGGGAGATAAATCCTTCAGGATCTCTGGGAATAAGTTGCAATCGTTAATCAAATTAAATTAGATATCATATCACCTTCAATGTCCAGAACTCAAGTCGACTTTGTCCCATCAACTTCACACACACGCACACACACACACACACACACACACACACACACATATATATATATATATATATATATATATATATATATATATAAATTAAGGGGAATTTGAATAATCATAATTAATGCCGTTTCGTACTAATTTGGAGACTCATCAGCAGTGCGCATCGACTACCGAGGCACGAATGAGTCAAAAGACGGAATTTATGAACAGTTGCTGCTATATCGAGTCTGATTTATTATCTCTCCGTCAACGAGACTCATTGGTCCACTGGTTATATGACTCTTGTGTCATATAACGGTTCGGTTTCAGTTCTAGGTAGATGTGCTCTGTTGATGAGTCCCCAAAATAGGACGAAACGGTCGTCTAGTGCGTTCTGTTGAGGATTCTTTTAGACTCCTTGAATTAATAATGACATATACATATATATGTATGTATGTAGCTTTTTAGATTAATGCATGTTTTATTCAACAATCACTATCAATGTGTGATACCACATGAGTGCAATATCTCGTCTGCTACACTTGGACAATTATTTGCTTTTGTTGCCTTCCTCGCATTTGTCTTACTTTGATGATGGTTAAAGACAATTCATCACCAAAGTAAGACACAAGGAAATTTCTTGCGTACATATATATATATATATATATATATATATATATATATATATATATATTAGAAGAAGACGGAGACTTTAATTATCCATTACGATTATGATTTATTTCGTGAACACCGAGATGTTCAACTATTCCGACCGAAATCTCTTCCGTAAATGTAGTCTAAATTGAGCTCTTCCTAGATTTATATCCTCCTCGGAATTATCCTTTCTAGTCACAAACTGGTAAGACGTATATATATATATATATATATATATATATATATATATTCTAACTTAGTTAATGTTAAATCCTGTTCCTTTCACGTCTCAAATGTTTGGTTTGCACAAGAGTCAACATTATAGACAGGTAAAATAAATATTTGGCCATTTTTGTAGGCTTTCTTCTTCTGTACAGGGATACATTCGGTTTAATATTACCCCAAATCAACATTGAAACCAACGGAAAGATAAACAATTTAGTCTATGTATTTTATGAATTATGATCATTATATAATAGAATATCAGGCATTTCCCGCTTGCTATCGCTTTGCAAAGTAAGATATATTCACTACTTGCAATCTTTGAAACAAAATATTTAAATGAATATTTCATTCATATGTTGGCCTACTATAGTTAAAGAATGTTTTACAAATAGATGCCAACTTGTTGAAGGCCAAGTAAAATGCAAATTTCAAACACTTTTCTGCTATATATAAAACGATATTTCTAAACAGAACTATTTTTGATATGAAAATCAAAACAATATTTGAATAAGAGAAGAGTAATGAAGGACAGTTAATTAATGAAATAAAATTTTTAAAACTCAATATGCAAATTAGGTAAACTTGAAGAGTGATATTGCCTAGAAGCAGATAATATATAATACAGATATTGAGCTAAAAGTTTGTAAGTTACTATTAAGTAGATGTTGGGCTCTTTAATTTCAGACTTCGTACTTAATTACTTGGTATGGGTTTTACTTAATTAGTTATTATGTTTCTCTAACTTGTTAAATGTGTAACTAATTACTATTTTCCCAACTTTACACTATATTAATTTTATCTTATAAACTGTCTCCAATTCTGTCACCCATGAAATAAAAATGATTTTACAGAAAACAAGGAATTATGTTCATCAAATCGACTTTAAATTAAGTTGTAGCAGAAGAATTATCGTTGAACTTTTAAAAGTTAATATTAAACATTAATTCAGTAGTATCTGTCTATATTTCTGTGATGAGGTATTATGTACATTATTTACATTGTTCGGACTATTGTCCTCATCTTTGTCGCCATATTTATTACAACGTTTCGGCCTTTCAGTATCTGCCTATATTTCTGTGATGAGGTATTATGTACATTATTTACATTGTTCGGACTATTGTCCTCATCTTTGTCGCCATATTTATTACAACGTTTCGGCCTTTCAGTATCTGTCTATATTTCTGAGATGAGGTATTATGTACATTATTTACATTGTTCGGACTATTTTCCTCATCTTTGTCGCCATATTTATTACAACGTTTCGGCCGTTGTACGCTCCTGCCTTCTTCAGGTGGTTGGAACTGGACCCTTTATTTCGCTCACTGGGGTAGACTGTTCTAGGACACATGGCACAGTGGATAAAGGCGTTCGTTAGATCCAGTGACAGGACCCAAAAAGTGTGAGTTCAATACCCTGTTAAGGCAGTGGAGAACTTTCAGAGGGAAATTTACAGGAGATAACTGACATCTATTAAAGAAACATGGCACGTTGTACTAGAACAGTCTACCCGAGTGAGCGAAATAAAGGGTTCAGTTCGACATTCTAACCACCTGAAGAAGGCCAGAGCGTACAACGGCCGAAACGTTGTAATAAAAATGGCGACAACAGTCAGAATAATGTAAATAATTTATTAATTTACTTAAATGCAGCGATCAATTTTGAGTTCTTCTGTAGTTTATTGATGCCTATCGAATTTACTCCTCCCTAGCTATTGTGATAATGGCCAAACCAAAAGTCCTCCACGCCAGTTAGCTTAAATGCCACCCGATAGGGCGGCTTTAAAGCTAGTTTATAATAAAACGTGCACTGCAGTTTTAGATACAAATTGAAAGTAAGAACTACTCCCCTTGAACCAAGAAAGCAATGATAATGGCTAGTATAATATATTAATATATATTTTAACCTCTTTAAACCTTTTTAACCTTTTTAAATTAATATATATTTTTAACCTCGCATCTAGCAACTTTGAATCTGAGCTCAACGAAAATCGTTCCCTGCACCTAACTTTTGTAGGGCATTTGAATGAATTATAAATCATTGAAATCAGATCAGTGCCAGTGAAGCAGTTGCTTGGACGCACACACCTTTACTTTATATATAAGATATGAAATTGATATATTTGATATATTTAATAGTGTATTTAATCAAACCAACTTATCAAATAACTTATCAATAACTTATCAAATCATCGTTCTTAAATAATGTTTCAGATCACATAAATGCTACATAAAAGTCATGAGTTGCTTAAGTAATGTACTAATTATTGGTGGTTGCTTCAATTAGTTTATACTACTAGAGTACCAATCGCAGGGGACGATGCAGTAGAACACTTGCGGCATTCGGATCCCCCCACACTCGTTGCAAGAGAGTTCTAGAAAATGTTGAAAGCAAACAACTTGGGACCAGAGAATTCTGGAAGATCTACAACCAAGTTCTGAAATGAACCACAGTTTCTACTATTATCAGTGGCTTTCAGCTCATTTCATCCTCCTTAACTAAGGCAAACCTCTTCGCCACGATGGTTGTCTCTAGTTTACCGTTAGACGGGAACGGCCGACACCTTCTCGACTTCCCAGGTCTCACTGAGCACAATATTTTTGTCACAGTCTTGGAAGTTTCAAGACTTAGCAAAAGTGTTGATGCTAAAAAGGCTACCGGTCCAGATAAAATTTCAGTAATTGTCTTAACCAGGAGTTATTTAACTGCTTTCCATCTATCCATAGGCTAGATGGTAAGGCATGTATATGGAAAAAAATTAATGCAATATCCATTCGCAAAATAAATAAATAAATAAAATGAAAACTATTTACAATAGAAAATGTGCTTCGGATTTACATAACGCACAGTGGTGGTAAGTAGTCAAAATTTGAATATTTCTACAGATATAAGTAAAGCCAGTGAAATTGGGTTGAAAGCCAGTGAAATTAGGATGAAAGACTCTTGGTTTGGCCTTCATCACAATAGCTAGGGAGGAGTAGATGCGACAGGCATCAACAAACTACAGAAGTCAAAATTGATCGCTGCATATAAGTATTGAATTAATGTTTAAGCTTACCTTTTAAAAGTACATTGATAATTCTTCTGCTGCCACTTAATTTGAAGACGATTTGATGTGCCTAGATCCTTATTTTCCGTAAAAAAACAAATATTTTTATGTCATGGGTTGCAAAACAGGGGACAATTTATAAGATGAAATTAATATAGTGTAAAGATGGGAAAAAAAGAAATAGTTATACATTCAACATTTGAATAATTAGAGAAACATAAAAGCTAATTAAGTAAAACCTGTATCATGGAATCTATGAAAATAAATGCAAAACTGGAGCTCAATTCTCCAACGAATTCTGAGATTACCCGTCAAAAATTAATAATATTTGATAACATTTGGTCTAACAAATATTAGGTTGGTGCAAAAATAATGACGTTATAATGTCGTTTCTTGACGTTAAAAAATACGTCAAAAAATGACATTATTACGTCATTATTTTTGCACCAACCTAATATTTAAGATAATTTAATATCAGGCAACAACGAAAGAGTCTTAACCGTCTGCGAGAGCTCGAATCTAGGCCGAGCGCTAAACGGACGACTGCCGCATCTCACGTCGCTTCCGCCTATTTGTTTTATCAGAAACCTGCTGTTGACCTACTATGCACATTGCGTCGAGTACGGTGTCGTGTCCGCTTCCATTACTCTCGGACCTTTGATGACCGTCCTGGTGCGGACATGCCAGGAAGTGGTCTTTGCACTGATTACTGATTAAGAGTGTGTACTGGAATTCTGTTGGAATATCGACAAATCAAGCATGGGTTATAGAGAGGCAGTTGATATCTTTGAAGTTTATATTCCGAACAAATCGCCAGAAGGTGAATAGCCATTGAATGTAACAAGTCTATAATGGAAGCATTTAATAATCAGGTACAAAATGCCGCTGGCTTTATCACTGGCGACTTTCGTTATAGTTGCATGATATATCACAAAAGGCTGACCAAAGTTGGTGTCTTAAATGAAGATAATATCTAATATATACTACCGGTGTATTTAAGCTGTGTTATCGTGGGTAGGTTTTATGGGTTCTTCTGAAAAGTATCAAGTAGAGTGATTTTGATTAAATAAGGCAGTAAATCAAAGATAACCGTATTGAGCAATCCTTGACAGACGCACTCTTGTAGGTCTACTCATTCAGTTGTGAGATAGCTTCACACCATATATATATATATATATATATATATATATATATATATATATATATATATATATGCTTAATAAATTGTACTGTAATTGTCATCTTTGATAATGGATTATGTAAGGCTAAAGGTTAGATTGGATTAAAAAATATGTAACAATATTGTTATTTTCTTTCTTCGTTTAATGATAATGTTATTAAGCTTATCAGACGTTATGAAAAGAATTTACATAAAATAAATAGACAACACTTGTCTATATTATTTAATGAAAGATGTATGAATGAAAAAATGCTGCCTAAATACACACACACACACAATATATATATATATATATATATATATATATATATATATATATATATATATATATATATATATATATATATACCAAGACAACATCACTCAGGAAAGCGTCTGCTAAGTATAGTTTTTCCACTTGTCTTTTTTATTCATATATATATATATATATATATATATATATATATATATTAGAAATTAACAGATTGAAAATATGTTTTTTCGCTACACAGTAATAACCATGTTTAAAAAATGGAAGCTAAAAACTTTAAATTTAATTGTATAATTAATAAGAACAACGGATTATATATCTTACTGTCTTACTGTTCTTTCTTTCTTTATATATATATATATATATATATATATATATATATATATATATATATATATATATATATATATAGCTGCGTTGATGTGGGTTTGTGACGCTGGCTTTCGCGATCATGTTTGTCTGGCGATCACAAAGGGCGTGAAAGCCAGTGTCACAAGCTCACAACAACCAAATATGTTAGCTCTATTATTAATATCGAGCACATTCCAATAAAGACCACACTTATAAAATATACAAATAATATATATAAAAATTTCACACACACACAGACACATTCATATATATATATATATATATATATATATATATATATATATATATATATATGACTAAGGAAGACAAATGGAAAAACTATACTTAGCAAACGCGTCGGTTAAGAATAGTTTTTCCTCTTGTCTCTTTTTATTCATTTTGTTTCTCTAGAGAGGGACATTCTACCTGAAAATAATTTACACAGATACACACACACACACACACACACACACATATATATATATATATATATATATAAATATATATATATATATATATATATATATATATATATATATATATATGTGTGTGTGTGTGTGTGTGTTTGTGTGTGTGTACAATAATAAAAATATAGTTTTCAAGTATGCTATAATTATAGAGAGATAGAGCGCATCTAATTAAAAAAGTGGACATTAAGGTCAACATCCAAGGCCGACAGTCTGTTTTATGCTTAAGCGCAAACCTCAGGCTTGACGATTGCGTTTAAATATGATACAGACTGTCGCCGCGGAGTGTTGACAGGTATATATATATATATATATATATATATATATATATATATATATATATATATATATATTATTATTATTATTATTATTATTATTATTATTATTTTAGGATATTAACACAAAACATGATAAAAATAGATACACAATTGTTCTCATTTTACCTATATATATATATATATATATATATATATATATATATATATATATATTTTGGCAGCAATTTTTCATTAATGTTTCATTCAATAATATACACAAGTTTTGTCTATTTATTTTAGGTTGGTTCCTTTCATATTGTCTGATAATCTTAATCACATTATCGTTGAAAGACTAAAGGAAAACACCATATTGATACATGTTTAAATCCAATCTAATCTTTCGGCTTACACAAGCCATTATCAAAGATGACAATTTGAATAAATCAAGGAACACACGGACGAAACAACAATGATAGTCCGCCCTTGCTCCATGCAAATTTCCAAGTAACGAAAAACTCGTATATACGAGACGCGGAAGCAAAAATTGCGTCGCAGCTCGTTACGTCACATATGACCACGCGAAAGTGAAAATAAATAGACTAAACTTCTCTATATTATTTAATCAAATATGCATTAATATATATATATATATATATTTATATATATATATATATATGTATATATATATATATATATATATATATATATGTGTGTGTGTGTGTGTGTGTGTATATGAACAGATAACATCAGACGATAAACTGATAAACTGTCAAATAGATAGATAGATAGATAGATAGGAACAAAAAACATTTGACTTGAGAATAAATAGAAATACACACTAACACACATACAAATAGATAGATAGATAGATAGATAGATAGATAGATAGATACTGAGGCAGATACGTAGGAACACAGATAGATAGATAGATAGAAAATGTGAACAGATAATATCAGACTAGACAATAGATTGTGATAAACAGTCGATACATAGATAGACAGGAACAGATAACATTTGACTTGAGAATAGATAGAAATACCAACTGACAGACAGAAAGACAGATAGATAGAAAGAAACAGACTGAGACATATACGTAGGAACAGAGATAGATAGATAGATAGATAGATAGATAGATAGATAGATAGATAGGAACAGACTGAGATAGATAGATAGATAGATAGATAGATAGGAACAGACTGAGATAGATAGATAGATAGATAGATAGGAACAGACTGAGGTAGATAGATAGATAGATAGATAGATAGATAGATAGATAGATAGATAGATAGATAGATATTAGTAGACTGAGATATAAAAATACATACCTACATACACACATGTGTTGATCGATACATAGATCAACGTAGGATAGAAAGTTTTATATTCAAATTGTTACTTTTAATCCATCTTTGAAATGCACGTTAAAAGAAAGAAAAAAAAATGCATTAGACATCCTTTGTTCTTGTTGACCAAAGGAATTTCGTAATCGGATTTCCCATCAGTCACTGTCTGTATAGTGGATAGAAGTCTGCTAATCTCTGGGTCAAAGGCTTCTTCATCCTCAATCGCGAACTTGACTGTCCTAACATGCGACTCAGCCACAGCTTGGCCAGATGGGTCTAGTTTGACGATTAGGATTCCGATGTTAAGCCATATTATTAGGATACTCTCTGAGGGTATATGTATAGTTTTATACAAATATGCAAATCGCTGACTGAAATATTTTATATAATGATTTTTTTTCGCTTTCGAGGCATTGTATGTCATCGGCAAATTTTTCCGTCATTGAGCTGTTAAAGTTAGACCAGAAGAGAGATCAGCTGCCAAGCTCTGGTTATCTAGAATTTTGGAGGTGCCCACATATACAGTTGTATCAGCAGTGCATATTGACAAATGATTGGAGTATATTTCGAAATTCTTTTTTTCAAATCATCCGGTGTTCGTTTGTATTTTTGTTTTTATTTAAAAAAAACCCAAAAGTGTTCAATACAAAAGTAGAGTCTAAACTATAATTATAATTATTTAAAAAAAATACGATTCCTTCGCTACATAAGAGTTCTCATGTTTCAAAAACAAGAGCCAAAAACTTCAATATAATTATTAAAATTAAATTGAATTAAAGTGTCAAACTCTGTTTCATCCTCAAGCGAAAATTTAGGAAGCTTGAGGATGAAAAAGAGCTTGATACTTTAATTCAATTTAATTTTAATAATTATGTTGAAGATTTGGGCTCCTGTTTTTGAAACATGAGAACTCTTATGTAGCGAAGGAATCATATTTTTTAAAAATAACTATATATATATATATATATATATATATATATATATATATATATATTAAGATTCAAAATTTGAAAATTTGAAACTTTAGTATTTAATTAAAAATTTTTAGTCCTTAATTCTTATTCATAATATTAATAATATTAATAATAGTATTATTTTTTATCTTATACTCACATTATATTTATTTCCTAGTTTATTTCATTGAAAAAAATGTAATGTCAAACGTTAACTGCCAAATATATGTGTGTGTGTGAGTGTTTCTCAAATTAGCCACAATATGCCCATATATGTTAATTTATTCTTCCTTTTCTTTTATTCTTTCCACACTTTCTGTTCCCCTTTCCTTCCTCACACCCCTACTTCCTCTTCTGCTTTCTTATATCTTCTCTTTTTTCTCTTTATCTCGTTTCCTGTGAGATGCTCGGAGTATACTCTTAGGTCGATCATTTGTGTAAAGGTCAAAGAGGCTTGGACCCAAAAGGGAGCCTTGGTGGACGCCCGCGTTGATCGCTTGGGTCTTGGGAGATTGGCTGATAACAACTACCTTTAGGGCCCTACCCGCTAAGGACTTGATAACTGAGAAAACTCTTCCAGTGTTTCAATATTTAGAGATCTTGTGCCATAACTCTTTATTCCTGGCTTTTGAAATATCTAATGCGATCACCCTGGAGATATATATATATGTGCGTCACTGATTCTGTTTGTAATAATAGGATATCAGCAGTGGTCCGAGCCGATTGAAATCCGTACTGCTCGTCGCCGAGGAGGTTGTCCGTTACGAGGTGAAAAACAACCTTCTTTTTTGTTGCTTCAAAAAAGATTGCTAATGACACTGGGGAGGCTGATGGGGCTATTCAGAGATGGAGATGAGCGCTTCAGACACACTCCTAATGACTGAAATTTGAACACTGTAAACTGTTACTTTTAGACGCGTACTTCTCTTAAGTTCCGTTTTAAATAAAGCTTTGTTTGTACTAAAAATATTAATACTATTTATTAGATGAAGCAGTATCAACTATTTTCGACTTTTGACTAGTATTTTTTCATCTAAATTAATTTAAATCTTAATTAGTTTAGTAGTAATGTTATCTTGAATTTTTATCAGATGAATCGCTGTCAGCCATTAATAATTTATGACTATCATTTCTTTCATCGTAATCTTATTACTTCAGTCGACAGATTAGTCAAATTATATTGATTACTAATTAGATAAATCATTGTGAACCATTATTAAATTGTTTACTAGCATTTCTTTCCTTAATTTTGATTGCGTTTATTTACAATAAGATGAATAGTACATTATTTATATTATTCGGACTATTGTGCTCATTTTTGTCGCCATATTTATTACAATGTTTCGGCCGTTGTACGCTCCGGCCTTCTTCAGGTGGTTGGAATGTCGAACTTAACCTTTTATTTCGCTCACTGATGTGAGCGAAATAAAGGATTAAATAAAGGGCCCTTGAGGACACATGGCACAGTGGATAAAGGCGTTGGGTAGATCCAGCGACAGGACCCAAAAAGTGTGAGTTCAATACCCGGTTAAGGCAGTGGAGAACTTGGAGAGGGGAATTAACAAAAGATAACTGATAACTGACATCCATTAAACATGGCATGTGGAACTAGAACTGTCTAAGCCAGTGAGCGAAATAAAGGGTTAAGTTCGACATTCCAAACACCTGAAGAAGGCCGAAACGTACAACAGGCCGAAACGTTGTGATAAATATGGCGACAAAGATGAGGACAATAATGTTATGGTGAAACACACCTATTCTATAGTTAATAGACTCTCCCACCTAATATAAGTAGGAGTAGTAAGAAAAACGAGGGTCAGTCGATGTCGGACGACCGACTGAACGGTTGAACTCCCTGCCTTCGGGCGGGGAGGAACCCGAACGAGGCTACGCCGAAGGGCGGAGTCTCGTTCGGGGAGGTAAACCGACCCTGAACCCGTTTTTCGGGTTCAAAGGGTATATTTTTGGCCGAGCCCACGGGCTCGGATATCCCACGTTAAACCGGCCTTGTGCCACATGATACCCTCGTGGGGGGGTGACTAAATACTAGTCGATGTCGGACGACAGTAGTCGACAGTTAGTCGAATACGAAAGTAGTCAGCGATCACAACAAGATTACTCTGCGTAATACCTATTATATCAAGTTCCTAACGTTTTGTAGTCGAACCAATTTTAGGACCGATTTAGTACAAATACAAGCCCCCACTGCGAAATAACTCCACAACAAACAGTCCGAATAATGTAAATAATGTATATAATACCACATCTCAGAAATATAGACAGATACTGAAGGACCGAAACGTTGTAATAAATATGGCGAGAAAGATGAGGACATTAATCCGAATAATGTAAATAGTGTACATAATACTTCATCTCAGAAATATAGACAGAAGTTGAATAGTATAGTGAATTTTTATTTGCAGAAACATTCACAGCCATTATTAATTTTTGACTCGTATTTCTTTCAAGTTAACTTTAGTTTCTTTTTTTACATAAGTAATGAGGTAGTGTAAGAAAGCGAAAAGAAATGACTAAACATCAATTTCAAAAAGACAGAATGCATGGATGTTAGCAAAAGGGACAACCTATTATACAAATTACAAATTGGAGATGTCAAAATCTAACAACTACAACAATTTTAATATCTGGAAATTGCTTTAACAGAGAACGGAAAGTGCGGCAATGAAATCTGAAGGCGCATTGGGATAGCGAAAGATGCCTTAGTAAAGCTAAGCAAAGTATTTAAAAAATCAAAATTTCGTTAGAGAAAAAAAAAAAGAAGAAAATTTACGGAACTGTTATGCAATATCAGTACTCCTAATAGAGTACTCCTATATGTCAGTGGATGCAGGACAATCCCCGCACAGATGAAGAAGAGACGTGAATCAATTTATATGCGGTTCTATCGAACAAGTAAACAAGAAAGTTTTAGAGAAAATAGGAATAAAAAGGACACTTATGTATAACATCAGAAACAATTGAAATTTCTAGGGTATATAATAAGGAAAAAAGGTTAGGAAAATGTGATACTTAGACGAGAGTATCAAGTCCAGAGGGACAGAAGAAAAGAACTTCTAGCGATCTTGATTAAATGGATGTCAGGGTTGGAGGGGGGGGAAATGTATTAAGAGCTACAAAGGATAAAAAAATCTTAATTTAATTTACTTTATTAACACTAGTAGTAATATTATCTTGAGATTTTTATAAAATGAAGCATTGTCAGCCATTATTAATTTTTTGACGAGTATTTCTTTCATCTTAATTTTACGTACTTTATTTACAGAAGTAGTAATATTATCTTGAATTTTTATTAGACAAAGCATCATCAACCATTGTTAATTTTTGACTAGTATTTCTTTCATCTTAATTTTACATACTTTATTTACAGAAGTAGTAATATTATCTTGAATTTTTATTAGACAAAGCATCATCAACCATTGTTAATTTTTGACTAGTATTTCTTTCATCTTAATTTTACATACTTTATTTACAGAAGTAGTAATATTATCTTGAATTTTTATTAGACAAAGCATCATCAACCATTGTTAATTTTTGACTAGTATTTCTTTCATCTTAATTTTACATACTTTATTTACAGAAGTAGTAATATTATCTTGAATTTTTATTAGACAAAGCATCATCAACCATTGTTAATTTTTGACTAGTATTTCTTTCATCTTAATTTTACATACTTTATTTACAGAAGTAGTAATATTATCTTGAATTTTTATTAGACAAAGCATCATCAACCATTGTTAATTTTTGACTAGTATTTCTTTCATCTTAATTTTACGTACTTTATTTACAGAAGTAGTAATATTATCTTGAATTTTTATTAGATTAAGTATTGTCAGCCATTATTAATTTTTGACTACTATTTCTTTCATTTTAATTCTACTTGCTTTATTTTCACTAGTAGTAATATTATCTTGAATTTTTATTTGATGAAACATTGTCAACCATTATTAATTTTTACCCGTATTTCTTTTATGTTAATTTGCTTTACACAAGCAATAAAATTATTTAGATTTCTTATTGTTTAAACACTGTCAACCATTATTTTTACTAGTATTTTCTTTCGTATTAATTTCACTTGGTTTATTTAAACTAAAATTAATATTGTCTTGAATTGTTATTAAATGACACATTGTCATTTTCCTAAGATAGTCTCTCTATATACAACATATACTCTGAAACCTGAGCTACACCAATCAAAAGGGGAGAAAAATCAAATTGATTTTTCTTCACTTTTCTCGAACGTCTTTTTCTGTCATTTTTTAATTCTTGTTTACCTATAAAAGTCGTAATATTATCGTAAATTTTTATTATTCGAAGTTATGTCAATCATTATTAATGTACGCTTCTCACGTCACGTATTCGCGGCGTACTATAATAATCGCGACGAAAAAGAGCTGAAATATTTGATATTCACCCTGTATACGGCTCAAGAGCCGGTTGAGGTAGAGGTTACAGAGTAAGAGACGCAGTTCATGGGAATTCACTAAGCGCTCTTTCAAGTGTTTAGGTGGTGTTACTTTAATAGTCACACAACAGAGCTTCATAAACTCGCGAGCGAGATCCTGAGATTATTCAATATTTTCATTTTTTTTTTTGTGGGGAGGTGTATGTTGCATGAAAACCCCTGCGTGCTACTGGGACTCCCGCCTTGCTTGGTGTGAAATGCTTAAAAAAAAAAGAATTTTTTTCCCTCGTTACTTGTATACTACTGGTAATATTTGTCTACATATCTGAGATGAGGTATTATGTACACTATTTACATTATTCGGACTATTGTCCTCATCTTTGTCGCCATATTTATTACAATGTTTCGGCCTTTCAGTATCTGTCTATATTTCTGAGATGAGGTATTATGTACACTATTTACATTATTCGGACTATTGTCCTCATCTTTGTCGCCATATTTATTACAACATTTCGGCCTTTCAGTATCTGTCTATATTTCTGAGATGAGGTATTATGTACACTATTTACATTATTCGGACTATTGTCCTCATCTTTGTCGCCATATTTATTACAACATTTCGGCCTTTCAGTATCTGTCTATATTTCTGAGATGAGGTATTATGTACGCTATATACATTATTCGGACTATTGTCTTCATCTTTGTCGCCATATTTATTACAAAGTTTCGGCCTTTCAGTATCTGAGGTATTATGTACACTATCTACATTATTCGGACTAATGTCCTCATCTTTGTTGCCAAATTTATCATAATGTTTCGGCCGTTGTACCCTGCGGCCTTCTTCAGGTGTTTGGAATGTCGAACTTAGCCCTTTATTTCGCGCACTGGGGTAGACTGTTCCAGTTTCACGTGGCATATTTAATGGATGTCAGTTATCAGTTCTCTCCTATTAATTCCCCTCTCCAAGTTCTCCACTGTCTTAACCGGGTATTGAACTCACACTTTTGACAGTTCAATTATAGAAATTCGCTTGAGAATGAAACAAAACTAGGTACTTTAATTTAATTTAATTTCTATAATTGAATTGGAAGTTTTTAGCTTCCGTTTTTTGAAACATGGTAATTCCTATATAACGATGGAATCATATTTTTTGAAAAGTAATTTAATTATAACACACACACACACACACATATATATATATATATATATATATATATATATATATATATATATTTGCTCGCAAATATTTTACGACGTTAATTCACTGTCTATTTGATTTCCCTTCTTTTATTGTTGTCGCTCCTTATTAATGTTTTTCTTTTCTTTTTCTTTTTTTTTCATACCCAGTACCTTCTTTGCCTGTGTGGTTTTATTAACGTGCTTGGGGTGAAATGATTAAAAATTTAACAAAAACAGTAGTAAAAATAACGTCAAGTGATATAGTAACCCAAATCTTTTGATGCGGGTATATGCAGGTAAAAGGCCTTGTCCTTGTCATATCGCAAAACTGCCGTCAATGCACTCACGGAAACGTTCAGGGAATTTTGTGTCAGGAAAGTGCTTCTCATCACTTTCCTTTCCACAATTACGTCTGTGATTATGCGTTATGGCTTTTATTGATCGAAATATGTATGTGATTTTCCTAGCATGCATTTCATATTTAATGCGAGAACAGAGGACGGAAACTTAACAGGAGTTAATAAAGATCTTATGACCTGCCTCGTTATGACTTACGCATGCGCACACATCGGCGAAATGTCGCCTGCGTAAAAATGATAAATGTACCTAAAACTGTGTATGTATGTATTACGTGTTTGGCATGAACGTAAGCGTTGAAAAGAATGTGTCACAGATGCGGAAGCGGGAAAAACGGATGGAGGAGGGGGAAGGAGATCAATATTCAATATTATTTATTGATATCTTCTTGGTTTAGAAACGAAGATGTTGCTGAAAAAAAAATATATGCCCGGAAACAAGTCCCAACAAACCAATAACGAATGCTTAGAAATACAATCCAAAAAAAAAAAAAAAAGATGAAAACAATATAAAAAAACGTTTCAACTCAACGAAGAAACAAAAAAGTGTATTATTTATTTTTCAAATTTTTTTTTTCTGTAGTCGACATGTATGTATGTGTGTGTGTGTAGAATTTGATGGTTATATGATAGCAATAATGAAAATCTATGGCGAATTCTTTTAAATCATTCAACTGTTCAAGCTATCATATTAAATATGAATGAAAAAAGAAAGAAAAAGGAAAAAAAAGAAATTTGATTCATTAATTTTTGATTACAGGGTGCATCCACTGGGATCATGTTTAGTAAGACATATAGTTCACGGATATTAGTATACGCAGTTTACACACAGAAACACAGAAAAATCGCATGAGTTATAAACACACACACACACGCACACACACACACATATATATATATATATATATATATACTGTGTATATTTTGGCAGTAATTTTTCATTAATGAAAGTTTCATTAAATAATATAGACAATTTTTGTCGATTTATTTTAAGTAAGTTCCTTTCATATTGTCTGATATGCTTAATAACATTATCATTGAAAGACGAAAGGAAATCACCATATTGATACATGTTTAAATCCAATCTAAGCTTTCGGCGTACATAAGCCATTATCAAAGATGACAATTTCAATAAATCAAACAACACACGGACGAAACATTAATATTATTTAATGAAACATGCATTAATATACATATATACATATACATGATTTTGTTATAATATCTTAAAATAAAATAATAACATACGCACGCATGCACACAGACAGGAACACACTCGTGCTCGCTCGTGCGCGCGCACACACACACACACACACACACATATATATATATATATATATATATATATATATATATATATATATATATATATATATATATGTAAGGTGTATTTTGGAGGCAATAATTATTTCAAACATGTATGGTTACAGAATATCGACAAGTTCTGTTAATTAATTTTTTATTAAATCTATCAAATTGTTTTATGTTGTCGGTATATTAGCCAAAGTTCTTATTTATTTTTATTTAATATTATTTTTTACGAGTACTTTCGAATGTTGATACATTTGTTTTCATGGATTGTTCTTAGAATATTTATGCAACTGTTTTTTTTTTTGTTGCTTTTTTGTTGTTTTTTTTAATTCCGACAATTTCACCTTGGATAGAACGAATTTCAATTCACATAAGGTAATGTCATGTACACGATCAAACTTGATATTTTATTTGTACATTTATAATATACGGTCCCCTATGGAGAAAGATACGTTATTTAATGTTATTATTGTAAGCTACGCATTATCAATGGTGTTATGTGGTGCAGGTAGGGGATTGATTTTTGGTACAGGTTGGTAGAAGACTTTCTTTTTGCCCAAAGTGATTTGCAGGTTAAACAATATTAAAGGCAGGGAGAATCTATCAAGGATCAGCTGCAGTTCGGAATACACCATGAACGATGAGGATTATATATATATATATATATATATATATATATATATATATATAGATACATAGATAGATAGATAGATAGATAGATAGATAATATTAGTAGTCAATATAAATTTCCACCAGGTAGAACTCAATGTCCAGGACAAAGTAAGAACGTAATATAAAAGACTCAAATACTAATATTCTATGGTTATAATTTATTATATTGGAATCGTAATTACGATCCATATCATCAGACCTACAAATTCAAAAAGCTTTTAGAATTTGTAGGTCTGATGAACTCGATCGTAATTACGATTCCAATATAATAAATTATAACCATGGAATATTAGTGTTTGAACCTTTTATATTATATATATATATATATATATATATATATATATATATATGTGTGTGGGGTGGGGTGGATTGGGGTGCTTGTGCGTGTGTGTGTATGTGCTTTTGCGTGAGTGCATATATATATCGGATAGGATAAAGAACAAAAGAAATAGAAGAGACAGATATATACATTGAGAGATGTGGATTGAAGAGACTAAGATATGTATGAACAGATTATATATATATATATATATATATATATATATATATACACACACACACATGTGTGTGTGTGTGTATGTATGTGTGCGTGTGTGTTTATTGTGTGTATATATGTGTGTATATATACGTACATGTCAATCAAAATATAGATTTGTGCAGCTCATACAAGGTTACAAAAAATTAACACTTCAACATTTTCACCCCGTTATAAATGAGGAAAAATCTTCAACCATAAAATATGTGGTTCCATAAATGAAAACTGGGGATATCATGAATAAATCATGTGAGAAACGATTAATTTTTAAGGAGTATAAGACTTGTAATGCAGGTGAAATGTTTGACCCAGACAATGAGAAAAGAAAGTTCAGAGAAATCAATACCCAAATCAGTCCTTTCTCTCACTAACCACTTGTGTACTACGCCTTAATATATATATATATATATATATATATATATATATATATATATATATATATATATATATATATATATATATAGTAAGGTAATGAATCATTTGGTAATCCGTGTGGATAATTCTAAAGATGATGTAATCCGGAGAGCTCAATGTAAAACCAGACCAAATATTAATTAAATAATTAAAAAATTGAAAACCTTCAGTTTCCATGACTAATTTATTTCACCAGAAAAAATATTTTTCCTGGTTCATCAGGTCTCATCTGGAGTTACCTAATGATGTGACCTGATAAGTCAGGAAAATATATATTTTCTGGATAAATAAATAGTCATGCAAGCTTAAGGTTGTCGATTTTAATTATATACATACATACATACAGACATATATATATATATATATATATATATATATATATATATATATATATATATATATATATATATATAGTCTTAAGGTGTGCTATATTTATGAGATAAAGTGCTCAATATCAGAGATAGAGCGTGTGTAAATATAAAAGTGAACATAGAAGTCAACACTTAGAGGCGACAGTCTGTTTCATGCTAGATGCAATCGTCAAGTCACCAATTGCATATAGCATGAAACAGACTGTCGCCTCTAAGTGTTGACTTCTATGTTCACTTTTATATATATATATATATATATATATATATATATATATATATATATATATATATATATATATATATATATATACTGTTGTGGCTTCTAACTGAGCTCACAACTCTTTGGGTCTAGTTACTGGATCTAACCAATGTCATTATCCAATGGGCCACATCAGTGGTGATCCAAAAACATGAAGAGCTGAGTTGCAGAGATATAACTGAAATATCCGGGAGAGACATGGACGTGAAACTAGAAGAATCTACCCCGGTGGACGAAATAGTAGGTTCGGTTCGAAATTCACATGAGCTGAAGAAGGCTGATGCCTACAACGGATGAAACGTTGTGAATATGCCAATGAAGATGAAGATAACAGTCCGAATAATATAAATAATGCAAGTAATCATGATATCTCATCTCAGAGATTTAGAGGCCGAAACGTTGTGACTATAGCAATGAAAAAAAGGATACTAGTCCGAATAATATAAATAATTCAAGTAATCATAATACCTCATCTCAGAGATATAGAGGCAGAAACGTTTTGAATATGGCAATGAAGATGAGGATAAAAGTCCGAATAATATAAGTAATGCATTTACATAGCATGCGTTTGGTGTTAAGTGTAGTAGATGTAATCTGTTCATCTCAGATAAAAGTGACAATTTTATAGTGTATATGTGATGTTAATATATTAAATAAAAGACAGAAGCTAAAGTCTGAATGTAGACACAAAAATCAATTTCTGATTAAGAACGTCGGTGCGGGGTGATTTGCAAACTTTATTGCTCTTCCTCACCTTCTTATTACTTATATCCGGGCTACTTGAGTAGATTGCCCTAGGCGTATAACAATTTTTTTTTATTTTTTTTACTGCTGGCTACATGCTCACCCTCTTCATCAATAAATTGCATAGTGAATAGCTATTTATTTCTGGAAAATATTTTGTCACCCTCCACCGCTTGAGGATTTGCGATCGCCAAAAAGGTTCGAGGGCGGATGAAACTGTACAGCAAGAATTCTGATAAAAACTAAATTAAAGCGTTATTGACGCAATTGTAACCAAAAGAATTTAAACTATATAGAAAAAGATTCATTAAAAATATAATCGATACATATAGCTTAATTATTCCAATGATTTATCCTTTATTATGAAAAAAATGGAAAACTTTTCACTTAATATCATTGTACAAAAAAAAAAAAAATCACCTTTATGTAAAAACAATGTCCCTTATGAATTTATACGCTCTTGGGAATTTTAAAAGTATTATCTAATTCACATGCTGATCACATAACCATCGCCCTCTCTCGTACGTTAACTTGGCACTTATTGAAACGTTGGACAATTTTTAGTCATATTGCTCAACACAAGACTAGAAAAAGACTATTAATAGTGGAAAAATATTATATATTAATAATTTTTAAACAAAGTTTGAAAAAAATGGAAGCTATTCTTGTACAAAGAAACGACCAAAATAAAGCACAATTTTTCGCTTCATAGAAAAGCATTTTAAATATGTTTACCAGAGATTCTACTAATATTATACTCGCCCTTGGTATGACGATAAACTACACCGGCAGCAAGACCTCTGATTGGGAGATTAGAGGTGTTTAGGAGTAGAGAACCTCCTTATTGCTGTTGTTCCTAGATCCACCCCGATCTGGGGTGGCAGCATCTGTTAGTGTCCCAGCTATAAGTAAAATGTTTACACCCAAACTGATGTCAAAATAATATGAAAGTATAAAAACAGATTTTTTTTATAGTAAAAATACCAGTAATACATTTTTTAAAAAAACAAAACAAAAAAAGAGTATTACCACCAATAAATCATGATCCCGACTCTCAGCTAAAAACCTCTTTGCAAAAAATACGTCAATGAGACCTGAACTTCAAACTGATTTCTTATAAAGAATACGTATTCTATTCATACGAATCCACCCTAAAAATCTTCTCGGCATTCAATAACCTATTGAGATTGATAAGCCGTAAAACAATATAAACCAAACCAAACTACTACTACTACTACTACTACTACTAATAATAATAATAATAAGAGGAAGAAGAAGAAGAAAGAAAGAAAGAAAGAAAGAAAAAAGAAACGAAATAAAAAAGAAAGAAAGAAAGAAACGAAATAAAGAAAGAAAGAAGGAAAGATGAAACAAAACAAAAAAAGGAATGAAACTATAAAGAATACAAAGCAAAGATGAAAGGAAGAACATCTCAAAAAGAAGACGAATAACAGACAAAAAGAAAAAAAAAGGAAAAACGGATAAAAAAAAAGAAAAGAGAAAATGAAAATGTAAAGAAGAATTGAGAAAGAAAGCAAACTTTCACGAATGAAAGAAAGAAAATAGATGAAAAAAGAATATATCAATGTCACTAAAATACAAATAACGAAGTAACCAGAGGGGGAGAGTGACAGAAAAGAAAGAAAGAAAGAAAGAAAGAAAGAAAGAAAGAAAGAAAGAAAGTAGGAAACGAAATTAAAAAAAAAAAAAGAAAGAAAACCCGTACAGAACTTTTGTGGGGAAAAAGAGTGTACATATAAAGAGAAAATAAAATCTAATGACGAGAAGAGTGGAATAGAACTCGTGAGACCAGACGGGAGATCAAAGGGAGAAATGAGAGAGAGAGAGAGAGAGAGAGGGGAGAGAGAGGGAGAGGGAGAGGCAGAGAGAAAGAGAAGAATGGATGGAAAAACGGTAAAAACAAAGGTATGCTGAGAGAAAGCAGATCCGAGAAAGAGTTGTGGTCGCATTCTAAGCGCTGAAAGAAAACCAGAAGATTGCAAAACGAACGTTAAATCGGCAGGTCGGTCAGGTTTCTGCATGCAATCGTCTCATCATAACGCAGGAAGAAATAGGATACGCATGCGCACGGCTGCATGTAGCTGTTTCGAGGCGGGGAAATAGAGCAGGGAATTAAAAATAATGACGATGCTACTGAGAGGGCAGGGTGAACGTTAGGAAGGAAATCTGTGCCTCGTTGAATATAGGTCATGTGAACAGAACCCATTATGAAACCATTGAGACACATACAATGAAAAACAATTAATCACATGAGAATAACTTACTCAAATTCCTATGCGCTAATAACTGCTATCACTACACCAAGATAATATCAGTAAAAAAAAAAAAACAATAAAGAATTTTCCTTGTCAGGTGGATTGAGGTTCCTGGTGAAAACATATTTTGCTGACAAAAATGTGTTGAATAAGGTGTTTATTTTTGACACCCACGAAAGCAAAATACAAAAAAAACTCATTTCTTTTATGGACAATGGCGAGAGATTGTCGGTCTAAAATAGTTCTTCTCAAACATTTTCATCAAAAGATTAAAATGCACCACTCCTACTTTTACTTTTAGACTGTTCAATTTTCCCACTAAAATACCCAATGGGAAGGCAAAGTTTATTTATACTTTAAAATTTATTTTAGTAAGCAAAGATAAACAGGATATCATAATCAATTTTGATGATGTCATTCAATCTTAGTCCATTCAGCTAGTGACTACATTGATCTTGGTGTTTCTCACACAAGATATCAAAATCAATTTTGATGATGTCATTCAGTCTTAGTCCATTCAGCTAGTGACTATCTTGATCTTGATGTTTCTCACACAAAATATCAAAATCAATTTTGATGTCATTCAGTCTTAGTCCATTCAGCTAGTGACTACCTTGATCTTGGTGTTTCTCAGACAAAATATCATAATCAGTTTTGATGATGTCATTCAGTCTTAGTCTTTTCAGCTAGTGACTAACTTGATCTTGGTGTTTCTCACACAAAAATATCATACTTATAATAAATATAGCACTGAATAATACCTACGTAATTTCGAAATTTTCAAATATAATGGACATATGTTTAATTAATTAATATATTATATTTTTTTAATTTTTTTTAAAAGTATTTATAATTTAAATTCATTTTTGTGAAATGACTACAAATTTTATGTCTACGAAATCTGTGGACCACTAGAAATATGCTATCTGGACCACCGGTGGTCCACATGGTCCACCTTGAAAAACACTAGTCTATACCTAAAAGGAAAATTTATTTATGCTAAAACTTTCAGAAACAATTTTAAGAGTTTAATAGTAAGTACAGACAAACCTCTCATCGACGGACTAATAGATGGATAGGGTGGACAGTTAAAGACGATCGTCCGTAGATGAAAGGGATTATTTTTGAGTTATAAAAACCGCTATAGTAACTACCACTATTTATGATCATAATGAAAATACTATAAACATGTATATATGGCATAAATAAATATATACTTAATATAGATATATTAATCCACACAACAAATGGAATAGATTTCTCACAGCTACTTTCTTACGCCTGCGCTAATGTATCGTACTTTATATACTGTACACCCATCTTTGTTTACAATTGAAAAGCCCGACACCTCCGCCATGCGGTCACATTGCGAAATAATACGACTCGTTCCGTTAAACCCACGAATTTTGAAATATATCTCTGACGATTTAGAAGTTTATTTTATGCAGAATTTTTAAGATTTTGCGTGCAGATTTTGTCTGTTGCATTTCAAGTCCGTTGATGGGGGTGTCCGCAGACTAGAGGATTGTCTGTATTAAATATCTTTTATATAAACGCAATCTATGTCTTACTGTGAATTGAAATATAAACACGATGTATTGCCCTCTAGTATAAATCGGACCTATGACAAAAATTTTTTATGTAAGGTTATAAACACCTTATATAACAAATTTTTTGTCATAGGTCCTTTTTCCTTCTCCCAGATGCAAAATATGTAACAATGTCATTTCCTTTGTGGATAAAGCCGAGAAATTGTCGATCCCGATCTAAAAGGGAACTTTATTCATGTTAACATTTTTAGAAACATTTTGTTTCAAATTTTAATAAAATGTATTAAAAGACTTTTATATAAACATGACTTAAGTCAACCTCTGGATTCAAAGATAAACATTATACATGCCTACCTATGGACTGAAATATAAGCACGACCTATGAATATTTAGGGATTCAAATTGTTTAGTCATCGGTCGTGTCCAGGACAACAAAATCGACCAATACCTCAACTAATTAAATAAGCTCTTTTTGTGGTATTCTGTTTCTTCCTTTTTTTTATTTTTTTTTTGTACCGAAAAAACTCTTCCTGTCGGAAATACAGATTTTACACCAAAAGACGTTATATTCAATCTCTTCGCGCGCATATAATATACAAATAATTACACCTACATATATGCATATGAAGAAAAATATACGGAAAAAACAAACAAAAATCATTAAATGCAATTATGCTGTTTTAACGTTTATATAATGTCAACGTCGGACGTTTCGGTCTAAGAAACCATCTTCAGGACATATTCATAAAATATAATTAACATTATCAGTTCAGCATGACAAAGACGATGGACATAAGAACAAGACTTATCCAAACAGATAACTGAAAGTTTTATAAGATCAGCGTTCCATTTAAACATGGTCACGTTGTCGTCACGTGGGCGACGCTGTGAAAACGTATTCCTAAAATTTTAGTATTTTGAATTAAAAATGAAAAGAATTCTATTTTGATCTAAAATTTATATGTACGCATTTTGTTTGTTTTTTCCGTATATTTTTCTTCATACTGTCGGATCTATATCCATATATTTGCTTACATACATATATATATATATATATATATATATATATATATATATATATATATATATATATATATATATATATATATATATATATATATCCACCTATATCCATATACACACACGTTTCACATATATATACATACATACACATGCACACACACATATATATATATATATACACATATACATATATATATATATATATATATATATATATATATATATAATTACAAAAATACACACACACATACATACATATACACACATACATCCATACGCATCCAGTACTTCATATATATCCACAGTTACCCACATATATAGATACGGACATACGCATACGTGCACATAAACATATATACCTAAAACCTTACATTTCTATACAATTACATACACCCATTTAAACAAATAAACAATGTATCCCTGTATCTATCCGTCTAGCTAAACATGCATACATATATACGTCCATACACACCCATGTACAGATATATATGAGTACATACATACCAAAACATACTCACATATATATACACACATCTACATATACATCCATCTCCATATATATCCATCCATCTAGATATACATACATCCATATACGTATACATAAATATATATATATATATATATATATATATATATATATATATATATATATATATATACGCATACATATACATCCATACATACATATACCTATATACACACACCTACATATATACACACATACACACAGATATATATATATATATATATATATACATATATATTAGGTTGTTGCAAACATAATGTTGTTTTATCACATAGTAACATATGTGATAAAACGACATTATTTTTGCACAATACAAAAGCATTCTTGCATGATTTGTTAACAATGAGGGTTTAAAAATATAAAACTTTATTTTATTTTTTAACCCCTTGGTGTTGATGAATCCTGCAAGGAACCTCTTATAGTGTGAAATAGCTATTCAAATGGAGTAATCTTCATTTTTAATCATTTTTAATCTATCTATCTATCTATCTCGCTCTCGCTCTCTCTATGTGTGTGTATATATATATATATATATATATATATATAGAGAGAGAGAGAGAGAGAGGGAGGGAGGGAGGGAGGGAGGGAGAAGGATAAATGTATACATTATTGTATACAGTAAGAACATAGGAATTAGTACTTCTTGGTTACTGTTAAAACATTGTACTCACAAGTACAGTTCACACATTACGAAGACCTTTGTCTATGTAATATGTGTGTGATCTTTTTTACAAACATATTCGGTAGAAAATGTCTTTGTCATTTCAGAATTTAGATCTCAGGTCAGGACTCGGAAGGCAGTCAGTATAAAACAGAAATCAAAGGAATAATAATAATAATAATAATAATAATAATAATAATAATAATAATAATAATAATAATAATAACAATAAGATAGCTAGATAGATAGATAGAAACAGACTGACATAGATAGATAGATAGATAGATAGATAGATAGATAGATAGATAGATAGATAGATATCAGCAGACTGACACAGATAAACCTTAGGTCTCTGGTTAGTATCCCGAGAATAATGAGTATAACACAGAAATCAAAGGAAATAATAATAATAATAATAATAATAGATAGATAGATAGATAGATAGATAGATAGATCCGAACAGACTGAGATAGATTGATAAATTTTAGGTCTCATGTTGGGACCCGGAATGAAATATGTATACAACAGAAATTCAAGGAAATAATAATAATAATAATAATAATAATAATAATAATAATAATAATAATGATAATAAACATAATAATAATATATTTGCGTCGTGTCGGGTATTTCAGACGCATTGATTGAGTAAACATGACAGTCCAGCAACAAACAGGAAATGAAAAGGTTGCCGCTCGCCACAGTAATTCGAAAATCACCCGGTCTATGAAAGCAGGCCATGTCCTAGTACGAAGTGGAAGCCACTAGAAGGAAAAATACCTCGACAGTCGAATTCATCTCTTTAGTCCAGGATATCATCAATCACAGAGTAAGGATGTCGATGAAACCATTGCTTGCTGAGCTGCTCAAACGTCAGGTCCACAAGGGCATCAAATTTTCCCCACGGGGTTAAGAGAAAAGAGCTGTTTATATGCGACAATACCCAGAGAAAACGAACGATCCGTTAGAAGTGCTTCCTGAACAAGATTAAACATCCCGAGGAGATCTTTTAAGACTATATCTCCAGATCAGATCATACCGCCAGGCCAAAGTATACTTTGGGCTATTCTAATCTTGTTGTTGTTGTTTTTGTTGTTGTTCTTCTTCTTCTTCTTGCTTCTTCTTCTTCTTCTTCTTCTTCTTCTTCTTCTTCTTCTTCTTCTTCTTCTTCTTCTTCTATCCACCGTGTCCGTTGAAGACGTGGCCGATCATGGTTCTACATGATTTCCTGTCCTTTGTAGCTCTTAGCAAATATTCACCGGGGTAGATTGCTCTAGTTCCACGCTGAACAAAAACTTGGAGAATTGAGTTAAAGGCAGATTACTGAGACATCTGGAAGTGGCATGGCCCGTGGAACAAGAATAACCTACTCGGGTGGACGAAATAAATGGTTCAGTTCGAAATTCTAATCTCCTGAAGAAGGCTGGAAATTACAACGGGCGAAACGTCGTGAACATGAGAATAAAGATGAGGACAACAGTCCGAACAATGTAAATAATGTAAATACTCCTACTCCCTGTTCTACCAAACATTTACACAAGCTCGTTATGTAGGTAACACGCTGCTTTCCTCTGTGCCTCTTACCTCCAGTATGCCCTGTCCGTGTCAAATTTCCTAAGCTCTCATTATGCGCCATAGAATGTTCAATGTTCTCCTGATGTTAATGTCCCTTTTTCTCCAAAAGTTCGTCATTGCTCACACGTTCAATCTATGGGATTTTCAGCATCTTTCTATAGAACCCCATTTCTTTTGCCTAAAGTTTTTTCTTCATCTGTGATGAGATTGTGAAGCGTTCACTAGGATATTGGTGTACTGATATTGCATAACAGATCAGAACACTCACTTTTCTTTGATTCTTACGGGATTTTACTGTTTCTTGATATTTTGCTTAGCTTTTGCAAGGCATTTTTCGCGTTCCCAATATCCCTTTTGGTTTCGGTCTCGCACATTTTTTTTAGATATTTAAAAAAAATTTCGTACTAGTGTTGGGCATCTCCATTTTGTAATCCGCGAGCAGGATTCTTACGGTTTGTGTTTAGCCCTTTTTTTCTCGCTTTTGTTTACAGCTAGAAGTTCGTGCCATTTCCCTTCTGGCCGAGATGTCAACACATTGTTATCTGTGTGCGTAATGTTCTGCCGCCAATAATGAATCCTGGTAAAAATGCCGATTCTCTCAACATCACCGCACGGTAAAAGCTGAATAAGTTCAGAAAGAGGACATATCCTAGTCTTGAAACCCTTTTTATCTTTTGTATATTTACCGAATTCGTTTTCTATCCATATGCAAGCGGTTTTCCTCCACTATACGTTCTGGATTATTCTAACATCCTTTCCAAGTAGATCAAACTTACCTTACATTTCCAACAGTTAATTGTGACGTAATTTAGGTTGATTTATACACGTAGTGTCAATTAGCGTTGTCCAGTTTATACCTCCAGGTATAAAAAGGGTTAGTCTATATTTCTGAGATGAGGTATTATGTACACTATTTACATTATTCGGACTATTGCCATCATCTTTGTCGCCATATTTATTACAACATTTTGGCCTTTCAGTATCTGTCTATATTTCTGAGATGAGGTATTATGTACACTATTTACATTATTCGGTCTATTGCCCTCATCTTTGTCGCCATATTTATTACAACATTTCGGCCTTTCAGTATCTGTCTATATTTTTGAAATGAGGTATTATGTACACTATTTACATTATTCGGACTATTGCCCTCATCTTTGTCGCCATATTTATTACAACACTTTGGCCTTTCAGTATCTGTCTATATTTCTGAGATGAGGTATAATGTACACTATTTACATTATTCGGGCTGTTATCCTCATCTTTGTCGCCATATTTATTACAACGTTTCGGCCTTTCAGTATCTGTCTATATTTCTGAGATGAGGTATTATGTACACTATTTACATTATTCGGACTATTGCCATCATCTTTGTCGCCATATTTATTACAACATTTTGGCCTTTCAGTATCTGTCTATATTTCTGAGATGAGGTATTATGTACACTATTTACATTATTCGGACTATTGTCGCCATATTCATTATAACGTTTCGGCCGTTGTAGACTCCGCCCTTCTTCAGGTGGTTGGAATGCCGAACAAAACCCTTTATTTCGCTCACTACGGTAGACTGTTCCACGTGCCATGTTTAATGGATGTCAGTTATCACCTGTTAATTTCCCTTTGAAAATTCTCCTCTGCCTTAGCCGAGTATTGAACTTGCACACTTTGGGTCCTGTCACTGGATCTAACTAACGCCTGTGCCATGGGTTCTTGAGGATAAATATGGCAGCAAAAATGAGGACAATAGTCCGAATAATGTAAATAGTGTACTAACTAAATATTTTTTTTTTTTTTTAAATTGTTTGATTCTGAGCAAGCTACTGTGAAATCTCGCTTATTATCTCGTAAAATCACATTTGTCTAGAGGCAACTATATTTTAGTTTTTGCTGCTGTTGGTAGACCTCGGGTAATGTGGTGCCTCTTATTTCGTACTCTTCTTTATTTGTGATTTTGCACCACCAGTTCACAATGTTCAGAGAAAGATGGTCTTCGCCAAACCTTCAGGCTTGACGCATTCAAAGCCATTTTTAACCATTGATCTTGGAAAGTATTTGCATACAGCTGTGTGTTCAGATATTTTTGAATAGGTTTGGTGGCATAAACAACATTTGTATAAAAATATCGATCTGACGAGGCAATTTAAGAACATGACTTGTATAATAAGATACAGATTAATGCATGAATCATGCAGTGACACGTTCAAAGAGATTCTGTGTATGAATTATAGAGCCCATAGTTTTATTTTAATTCTTTGGCTTCTATATCAGTAGGCACTACTTCCTGTAGTCTGTTGATTTTCGTCAGCAAATATCATATTATTTTGGAAGAGTTATACAGCTATTATTATGAGTTTGTAAATTAGATCCCGGTGTGATTTAAATAGCGGGCTATACTTGGTTCTATAGCCTTGGTTGGTAACTAGTCTACTATAAAAATTAACGGCAGGTTATTGCTAGAATTCCTTTGTTATTCAACCGTGAATCGAAAAGAAATGTGACCACCCAAGGATACATCAAGCAAAACAACCTCAGAAGGAA
>OZ010604.1:68061835-68069335 GCA_963932145.1 Acanthosepion lycidas
CCTGTCATCTCTGCGACAGTCACTTTCGCAACGCCGCGACGAAGCTTCCCGGTGACTTTTCTATCAATATTTTCATGGTAATTGTCATAATGGACAATGCTATGGTACCCAATCTCGATGAATTTAAGCGCAGTACTTGATTGGCGGCAAGGTCTCATCATTTGACAGCTGCAATTGCTAAATGTAACCGTAACTTTTATGCTAACAGTTTTTTCTAACGCACTTCTCACCTGTAGAAGTCTGTTAAATAATAGTTTATCGAACTATTATATTTTAGAGAATTGTATTTCTGCTCCGACTTCCTCATTTTGAGCTTTGAGGTCAGATACAGGAAAAGAATGGAAGTCGATTTTGGTTGGGTAAAATAGCGTGGGAATGTAAGATAGAGAAGATGTTTTTCGGGCGTCGGTTCTTAAACGTCGAAGAATGTAGACGTGTTTCTTTGTGTCTGGAAACCGGCTTCCGGGTGGGTTGAGAGATCGACGCCGCTACCTAGTTAGAAATGCGGACATCGACGTGGTGAATAAAACAAGATAAGTTCAAAATTCCTTTGTTGAAGTTCTCTTAATTCCGAACCAAACACATTTCGACCGACAGAAAAACGAGAGACAGAAAATACAACATTGTATTAACTGGTGCAGGAACAAAGACACACCCAGAACGAGGGGGGGGGGGCATGCAAGAAATTTCTTCCCACTTATTGCTTTCCAGTCAAATTTGATCTTCAAAAATTGAAATGCAATGCCAATCGTTATTTTTTTCTTTTTAATTCTTGTTCTTTTATTATTCTCTATACTTAATAATGTTCTCTATCTCTCTCTCTCTCTCTCTCTCTCGTATTCTCTCACACCCTGTAAGCCCTTTCATCTTTGTCGGTTTATTGGCTTGCTTTGAGGTGAAATCATTAAAAACAAACATAGTGAAGACAGACCACAAAAAATTTGGCACAGAAATACGAGGACGTATTTTGAATAGCGAAGGATATATTCACTATTTACATTATTCGGACTATTGTCCTCATCTTTGTCGTCATATTTATTACAAAATTTCGGCCATTCCGTATCTGTCTATATTTCTAAGATGAGGTATTATGTACACTATTTACATTATTCGGACTATTGTTCTCAACTTTGTCGCCATATTTATTACAACGTTTCGGCCTTTCAGTATCTGTCTATATTTCTGAGATGAGGTATTATGTACACTATTTACATTATTCGAACTATTATCCTGATCTTTGTCGCCATATTTATTACAACGTTTTGGCCTTTCAGTATCTGTCTATATTTCTGAGATGTGGTATTATGTACACTATTTATATTATTCGGACTATTGTAGTTCTAAAGAAATTGTCCATGAGAATTGCTTTCGCTAAAGAAGAAATGTTTTCATTTTCAAATGAATAAATTAGAAATAAATCCTACGCAGTGACATGTTATAATCACACTATCATCAATGATAATATTGGTTTGGTGCATAATTATCAGGCATTTTTTAAACAATATTTATTATGAAAAAAGAAACATAACAATTTGACAATAACATTTTTAATTAATTATTCCGGAGCGAATGATTACCGACTCGCAGTTTTATAAACTGAAAATGAAATAAAAAAACAAAAAACAAAAAAAAAAAGGCAATTTTTATTAACAAATAACTTTCCAAGAAAAACGCCTGATAATTATGCACCAACCCAATATTATACCAAAACTTCCATTTTTTAATTAGAAAAAAAAAAAAAAAAAATTCTAAAAAATGGAAATTTCTCCCTGTTTCTAAAATATATATTTATGCATATGGTTATCTGTAGAGAAAATAGTTGTGGTACGTACTACGAAAAATTAACTTGAGTCTTTTTTGCAGGGCGGTCCTCCTTGTATTGAGCTATAGATCATGCGGCCCACTACTCGAAAAAGGTTGCCCATGCCTGATGTCGACTTGATGAATTTATGTGCAGTACTTGATTGGCGGTAACGTTTCATCAGTTTATGAAAGGGCGAAAGGTAGCCGTAAGTTCTATGCTAACAGTTTCTTCTATTGCACTTCTCACCTGTGGAACTCTTTTTCGACCACTTGATTTCCAGGCAACTTTGATATGAACAAATTTTAATGCAATGTCAATCGTTATCTTCTGCATTTATAATTTTTGTTGTTGTCTTTTATTGTTCTCTCTCTCTCTCTCTCTCTCTCTCTGTCTCTCACTCTCTCTCTCTTCTCTTAATAATGTATTTTTCTTTTTCTAATACTCTTTCACACTCAGTACCCGCCCCTTGCGTCTCATAAAAAAAAAAAAAAAAAATTCGAAACAAAGAAATGAGTACTTAAGTGTTACGTGTCTTCTTGTATGGCAGCGAATGCTGTACAATTTCCTCAAATATGACGAATAAACTTGAGAAAACAGAAATTTGGTTCTACAGAAAGATGGTGAGGATACCATGGACTTGATATGTGAACAAAGAAGAGCTTTTAGAGAAAATGGAAACGAAAAGGAACATTTAACAACAGGAAGATACAGTTGAAATTTCTGGGGCATATAATAAGGAAAGAGGGTTTGGAAAGTCTGTTACTCACAGGGCGGATTAAGGACAAGGGGGAAAGCGAAAAACAATGGATGAAGGAACAGGTTTTATAAATAAAGAAAAAACAATTTATTTAGAGCTGCAAAAGACAGCAAGTTGTGGAGGACCATGATCGCTTACATTCTGAGGGGACAGGCACATAGAGAGTGAGAGAAAATACGGGTTCGAATTTCGCTATCACATTTCCCGTCCTCTTTTAAAATACTTCGTAGATATTTGATGTTCCGTAATTCTTTGATTTTGCTAGGACGCACTTTGATTAGAAACGAAGCATGGACGTTATGCAATTTCCTTATAGATGAATAACTCGAAGTGACGGAGATCTGGTTTTACAAACGGATGCTAGGGTTATCATGGACTGAGCATGCGTAAAGTAAAATGAAAACGCAAAGAAAACATATACTGAATATTGGATGAAAGTTACAGTTGAAATTTCTGATTCGCAGAATGAGGAAAAAAGGCTTGAAGAATATATCACACACAAGGATATAGTGAAATCATGACGTACATTCTAATGAAAGAATATAAAACACTTCCCCAAATAGTGGCTGCGTCCATATAAGAAATGAGCATTCATTGACCCAGCAGCCAGTTCGACTCGATTTAATCTTTTTCTTCGCGAGCTGAAAATTGGGCCGAAGTACCTTTTCTTCTCTCGTCTAATTGTAATGTTAATATAAGTTGTTTCCTGTCCTGGGTATGACGTTAAACTGCATCCAACAGCAAGGCCTCTGATGAGGAGTTTTTGAGGAGCGTGGATCAACCTCTTAATTGCTGGTGTTCCCAGCTCCACCTTGACCCTGGGTGGTAGCATCTGTTAGGGTCCCAGCTATGGGCAAATAGTGAACTCCTAGTTTTTCCAGATCTTACCCACGTCCTGGGTATGACGATAAACTACGTCCAACAGCAAATGTAGATAATGTTTTTGGAAACAATGTTGCCAGCTATGCGTTTTTGAAAAAATGTTGCCAGCTATACGTTTAATTGTACTGTATATTAAATATATATAATGCATGCGCGTGTGTGTGTGTGGGGTGTATATAAACTTAATTTGGCATTAAATAACCAACAGTGGTTGATATGCGATAAAACCCAACCAACTAACTAACATTAGTTGTTCCCTTAAAAGAAGACATTCAGATTCCATTGTGTTCAGTTGGAATTTGTTAAATCATTCTCTTAAAAGAATTTTCGGGAAAATAGGATTCTCACGACCACTAGCCGAGTTGTGACACAAGGTCAGTTTTAAAGTTGGGGAGCCCGAGCGCATACACCCAGGCTAGGAATAAAAATTACCCGCAGCCCCCGGATGCGCTGGCCTCGGTGCGAGCACCGATTCCTTTCTCTGGTGCAATGAGAGAACGCAGCCTCGGTCAATTGTTCCCCAGGGATGGGCACCTCTAGGTTTAATTTTCCTCAAATTGCGACTTTTGACGGAGTTTTCCCTGAGTGCACTCTGCCCAAAAACAGCGACGTAACTGGCTTCTCACGTCTAGTAACTGTTATCGCTCTTTCCAGTATTGATGGCAGTTCCCTTTCTAACCTTCTGCCCGAAGCAGTGTGCCTAGACACTGAATTCAACAGACGGAACGAACGAGCTGCCAGCACATTTGCCAGACTAACTTCGAAAGTCTGGGAGAACAGAAAGCATATTACGAACTCCAACATTGCAGTCTATAGAGCATGCAGCGCCAGATTGTTTCTCTGCGTTTAACGAGATTTGGAGTCTCTACTTCAGATAGGAGCAACGCGCTTTTTATCATCTTTTGGGACGCATTCTTAGCATCAACTGGTCCGACCGGGCCACCGATACCGTAGACCTCCCTCGTGCCCAGTTACCCATTTGCACAACCTATGCACCTTTCTCCAACAGCGCCGGCTCCGCTGGCTTGGACGTGGACACCGTATGCTGGATAGAAAGATTCCGAAGGTCCTTGTTCTGGCTACCGGCAAGAGGGCACATATACATCGAGATGTGGGAAGAAGTTGACAACGATCGCTCACGATGGAGACGCGATTTAAAGCGAGGGCTTGAGCGACCAGAGCGGAAACGGAGGCTTTTCGCCATGGAAAAGAGTGCTCGACGGAAAGAAAACAACACGCCAACAGCGGGGTAGGGCGTCTTCTTATGCATTCGTTGCAGTCGAGACTGTCACTCCCGCGTCGACGTGTGTCACTCCCGCGTCGACCTGTGTTACTCCCGTGTTGATCTATGCATCCAAAACAAATGCTTCGCCACCATCAACAGCTGAGACATAACCCTTTGTGCGCAAAACCATGCTCTCTCGAGACCGACGGCTGCCATATAGATATAAGTGCGAAATGCCAACATGTCATTATTTTTTCTTCGAGTTACATTATCTATTTTAGTTGTTGCTGCTGTTGCAACTCTTCAAGTGATGTGATGTCTGTTATTTGCTACAGTTCCTTACTAGTGATTCTGTAGCGCCAGTCTCCGAGGGTTGAAGAAAGAACGCTGTTGAAAGTCCTCAAGTGGTGTGATGTCTGTTATTTGCTACAGTTCTTTACTAGTGATTCTGTAGCGCCAGTCTCCGAGGTTTGAAGAAAGACCGCTGTTGAAAGTCCTCAAGTGATGTGATGTCTGTTATTTGCTACAGTTCTTTACTAGTGATTCTGTAGCGCCAGTCTCCGAGGTTTGAAGAAAGACCGCTGTTGAAAGTCCTCAAGTGATGTGATGTCTGTTATTTGCTACAGTTCTTTACTAGTGATTCTGTAGCGCCAGTCTCCGAGGTTTGAAGAAAGACCGCTGTTGAAAGTCCTCAAGTGATGTGATGTCTGTTATTTGCTACAGTTCTTTACTAGTGATTCTGTAGCACCAGTCTCCGAGGTTTGAAGAAAGACCGCTGTTGAAAGTCCTCAAGTGATGTGATGTCTGTTATTTGCTACAGTTCTTTACTAGTGATTCTGTAGCGCCAGTCTCCGAGGTTTGAAGAAAGACCGCTGTTGAAAGTCCTCAAGTGATGTGATGTCTGTTATTTGCTACAGTTCTTTACGAGTGATTCTATAGCAGCAGTACACGAGATTGGAAGAAGTATGATCCTTGCTAAAACCATCCTAGTATTTGTCAAAATTCAATGAACAGTCCACCTCTATGGCACTGTCAAAGTAAACCGCTATATATCAATTCAGACATAAAACACAAAATTGTTTAGGTATATCAGTCAGTTATGTGCCATGCGACATACACCCTTAGGCGATCATGTAGCTTTCGATAGATGACTGAAGAGGCAGATTTTTTCCCGCATTAGGTTGCCATTTCTTTCTGCAATAGACCAGTTGCCATCCAACACTATAGAACTCGGTTTTTCCTGCTATTTACCCATAGCTGGTTGGGGAGAAGAGGATTCATATCTTTCCCAAGAGTCAGTCAGTTATGTGCCATGAGTGATACGCCCTTAGGCGATCATGTATCTTTCGATATATGCCTGAGGAGGCAGTTTTTTCCGCAGTAGGTTGCGCTTGCTTTCTGCGGTAGACCAGTTGCCATCCAAGGCTATAGAACCTATTCTGTCCTGCTATTTACCCATAGCTGGGGGGAGAAGAGGATTAATACCTTTCCAAATGGTATTAGCACATAAGTGAATGTAATGGATCTGACTGGAATTCGAACTCAGCCCTCCGATTTCTCAGTCCGAGCCGTTATCTATTACTCCACCATGTCTTCTAAATCACTTATGTGACATTCATGATACACGCTTAGGTGATCAGGTGTCTTTTGATACATGACTGACGAGGCAGATTTTTTCCCACAGTAGGTTGCCATTTATTTCTGCGGTAGACTAGTTGCCATCAAACATTATAGAATCCGGTCTGTCCTGCTATTTACCCATAGCTGGGGGGAGAAGAAGAGGATTCGTACTTTTCCCAAGGGTATTAGCACATAAGTTAACATCAGTCAGTTATGCGCCATGCGTGATAAACGTCTAAGCGATCATGTATCTTTCGATACATGACTGACGGGGCAGATTTTTTCCCGCAGTAGGTTGCCATTTCTTTCTGTGGTAGTCCAATTGCCATCCAAGTCTATAGAACCCTGTCTGTCCGGCTATTTACCCATAGTTGGTGGGAGAAGAATAGGATTAATCAAGGTTAAGTATGGAAACCACCATCAACACTGACAAAATTAATATATTCTCGTATATTTGTATGTGTGTAGGGGGAATGTCGCTTGTGGTCATCACCTGTGTGTGTATCGGTGAGACGCATCAGGCGATCATGTACGTTTCGATATATGACTGACGAGGCAGGGTTTTTTTTTTCCTGCAGTAGGTTGCCATTTCTTTCTGTGGTAGACGAGTTGCCATCCAAGGCTATAGAACCCGGTTTGTCCCGCTATTTAGACATAGCTGGGAGGAGCAGATGAGGATTAATACCTTTCCCAAAGGTATTAGAAGGTAAGTGAATGTACTGGATTCATGTGGAATTTGAATTCGGCTCTACGATTCCTCAGTACTCCAACGTATATACAGAATGATTAAAAAAAAATGTTAATACTTCTGTGGAAGAAAAATTATTAGGTTGGTGCAAAAATAATGACGGTTTTTGACGTATTTTTAACGTCAAAAACCGTCATTATTTTTGCACCAACCAAATATTAGGTTGGTGCAAAAATAATGACGTATTAATGTCGTTTTTTGACGTTACGTCAAAAAACGACATTAGTACGTCATTATTTTTGCCCCAACCTAATAATTCCAAAGAGCAGAGCAGATATGATGACGGCAACTAGACCCCCACCTGTTTAACATTTCTGTCAACACATTATTGGAATCTTCTACAGGTGTTATAAAATATGGTAGCACTTTTATGTGCCTTCCTCTATTAGAACAGAAAGAGTGGCGTTATGATTACAAATATTTTCCATCTGTTCACCATTAATGCCGACACTTATTTTGAATCA
>OZ010604.1:68071835-68076835 GCA_963932145.1 Acanthosepion lycidas
AAAACAGCGTTGCGACCGCAAGTTCCAAAACAATAACGAATTTCTCATTGCATTTTTTCGGATTACAACTATATGTTCGTTGTCCTCTTCTTACCGAGAAGTAAAAAACAAGAACAAATCTATTTCCATACCTGAGGATGTCTGTAGGAACCGACGAAAGCTTGTAAAAACTAAAAAAAAGACCTTATGAAACTGGAATTTATAAACAGGGATCATATCATTCATATACAGGTTCGGGGTTAGTGTACCTTATTGAAATTGTTTGCGAAGATGTATTCCCGCCATTTAAATCATTAACCTCTATATTTGTTTTTTTTGTATGAATGATTCATGTAATTATAAATTAAACTGCACCTATAATCGAAATATATATATATATATATATATATATATATATATATATATATATATATATATATATATATATATATATATATATATATATATATATATATTATGGATTAAGTATGGTTAGGTTACACAGAATTTTGAAGGGAACGGGATAGAGAGGCGATGTTCCGATTTTTAAATTCTATGTCGTTTTGTTTTCATTGGTTCGGGAGATGTCACGTGTTCATATTTATTGCGTTAGTTTCTATATATGCATGCATTTGATAGGATTTCTATGTTGTCTAGTGGATCATTTGTTGGGAAGATCATTCTGAATAAACGTGGTTCAATTTCGCGTAGGCGTCACGTGATTAATTCATGGATTTTGGGGTTTTCTCGACGCGGATTTAAAAAAAAAATATTTACATTATTTTCATTATTTAAAATTTTATCGGTTTGCATAAAAAATTACACATACATATATATATATATATATATATATATATATATATATATGATTTATTCGAAAATTTTAACATAAATATGTTACAAAACACCAATAAAATATGTTATAACAGTTATGTTATAAAAAATATGCTATAAAATCAAAAAAACAAAAATATGTTATAAAATCACAAAGAAATCGTTTCATAACATATTTATGTCATAATTTTCGAATAAATTATATTTTCTCTCCTCGATATTGAGAACTCTTTCAAGAATAGTATTTTTTTCGGTTATTGAAATTTATTCCGTATGCACCATTCGTATACTTGTATATATATATATATATATATATATATATATATATATATATATATATATATATATATATATGAACTTTTATACCTAATAACTGCCTGAAAATATATGAAAATGGCATTCGTGATCGGTCATATCTCACTAGAAGTTTTATTTAAATTTTGACATTTAATATAATAACATCGATCAGTCTCTTTTCCTGTATGCATCTATATTATATTCTACTCATATATATATATATATATATATATATATATATATATATATATATATATATATGTACAAATACACTCATTTATATATGTATACACATATTACCTGAGTAGATATATATTCCAAAGGTTGACGTCCTTACACATATACATCTATCTTTTCAAAACGTCCATATATATATATATATATATATATATATATATATATATATATATGTATAATCCCACTCATAAGCACACACTACATATATACAAAAACACACATATACAGAAGCCCATACACACACAAACACATATTTATATATATATATAAATATAAATATATATATACAATTATATTTATTTAACGTTTTGTATTTTTCTATATATTTGAACACACACACATTTATATATATATATATATATATATATATATATATATATATATATATATATATATATATATATATGGTTGTATGGATATAAGTTTCTGACCATGTGTTTGGCGCTTTTGTGATCATCAGACAAACTGGTTAACTTTTTAAAAACCGTGAAACCTAGGGTCACAGACTAACATCCATACAACTGAATATGTTAGCTCTATCACTAATTTTACACTACGTTCTGCGGATATAAAAGAATGAATATATATATATATATATATATATATATATATATATATATATATATATATATATATTACTTCAGACGTCATTTTTGATAGATATCCGAGTATGAAATAGATGGATCCTTTTTTTTTTTAACGTTGCGTAATACGTCTACCGGTTTGTTCATTCGAGTAAACTTTCTAAAGTAAATAGGCGCTCCTGAAGAGTTCGAACCTCCGTTCCCCTGTATAGGAGAAACCACCGTTTAGTTTCAGACGTAGATATACCTACCACACACACGCACGCCCACGCGCAAGAGTAAACAGACATAAACACACACATATATGTTTATAAAAATGATGAATTGTAAAATGTTATTTGTGACAAAAATACTGTTTGCTGATATATAAAATTATACAAAATTATATACCGCTATATCACACACACACACATACTTATATATACACACACACACACATATATATATATATATATATATATATATATATATATATATATATATGTATATATTGTGTGTATTTAGGCAGCATTTTTTCATTGATACATGTTTAATTAAATAATGTAGACAAGAGTTGTCTATTTATTTTATGTAAATTCTTTTCATATCATCTGATAAGCTTAATAAAAATGATGAATTGTAAAATGTTATTTGTGACAAAAATACTGTTTGCTGATATATAAAATTATACAAAATTATATACCGCTATATCACACACACACACATACTTATATATACACACACACACACATATATATATATATATATATATATATATATATATATATATATATATGTATATATTGTGTGTATTTAGGCAGCATTTTTTCATTGATACATGTTTAATTAAATAATGTAGACAAGAGTTGTCTATTTATTTTATGTAAATTCTTTTCATATCATCTGATAAGCTTAATAACATTATCATTGAAAGACGAAAGAAAATCACCATACTGATACATATTTTTTAATCCTATTTAAGCTTTCGGCTTATATAAGCCATTATCAAAGATGACAATTACATTACAATATATTAAGCAATACACGGACAAAACGGTGATGATAGTCTGTTTCTGTTTACATGGAAGATTTCCAAGCAACGACAAACTCCTGCATATATATATATATATATATATATATATATATATATATATATATATATATATATATATATATATATATATATATATAGATATATATATATATATATATATATTTCAACTGTCACTTCAGTTCTTATCAATAACATGCAATCCTTGATAACAACTCCAATGACAAGTGAAAGTACTCAAACGAATACAGTCAGTGAAATTAAAAAACTTGTTTAAAGTTTAAAAGAAAATAAAAAGAAACTTGCAATTGGACCCTTGCCTTGCTTTCTATCTTTCTCGTAGATTTAAATCACGTGTAGCGTCAATGCCATTTACCCTGTGAAAGCAAGTTTGATCTCATCCGCGACGTACAGTTTATTTATTAAAACTTTCGATTGTGCAAGCTGGTAGGTGTCCTTGCTATATTAAAAAAAATCAATCAAATAAAAAATAAGACAAAGGGTACAGGGTTACGATACGGGGTAATTTATACGGACAGGAAAGATAACAGTTAACTATAGACTCGAACAGGTTAAGATTGTAGTCATCGGGGAAATACCATCTTGGGAGTCTGTTCTACAGAGCGGTGGTTCGTGAATAAAAGCTATTCGAGAGAAATGTGGGTGGTTTGCTAATATAAGTGGCATGGCGAGTCCTAGCCGTGAAGTTTAGACCTGGCGGACTCAAGGACTGTAGTTCGCCAGAGTATTTTCCATAGCGATAGAGCGGTGGCAGACTCGCCACACCACGTCTGTTAGAAAGAAGATGTAGGGTGTAAAATAATGCGTCACCGAAAAGGACGCTTTTGAGATGTTTTTGAACTCTATCACTGGGAAACTTCCGTCAAAATATGGCAACAGTATTCCATTCCCAGCCTGACTCGGCTCTTGTAAAGGTAGAGGATAGCATTAGAATTCCACGTATGAGTGGATCAGTTCCTGGGAAACCGACAGCCCGACACCAACACAGGAAATTTGATTATAGTAGGTAAGGTTTTGTGCAGAACCAACCACACTTCTTGAAGGGTCGAATACAGAGACATGGTGCACTACGTGCCAAATTTCTGTCCACATTCACAATATAAAAAAATTCTAATCGACAACACATCTATCCTAAACCAAGAAAACAACAAATTCAAACTACAGATCCTCGAAGCAATCTACATTAAAATATTAAAGCCATCACTTAATAGGATAAACTACGACTACCGAATATGTTCTGAAATGTCTTTAAAAAGATCAGTTTTTCACGCTTTAATGCGCACATAACCATGACATTACATCACAGAAGAAAAAATTCCATGGTGGATAATTTTTTCACGTTCTAATGAACGCTAAGCATGACTGTCAACCGTTGCATTTGAAAGCAAAAAGAAAAATTACACTAATAGATATCAAAAACAGTTTTGTGTCTCTACTTACACCCGTGAACAACACACGGTATTGTATTACTACATACACCCTTGAAGATGATCTCGGAAGAAGATCGAAAGTACTTGGGAAATGGAAAATTAAAACGATTTTCATAGTTTTAGCACATTTCTCACATCATTTAATTGTAATACAGGGACAGTTATTCGTGAGTATAAACGGATTTTATTAAAAATAAGCAGACATAATATCTGTAATTTATTCAATCGGACATACCTAATACATACATACATATATATATATATATATATATATATATATATATATATTCTTAACATCATATATATATATATATATATATATATATATATATATATATATATATATATATATATATATACATACATATATATATATATATATATAACTGACTCACGTTCTGTATGTAGTCTTCCTTCGATTCTATATATGATAATGAATATTCTTCCTCCCATTCACTCTATCTCAGTCACTCTCTCTCTCTCTCTCTCTCTCTCTATATATATATATATATATATATATATATATATATATATATATATATATATATATATATATTTGCGTGTGTGTATGTGTAAGTGAACATTGAA
>OZ010604.1:68081835-68091835 GCA_963932145.1 Acanthosepion lycidas
AATGGAACTGAATATAATCTTAATATCTTTTTCATGAGAGGGGGTACAAGTTTTTACTAAAGCTATAAACAATATATATTGCTTACACATTGGTTGAGAATAATTGAGGGTGAGAGAGATCTCGATTTGTTTAAGTCTATCTATCTATCTATCTATCTATCTATCTATATTTGTCTATCTATCTATCTGTCTGTTTGTCCGTCTCTCTGAGTCTGTTCAAATCAATCTATCTATCTATTTGTCTCAGTCTGTTCAGCTCTATTTCAGTGCGCTCATTATCTAAAAGGCTGGAAAACACGGGCTGAAACGTTGTGATAGTTTAAATTTGGATTATCTATCTATCTATCTATCTATCTATCTATCTATCTATCTGTCTGTCTGTCTGTCTGAGTCTGTTCAAATCAATCTATCTCTCTATTTGTCTGTCTCAGTCTGTTCAGCTCTATCTATTTAAGTCTGCTCATTATGTATCTAAAAGGTTGGAAGGCACAACAGCGGAAATGTAATAACAAGAAAGACAAAGATAATAAGTCCAACTGTAATGTAAATATTTAATGAAACTGAATATAATCTTAATATATTTTTCATGAGCAGGGGGGGGGGGTGTAAAAACATTTACTAAAGCTATAAAAAAAGATTTTAGAAAATCAATAAAGAACAAAGAATATGACAAGATGAAAACGAGAAGAAAGAAAAATAATTACCATAAATTTGCAGAATTTAAATTTGGACTTATCCTCATCATTGTTTTTAGCAATATTGATATACACCTGATGAAGGTCGGAGGATACAACGGCTGAAACGTTGTGATAACAACAATAGAGATAAGGATAATAGTCCGAATGTAAATAGTGTAAATAATAATAATAATAATAATAATAATAATAATAATAATAATAATAATGATAATAGTAAAATGGAAGTATTTGCAGACTGCAATATATTTTTGAAGATCTTCAAAAAGCTATCAAAATACAAGGACATTGAAATCGAAATCTCAAAAATGTGTCACATGGAAACATGAACAATCCCTGTTGTAGTTGGAGCCCTCGGATAGGTTGAAAAAGATTCCAGTAGACTAATTGAAGGGATTCCTGGAAGTCCATGCCTTAAAGAAATATAAAAAATTGTTTTCACATGTACAGCCCACACCTTACGAAGGGCTTTGATTGTTTTTCTATTTTTTTTTTTTTTTTTTTTACAGTGGAAAATGTCATGGTGCCATTTCTAACCTTAGGTCCCTAGGCGGGACTCGAAAGAAATAAGTACACTCCAGAAATCAAAGGAAATATTATAATAATAATAATAATAATAATAATAATAATAATAATAATAACTCCTCATCGCAGAAATTGAAACAGGGATCACCATAAAGCAACTTAAACAAAACAGGAAGAGTGAAATAATAAATCTAACCAGTTGCCATTATTTTTTTTAATGTTCTTAAGAGTGCGCAACAGCCACGTATTTTATTTTACTTCCTTTAAAATCATTTCACTCCAGCACAAAGCAAAAATAGCAACTAAGATGCAAGGAGTTAGCATGAAAGAAACTGAAAGAAGTCATTAGTGAGGAGAGAGGTCAATAAAAGGTCAGGTGACATGAGAGTATGATTGACATTGCATGGAAATTTTTGAAGATTAAAGTTGACTAGAAAACAGGAAGCCACCAGTGAGTTCCACAATCAAGAAGTGTGATAGAATAAACCATTAGCATAGTCCTTATAATTACATTTAGCAATTTTAACAGTAAAATGATGGAACCTAACTGCCAACCTAGTACTGTGCTTAAATTCATAAAGTCTAGGTGCCATAGAGCAAAGTTCACCAGAATAATTATCATGGAAGTATTAATAGAAAAAGCAAAGTGAAGCTATATTACAGCTGTGGAAAAGTGACTGATGATTGAGATGCCAGGTCAAGACCAATAACATTGCAGATTCTCTTTTAAATTTATACTTGATACTCTAAAAATAATTGACAAACATCTATCTACCTAACTTACTCTGTAAATATCTAGTGATCTATCTAGTAATGGCTTAAACGTTGTCATACCAACATATATGAGGATAACAGTCCAAATGTAAATAGTGTAAAAAATAATAATAATAACTCGTCCTGCCAGAAATTAAAAGAAGGATCACCATAAAGCAACTTAAACAAAATAGGGACAGTAAAATAAGAAATCTATCCAGTTGCCATGTTTTTAATCTTCTTAAGAGTGCGCAACAACCATTTATTTTATTTTACTTCCTTTAAAATCATTTCACTCCAGCACAAAGCTAAAAAAAAAAAAGCAACTAAGATGCAAGGGGTTACTAAGGGTTATGGGATCTTACCATAATAATAATAGACTATTCCATACTTAATAAATACTGCGCCTCAAGAGTAGGTAAGGAATCAGTGGCTCAACTTTTGGACGACTGCACGGTTGTACTCTCTTCCCACGGACGGGAGGAACCCGAGGGAGGCTACGCTACATGATTTTGGGGCCGATCCCACGGGCTCGGAAATCCCACGTTAAAAAGGGCATTGTGCCACATGACGGCCCAGTGGGGGCAGGGGTGATTGAATATCGTCAGTCGCTCAAGTCGATGTCGGACGACCGGCTTAACTGTTGCACTCTCTTGCCTTCGGGCGGGGAGGAACCCGAACGAGGCTACGCCGAAAGGCGGAGTCTCTTTCGGGGAGGTAAACCGACCCGGAACCTGTTTATACGGGTTCAATGGGCATATTTTTGTGGTGGAGTGACTAAATATAGTCAGTCGTTCCTGTAGTTCAAGTCGAGTCAAGAGTCGAGTCAGAGGCAGTCCTAAACAGAGTCGCGTTCAAACAATTACTGCAAGACATTGGAATATTGATAGGACTACATTGTTCTCCCTACTAAACCTGATTGTCCATACTAACACTTCTACTTCTCTGTATATATTCCTGTTTGTAATATATCTGTGTTATTCCATATCTGTATTCGAGTTCTTTATTGGTTCTACCTTGGACTATCACCGTGCTACAAGGAACCGGACCATAACACTAAGCATGAAAAACAAATCATCATTGGGGAGAGAGGGCAATAAAAGGACAGGAGACAGGAGATTATGATTGACATTGTATTTGAATTTTTGAAGATCAAAGTTGACTGGAAGGCAAGAAGCCAGAAGTAAGTTCCACAATCTATCTATCTATCTATCTATCTATCTATCTATCAATCTATCTATCTATCTATCTATCTATCTATCTATCTATCTATCTATCTATCTATCTATCCCAGTCTTGTCGTATCTATCTATCTATCTATCTATCTATCTATCTATCTATCTATCCCAGTCTTGTCGTATCTATCGATATATCTATCTATCTATCTATCTATCTATCTATCTATCTATCTATCTTCAAATGCATCTATCTATCTATCTATCTATCTATCTATCTATCTATCTATCTTTAAATGCATCTATCTATCTATCTATCTATCTATCTTCAAATGCATCTATCTATCTATCTATCTATCTATCTATCTTCAAATGCATCTATCTATCTATCTATCTATCTATCTATCTATCTTCAAATGCATCTATCTATCTATCTATCTATCTTCAAATGCATCTATCTATCTATCTATCTATCTATCTTCAAATGCATCTATCTATCTATCTATCTATCTATCTTCAAATGCATCTATCTATCTATCTATCTTCAAATGCATCTATCTATCTATCTATCTATCTATCTATCTATCTATCTTCAAATGCATCTATCTATCTATCTATCTATCTATCTATATATCTATCTATCTATCTATCTATCTATCTATCTATCTATCTATCTTCAAATGCATCTATCTCTCCATCTGTCTATCTCAGTCTGTTCAGATCAATCTATCTTTGTATTTGTCTGTTTCAGTTTGTTCAGCTATTTCCGTCTGCTCATTATCTATCTAAAAGGCTGGAAGGCATAAGAGTTGAAACGTGATAATTTATATAGGGACTATCTATCTATCTATCTATCTATCTATCTATCTATCTATCTATCTATCTATCTATCTATCTAACCCAGCCCGTTCATTATCTATCTATCTATCTATCTATCTATCTATCTATCTATCTATCTATCTATCTTTGTTATTATATCTATATATCTATCTATCTATCTATCTATCTATCTATCTATCTATCTATCTATCTATCTATCCATTTTCTTTACTCTATCTATCTATCTGTTTATCTATCTATCTATTTTTGTTATTATATCTATCTATCTATCTATCTATCTATCTATCTATCTATCTATCTATCTATCTCAGTCTATTCAAATGTATCTATCTATATTTCAATCTGTCTATCTCTGTTCAAATCAATTTATCTCCCTCTCTATTTGTCTGTCTCATTCTGTTCAACTCTATCTATTTCAGTCTGCTCATTATTTATCTAAAAGGTTGGAAAACACAAATGCTGAAACGTTGTGGTAATTTAAATTTGGACTTTATCTTTGTTTTTATCAATATCGATATTCACCTGACGAAGTTCGGAGGACACAACGGCTGAAACGTTGTAACAAAGATGAGGACAATTGTTCAAATGCAAAATAATGTAAACAATAACTCTTCACCCCAGTTCTGACAGAAACGTGTACTTTTTTTTTTATAAAATATGTTCTTATATGGGAACTCTGAAGGCGCGGTATATTTGCTTATAGAGTTATGCTCCATTTCTGGGCCCCTCTTGTTTCGCATGCGATCGAGTACATTTCTAGGGACTCTTTTGAATTTTGCGGTGTTTGTTTCCCAGGTAATAATGATTCATCGACATTTCCATCTTTGATGGTGAACTGAGTTGATGTGTGTATGTATGTACGTGTACACATCACCTACCCTCGTTGTAACATCTTGAACTTGACGAGACAATATAAAATACCCATTTACACAAATAAATGTTGTCGACTACCTGATGATTGCGTGAAAACGCATAAAAGTTTTACTTGTTGACAGTCACTGTTTGTAGTTCATTTATTTAGAAACATCAGCAGGCCATTTATTTATTTAGAAACATCAGCAGGCTATTTATTTAGAAACATCAGCAGGCTATTTATTTATTTAGAAACATCAGCAGGCTATTTATTTATTTAGAAACATTAGCAGGCTATTTATTAATTTTAGAAACATTAGGAGTTATTTATTTATTTAGAAATATTAGCAGGCTATTTATTTATTTAGAAATATTAGCGGGCTCTTTATTTACTTAGAAACATTAGCAGGCTATTTATTTATTTAGAAACATTAGCAGGCTATTTATTAATTTAGAAACATTATAAGGTTATTTATTTATTTAGAAACATTATGAGACCATTTGATGAACAAATTGAATTTTATAGGTGAAATCATTAAGTTTTGTCGCCGTTTTGGGTGTGGCAGGAGGTACCAGTGTCATATTAGTGGTACGCTAGTATAATAGGAGGTTGTTCCTCCGTATGTCATAGTAATGGGCAAAAACGTGGGTCAGTTATCTTCTGATGTCCTCATTCATTTTATTTAGTTAACACATTTTGCGCCATTGTAGTCACCACTTCCCTCCATCTCACAATTGTGGTTCATGGTGACATTCAAGTCAGAATAGTGCAATGTATTGAACGTTCGTTTTAAACCGGGGATGTTTAGGTTACCCGGCAATTATCGCAGAGTTACCTTGAAGTTACCTTCTAGCCTTTGCCAAAAGTGGCGGGACCTACAAGCCGCAGGTGGTTTTAATTAAATGTTTTTTTTCTCCTTGACTAGTTACTACACAAAGCTCAGTATCTCCTGATAGTAGGGAGAGAACAAGTGGATTCATACCTTTCATACCTATTAGCACGTTAAGTGAATGTAACAAATTTGACTGTAAGTCGAACTCGGCTCTCCGATTCCGTAATTCCGTGGCGCTAACCGCTATTCCACCGTGCCTCCGTTCTGATGTCAACTGAGAGAAATTAGAACACACCGGCTTGCCAGCTCAGATCAAGTCGATGAAAATTAACAGGTTTCAAAAATGTTTTGGTCGTGGGTTCCAAACGGATGGGATATTCCATATTTGAAATTGTGTAACATTTGACAACCTTTCTATTTATCAGGTCACGTGGATGACGAGAAACGTTAATGACAGGCATTACTGACATTACCTCCGGCCTTGTGCCACACATAAGTTAAGCTTTGAAAATCACCATCACCGACCACCGTAGACAGCACACTGACCGACCACGGGTCCTTAATGATCCTGACCAGAGGCGTCAGAGTGAAATTGTAGCAGACAATCGAGACGAGCTTAAATCATTCTCACGTTCAATGCAGGAAGTACCAGTCGCATATCCAGCTGGCGAGTTCAAAGTTCTGTTTCTCTTCCAGGGCATACAGAAGCAGAAGACCCACTACGGTGCTTTGGTTAACGCCAGATATATTGCCTCAACTAGTAACGTCGCTAATTAGACCCTCGAGCATTGGCAAGGCGTATTTAGTCCGGCAAGTCTCCATTACCAGTCATTTCTGGCTGATGTTAAGGTTCGGATCTAGCACAGACCCAATGAGGTGTGGTCAGTTTTTTCTTACTGTTGTTCACCTAATACAAGGCCCAAGTGACACTCAAGTCAGAGGGTTGCTAAAACAGTTTTCGGTCAGAGTGTCCAGGGTGGGAACAAATAGAGTATATTATGAAGATATGAAGAATAGTTAAGGGTTAACCCACTAGACCAGAAAATTGTAGTGATCGGGAAGCATCCCCACGGAAATTTGATCAACAATGCAACAGTTCTGGGTAAGACGCTTTATGAGTGATCCCCATTGGAAAATGAAGGGAATAAGGATAAATCGACTCTTCGTTTTTGCGGCCTAAAGTCTCTTAGATAGGAGGGTATGGTCTGCTGGAACTAATGACTGTCGTTCGCCTGAATATGCCATGGAAATAGAGATAGGTCAACGAGAGGTTTGCGACGTTCGTCTTTGGGAAAGGTGTTGAAGGATATAAAAGAATTATCACTGACAAGGCCCCACGGATGCTTTCATACTTTACAGAGATTGGAATGTCGGTTGTTTAATCCAGATGTGTCAGCAATGCTTCATTTTTGGTCTGAACTGGTTCTTGTAAAGACAGAACATATTGGAAGAAGTCACGTCCATTCTGGAACGTTACATGGAACCGACCATTTTTAGGGCATCTTTAGAGATGGGTAGTTCTATTTCTGGAGTGACTTTGAGTCACAACAGACGTTACAGGCGGTAAGCCTTGTTGAGAGTATAACCGTTCATAATGACTGTCGTACACTCTAGATCTGTTATGTGACATAAATTTTGCCCGCTGTTCTGGCTAAACATGTCATTGATCAGAGACCACTAAGCTGCATAGATTTATTACACTTTTACCCATTCAAGGTCTCCACAAAATAGGTTATTTCTGCAGGGCAGAGCGTCCTCACACCGTTACTCAGAATTGGTATACAGTTCCGACGAATGGTGTTTTTTTTTTGTTTTTTTTAAAGCTTTTCACCCTATGCAAAGCGGGAGTGCCACTAGCATGCAAGGGATTACAGAGAGTGGGAGCAAGAGTAAAGAGACGTGATTGAGGAAAGGATGAAGAGAATGACGGGGGATAGATCAAGGCATCTGGAGATGTCGTTTGCATTTGAATAGTTGGAGATTATAGCTATCAGGGAAGCGAGTAAGAGGAAGGGAGTTCCACAGACGGGAAGTGCCAGACATGACGATATTGGAGTAGAAGAGACGGCAACATTTAATCGTGTCGACAGTGAAAGGGTGGAACTGAGATGCCGACCTAGTGGGACGTTTAAATTCATGCAATTTGAGAACTAGTGAAAATAGCTCATCGGAGGAGTTACCGTCAAAATATATGTAGAAAAGTCAAAGGCACGTTTGTGTGAAAGCGACAGTAAACGAGATGCCAGATCAGGGCCAACCACATTCCATATCCGTCTCTGGATTGAAATCCAATCTGGTTCTGGTGTGGCCACAATGTTCACCCGATATGAGTTCAATCGAGCTTTTATGGGATATAGGAAAAGAGGATGGTTCGCAGGTAAGATTCTTCAAACTACAGATATGAGGGAGCTATAGTGATTTTCCAAGCGTAGCTTAGATGTGGCACTAGGCCGAAAGTAGGGGGCACCCAGTGACGATCGAACTCACTACTCAGTCGTAATTGTTCTAGCGAGACAAGCTTGTTAACCATTACACCGCCTTGAGGTGCCCAAAAGTGATTTTCCAAGCGTAGCTTAGATGTGGCACAAGGCCGAAAGTAGGGGGCACCCAGTGAGGATCGAACTCACTACTCAGTCATAATTTTTCTAGCAAGACAAGCTTGTTAACCATTACACCACCTGGAGGTGCGCAATATCAAGGTGCTATAAGCAGCTATTGAGACGGCGTGGTATAACGTCCCTCCACGTCTCTTCAGACAACTCTCGGAATCAATGGCACGACATGTTGATGTAGTTCACAGCTCAAGAGGGAAACCTACACAATAGAAAGAAGCACACTCATACTTGGCACATTAGAGGGAATGCGGATATTGTCTACTTTTCTATATAGCGAGTCCCTTTATGACGTCGCCGATACCGGTCCTATGCAGTTTCCTGTGTTTTGTAGCATTTAGCAAATTTTGCCTTTTTCGTATCACACCTAAACTCTGTTCTAACAACCTATTTACACAAGTTCATTATGTGGTTATGCGCTGATATCAACTGTCCTTCTTGCCTTCATTATGTCCTGTAGGTGTTACATTTTCTAAGCCGTCTTTCCTCATTATGTAACCTAGAAATTTCAACTATTCCTTTTTGGTGCTAGGTATAAAAGCTCTTTTTGTTTCTATTTTATCTGAAACGTCATTGTTGCTCTTATGTTCAATCCATGGTATTCTCAGCATCCTTCTGTAGAGCTACATTTCCTGGTTTTCTTTTTTCATCTTTTTCATCGTTTAGTCACTGTCACAGAGAAGGACTGATATTACTTGTTTTATAACCTGACCAAATAAGGACACATCATTTTTTTGTGGATCCTGGTCGAGCAGAGAACTTTTCAGAAATTTATGGTCTCTTTCTCCCTCTCTAACTTTCTTTCTTTCTTTCTCGGTTTCCGGCAGTAAGACCCGAATTTGAATGCTCGCTATGGTCAAGTCGTGAGGAAAGTGACTTTTTCATGTTATCGTTCTCGGAGGCGATCCCATCGAGCAGCACCGTAGGAAAGCATCTGACAACCGTAACACTGGTGTACCCAGCCTGAGTGAAACTTGATAACACTGAGCGATTTGGAAAACGACGGTAGGCGGGATAGGAGGAAGTCACGGCTCATGGTCACCGATGGCTTCAGCGTACGGGCCGTGTTAAAAATAGCCTTCTCTGAATGAGAGACGAAGGACAAGCCTATTTTTCGTCATCACGAATTCAATCGCGCGAAAGAGGTGAAGAACGCGAGGACAACGTATAACGATGTGAGACAACTTTACACTAGATTATGCACGCTCTCCCAGTAACTAAAGTCTGCATAACATGTGACGGGAGTATAAAGCTGAGATGGGCTCTGTGGGAGTTGATTAAAAACAAATAAGCTAGTTCAGGTATCTGTGCAACGGGGTGAGGTTGTATCGTGTAGCCGGTCATTATATATGATAAATTACAGAGCAGAGATGTATATTTCGAAAATCAGGAAAAGCCTTTGACCAGCAGGTTTTTTCCGTAGCCGAGAGGTCAAAGCACGTCAGATCTGAAAACGGTGTCCCCTAGAAGACGCAGTTTCGAACCCTGCCACAGAGCGCGTACTATTCTAATCAGATTGCTCGAATACTGCGGCCAGTAGATGAAAGTAAATAAATATACGGTTTAATAAATATATTAAAAACAGATATGGGGAAACCAATAACAAATGTTTAAGCAATAAATTAAATGTGTGTGTGTGTGTATATCTATCTATCTATCTATCTATCTATCTATATATATATATATATATATATATATATATATATATATATATA
>OZ010604.1:68099335-68109335 GCA_963932145.1 Acanthosepion lycidas
GTTGCCTTTTCTTTTTTTTCACGCTTTTGTGTACACTTGTTTTATACAACAACCAACCTTTCAACTAACAGACCGACGCTTTGTATACACGTCTGTTAAAATAAGCAAACATATATGGATGTATATTATATACATGTATATGACTTGGTTTGTTGTATATACACATGTTCATGCAGATGCATAGGTAGATATATATGTCCGTATGCCAATACACTTCCAGGTGTATTTGAAATTTTTAAGATTGCATTTTGTAAATTCCTTTTACCCTCTGTTGCCTGAGTCTATATTTCATTTTAAATATCATTTCAATGCCTGTAATATTGCGTAGTATTACAGATATCGTCACTTTTGTTTTGTTTAACACTTATTTTCTTACTTGTAAAATCTTGTTGTTATACATAATGTTTCCTCATTTTTTATGTAACAGTTGAAGGCTGTAGAAACATTGTATTAATTTGGTATTGTCTTGTAAACCGAGTGTTTTTCTTTATTACAAGAATTTTTGTTCTGCATTCAAATATGCATGTCACTTGTATAAATTTTAATAACCATTCAGACCAAATTTAAAACTAATTTGTAATTTAGCCACAACAATATTTAAAAAAATCTTTCCTTTTGTGATGAAATTCAGTTGATAATTCTTTACGTATATATATATATATATATATATATATATATATATATATATATATTATTCAATTTTTATTTTATTGCTTCAGGTTCCATCGATTTTAGGATTGTTTTTTTTGTCTGGGAAAACTTGCGTTTTTTATTATTTTTTTCAAAAACAATTTGCTTACCTCGTTGAGTGAAGAGTTCTATGTTTTTTTTCTTTTTCTTTTTTTTTTTTAAACCAAGATCCCTTCTCAAAGTAATGGGGGGGAAAAAAAAACTTTTCAATAAAACAAACCTACTTTGAACGAAAGCTTAGTCTAAAATTGCTTTTTCTTTCCTTCTCTTGTGTATGTTCAAGATTCTGACGTTATTTTAAAAAAAAAAAAGAAAAAGAAAAAAGATAATTTTTATTTAATTACTGGAATGGTTCACAACGCAGATTCTGATTTTCACGTGAAATCTTCGCATTGAGTAACATAAACTCAATCATTTAATTTTAAGGTGCAGTTTTAATATGGCCGTCAATGACGTCAGCAAACTGGGGAAATCGCTTTCAAATTAGACTTTGTAAGATTCCTTCGAAATATCTTAACGAGCATTAAAACCGCGAAAATCCTTCCATTCTAACCACAAATAAGCATGCACACGCATATATATATATATATATATATATATATATATATATATATATATATATATATATATATATATATATATATATATGGTGTAGATCTACGTGTGCATAGAACTTTTTTATTTATTCAGAGTTTCATTGTGCACCCAGAATTGTCTTTTGTCAAATGTCTAGCGGTATTTCTATAACTTGTATTTGATTTTAACCGTGCCACGGAAAAGGATATATATATATTTAATTTAAATATTGAATACATTACTCTCTTTTAGCTTTTTTCGCCTCGACATATATATATATATTACATATTCTCGAACATTTTTTCCTATACAAACACACACAGACGCCGTATTGTTAATATAAAGTAAAGTTTTATAACACTAGCCGGCGAAAGATAGAAGAAAGTAAAGAAAAGATTTCTTGGGCTTATTATATGGAGAAATTTTTTTCAGTGTAAACTTTGGGTAATCTTTTTCCCGCCTATTTTCCTGAATGCTCGCCATACTGTACGTTCATTATAATGCAGGCTTCGGAATACATTTCTTAAGGGTATAATGCCTGTCTTTATGAGAAAACATGCGTGTGTGTGTGTCATAAACCATCATTTAAAATTTTGGGTTTAATAATTCATTATGCAATGTAACTTTATTTAACAAGTGGAGAAGAACATCAACCTTCCATTTCTAGGATGTTTAATACAGAATCATAAATATTACTTGGAGAAACGGAAATTTTTTAATTAATAATTTCGTTTTATTTTTTTTTTCAAGAAATATACTAATTCCCTTAGATTTAATTTTATAGAAATCTTTTCACTCCGTAGAGTAGGTTATTTTGCCACCAGGGTTTTCACTAAGGACATAATTTTGTCAGTATTTTTTTTAGTTTATTGAAAAAATGTAAAACCTTGTATACCCTTAAAGGAGAATTCTTCTTATTATTTTATTATTTGTCATTGTTTTCTTCATAAATATACTTTTTTTCTTTTTTTTGGCAGGTGGATTTTTCTCGTTATTGAATGTGAGTTGCCAAAGTTGTTCGATGTTTGGAACGAAAATATCGTCGAAGAAAATTCAAAGTTTAGAAAACCAAAACAAACAAAAATATCTTAAAAAATAAAAATAAAAAAATCAGTAAAACAAACTTAAAATGAAGAGCAGTAAACTAAAACAAAAACAAGGAAAAAATGTTTTACTTAATGTATTCCTCAATAAGTTTAATTAATCTTTCCAAATATTAAAGACAAGATGTATACTATTGATTCATCGATTGGTTAATTCATTCATTCATTCATCTATCTATCTATCTATCTATCTATCTATCTGTCTATCTATCTCAATTTGTTCATTTATCTATCTACCTCAGTCTGTTCATTATCTATCTTCCTCACTCTGTCATTATCTATCTTAGTATGTTCATTATCTACCTATCTTCTATGACTATGTCTGTAATATACTAAATATATGTTTTCAACTTTCGTTTGCTTCGATTGATCTAATATTTTCTCTACTGTTATAAATATCGTTTAATCTCCGTCGCGTACCACACCTTCTTCTTCTTCTTCTTCTTCTTCTTCTTCTTCTTCTTCTTCTTCTTCAAACCCCTTTTGTTACTGTTGTCTTAACCCTACAACTTCCGGGTGAAATTTCACCCACCATGTGTTCTCTTTATATCTATCCCCTCTATCCAAATATCATCTTATTACCAATAATAATAATAATAATAATAAAAGCAAACGCATATGACGACCCCCTTTGTCTAACTATGCATTACATTCAGCCATCAAGATTCAAAACTCGAACCGGGCCCCCCTATCCACCAGCTTCTCTCGTGGAGCCCCCAGTTTCCGGCACCTCCTTCGTCGCTTATTATTTTCGTTCACCCACCTCCTCCTCCTCCACCGCCGCCACCACCGCCACCGCCACCTCCACCTGTGTCTTTCGACTGGGGTTCCTTCCTACCCTCAAATCTTCGTGCGCCGTCGGTCGGAATTCGCGCTTCTGCTTCTACATGTCCGTCTCGACGCGCTTTCATTCGTGGATAGGCTCAAGTTCCGGCCGTCAAAGATCGCCCCTAAACCTTGTTGCTGGCTTCTTTTCGATTGTAAAGCTGATTATTTAATGCGATAAACTTCTTCGTTTTTGTATTTTTTTTGGTGTGTGTGTGTGTGGGGGGTGCCTATTACACCTCTGTGTTTTTTGGGGTTTTATTTAGTTTTTTTTTTTTTTAGTTTTTACAAACCTGTATTTAGCTTGCTTTCTGATGTTCGCATAATTTGTTTCTCTCAGGAGACTATTCCCTGATTTCAAAACAGCGGCCACAATTATTAACGGTCTACGATTCTTTGGGGATTTGTATGAATCTTTCACTCAAGTGTTTGTTCTTTAATCACAAAGCAACACTGTTGAGGTAATGATCGTAGAGTAACGACCTGCATTTTGCATTAACACTAAGCAACAGAAATAAAGACTAAATTTATACTAAGATATTAAAACGATCTGAGATAACCGCACTCGTGACTGTATACACATATGTCTGTTGAATAAAATGAAAAATCAAAATTATTTTGCATTTATTTAAGTGAAATCATTTTCATTCACGCACGCACACATTATATATGTGTGTGTTTATATATACATACATATATTTCTTTATGTATATATGAAGATTACATTTTTCTCTATGGTTTTCTGTTTTATATCTAGCTTCCTTTTCTCTCTAAGTCTTGTATTTCGTTTACTTTATTCTGTCCAGATCCAGGTTATAAAAAGATTTTTTTCTATTTCAATGTAATTAATAAAGAACAACAACAAAAACACTACAACAACCAAAAAAATAAAAATAAAAAAAATAATAATAATTAAAACGTATTTTCAAGAAACAATTAAAACCTAGGAGGAAAACAAATTCAAATAAACAAAATAAAGTTCGTAACAGAAAGAATGTCGGCAAAGAAAACAAAAACAATGGAAGTATTTTTCTGTTATTTTTTTTTTTTTTTTTTGTGGGGTAAATTTTTTTTTTTTTTTTTTTGTCGGGTAAAAATTATTGTGAAAAGCTGTCGATTTTTTTTTTAAATTGAAAAATAACTACTTATTTTGTTATTAAAATAAAATAAAAAATATTTAACGAAATCTAAACAATTAAAAAAATATTTTAATATCCACTTCTGTTTCTACGTTATTTTTAAAAAAAAAACAATTTTCGTATTTTAATACGTGTAGATATATCAACGATAATTAAAAAAAGATCCCTTTTCCAACTGTTGTCGAATTTGATCCATTTTTTCCATAATTTGACGCTTCCATGTTCCAATTTTTGCATTTGTCAAGACTTTTAGATTCTTGTTTTCTTTCAACAAACTCTTTTGAGACAATTTTAATTAATTCCCATTTTTGTATTTTTGGTTTATTTTCTTGGTTTACACTTTTGGTTTTTCTTTCATCTACTTCCAAATCCTTACGGAACGTAAATGATCCATTTAAGTAAGATTCCACACCCAAGATATTTTACACTTTTACAAATACATATATATATATATATATATAAATATATATATATATATATATATATTATATTCCCTTTTATTTCAAAGGTATGGGCACATATTTTATATATCCTTTCTTTCACCGTACCAAGAAGCATATATTGAATACATATTAAAAAAATATATGTTTAAATATAAAGATTTTTTTTTTAATTTGTTGGTTCCCTCAAATAAAAGAGGTTTATGGTTTTATGTGCTTTTTTCTTTCTTTTTTTACTTTCTTTTTCTTTTTTTTTTTCTTATTTCAAATCGGTTTTATGGTACGGCAAGCCATTTTGGTAGTTTTTTTTTAAAGACATATTCCCGGCTTACGGTTCAAACTTTTGTAGTGCCTCTATCTGACTATATGATCCTGTCGGGAATGAGAGTTGAACTAATAGCATTTCAGTGGCGTGCAAGTAGCAACGGTATTCCAAGTAGCAGTAGTAGTAGCAGCGTCAGCAGCAGCAGTGTTACTGTTCAACGCACTGTCCCCTGTAATAGTATCAGCAATAGTCATTTATGCAGGGATGGACACTAAGGTTGGTCACTCAGGCAAAGCATAGCTCTTGTAATAAGTAGTCAGTCACAATAGTAATAATTGCATCATTAACACGATTAGAACAAAGACTAATGATGTTGTACGCGTGTTTCTGTAAATATGTAACAACTGTCAGACTAGAATGTTATTACCAGACGTCTGGTTCATGCCAGATGTCTGTTGGTTATCGCTGCGGATAAAGTGACAGCAAGTTTCTTCAATTATCCAGCACCTTTCTCAGTATCCTCGCAGACCTTTTCCACTTATTAGGAGCATGACTCTTATTTTCCTGCTCCGTAATCTTCTTAAGCTCCCGAGCAAGGTCCTGTTATTTTTTTGCAATTTATCACTTTATCTTTCACATCATTCGCAGAACTACATCCATAATTTAGCAGGTTTTCTTCTCTATCGTTACAACTTAGCTTTTCTTATCACTGAGGTGTATGTCCGCAGCAATGTTTTAGATTTGTTTCAGACAAATTCTGTTTGCACAGTTTCTATTGTATAACAGTTGCCAATCAATCATGCATTTTTACATTATTATTATTAACTAAACAAATCAAGGAGAAACTAGCGAACTTTATATAACAAGAGTGAAAATATATACCAGTTTCCGTATAAGGAAACTTTATTTTAATCAATTCAACCGAAGCAAGACGATAAAGCCACTAAGAAGTAGCGATTTTCCAAACGTAGCTTAGATGTGACACAAGGGCGAATGTATGGGGTACCCAGTGAGGATCAAACTCACTACTCAGTCGTAATTGTGCTAGCGAGACAAGCTTGTTAAACATTACACCGCCTTGAGGTGCCCAATAGTGATTTTCCTAGCGTAGCTTAGATGTGGCACAAAGCCGAGAGTATGGGGTACCCAGTGAGGATCGAACTCACTACTCAATCGTAATTGGTCTAGCAACACAAGCTTGCTAACCATTACACCACCTCGAGATGCCGTATAGTGATTTTCCAAGCGTAGCTTAGATGTGGCACACGGCCGAAAGTATGGGATACCCAGTGAGGATCGAACTCAATACTCATTCCTAATTGTGCTAGAGAGACAAGTTTGCTAATCAATACACCGCCTCGGTGTGCCCAAGCCACTAAGAAGTAGAGGGTGTTTAGGGTGTGAAAGAAAAATAAACGACTTTAATGAAGAGAGGACCATAAAGTGACAGGGTTCAGGAAGAAATATAGCGGTTGAAGTTAAATTTAGTCTTTTTTTAAGATTGTAGTTGGCAGAGAAGCAAAAAAAATCGGAAGGCACTTCCACAGTTGAGAGGTGCGAGAAAAGAAACTGTTAGAATGGAAGAGACGGTCTCATGTAACTAGTTCAACAGTAAAACGGTGACTTTTGATATTCATTTACCGAGCAGACTGCTATTCGCCTCACGCTTCACCCTCTGACCATCAGGTTGGATCAAAATGTAGTATCTGTTCTCTTAATCTCTAACGGTAATGGTAATATTAGCCGTTTTCTCATATGGAAACATTCATTGTACCAGGAGCAAGTACTACTCGAATTACGCCATCTTTCACGCCATGGCCATTATACAAGGATTAAAATGTAACATACGTATAACTAGTAGGAGGTACGGTGGAGTAATGGATAGCATCTCGGATTGAGGAATCGCAGAGCCGAGTTCGAATTCCAGTCGAATCTTACATGCTAATACCCTCGGGAAAGGTATAAATACTTTTCTCCCCCCCCAACCCCCAGCTATTATAGAGCAGGACCGACCGGATTCTATAGACTTGGATGCCAACTGGTCTACCACAGAAAGAAAATGGCAACCTACTGCGGGAAAAAAAATCTACCTCGTCAGTCATGTGCTAATACTCTTGGGAAAGGTATGAATCCTCTTCTTCTCCCTAGCAGGACCGACCGTGTCAACTGGTCTACCGCGGAAAGAAAAAGCAACCTACTGCAGGAAAAAAATCTACCTCATCAGTCATGTGCTAATACTCTTGGGAAAGGTATGAATTCTCTTCTCCCGAGCAGAACCGACCGGGTTCTATAGACTTGGATAGCAACTTGTCTACCGCGGAAAGAAATGGCAACCTACTGCAGGAAAAAAATCTGCCTCATCAGTCATGTATCGAAAGACACATGATTGCCTAAGCGTGTATCACGCTTAGGCAATCCATTATCTTGACTGACTGACTGACTGACTTACTAATACCCTTAGGAAAGGTATGAATCGTCCCTACCGCAGAAAGAAACTTACTGAGGCGGACAAACTATATCTCAATTTTGTTTCTGTCTTCCGACAGAATACAACAAATAAGTTCAACCCTTTAGCAGCAACCCATCATTGCATCAAAGAGAAAGAGCTGGTAGAATATCATCACTAGAGGGGACTGGGCAATTTGGGGCCTTGACCCATGAGCACGCTCTTGGTCTCCCCACTTAGGTCGAGCTTGTGCTAGATCCCACTACCATCGCTGGCGGCGGGAGTGTAAATTTTATGTGTAGTATCTGTTCTCCTCATTTCTAAGGCTAATGATAGTATTAGCCGTTTCTTTATAAAGAAACATTCATCATTCATTGATAAAGCAGCCAGTGCTACTCAAGTTACACTTTCCTTTATTCTCTGGCTATCAGGCTGAGATCAAAGTGTAATATCTGTTCTCATTTGTAAGGGTAATGGTAGTATTAGCCGTTTCTTTATAAGGAAATATTCGGCATTCATTGAGTTGTGTTACTTTAAAATTTTTAAAACCTTCCTATTAGAAAATTTGTTTTTTTAGGAAAATAGGTGTTTCATGTTCAGTGATTGTTATCGCTCATTCTAGTATTAGTGGGAGTTTCTTTCCTAACTTTTTCTATGAAATAGTGCGGAATGTCAACATCTTGATTATGTCTTAATTTTCTCTTCGAGTTACATGTGATTTTAGTTGTTGTTGAAAGTCATCAGGTGATGTAGTTTCTGTTATTTGCTACTGTTCTTTGTTTGTGATTGTATAGCGCCAGTTCACGAAGTTCCATGAAAAATAGCCAACACTTTGAAGACTTTGATGGTTTATATTTCGAAAAAGGCTAGAAAAAGCTTAACCTGAGATGTTTCAAAATGACATATTCAAGATTTACAGACATGAACTCTTATTCCATTCTATTCTTTTATATGCCTTATTTCTTCAGGACGCAGAAGATCATGTCTCTTCACAACTTCCTATCTATGGAAGCGCTAAGCAGTGCTTTAATACTTATTATCCCACCCAATCTTTGTTCAGCCATCCATTTTCACAAACTTATGTAGATTACTCGATGTTACCTTTTTTTATCTATTACATTCGGTATGTCCTGTGAGTGTCAAATTCTCTGAGTCGTCTTTCCTTTCAGGACGTGAGGGGTTATGTCTCTCCACAATTCCCTGTTCTTTGTAGTTCTTCCTAATTTTTTGTTTTGTTTCACTATCTCTCCTAATCTTTGTTATGTTAACCATTTACACATACTCCTCTTTTTTTTTCTTCTTCTTTTTTGTATCTTGTTTCTTCAGGACGTAGACGATCATGGATCTCCACAACTTCCTGTATTTTGTAGCCCTTAGTAAATTTTGACTTTTTGCTATATCTCCTACAAGTTCAGTAAGTAGGTTATGTACTGTAAAATTGAAATTCTCGCAGACATCTTCCCTCCATTTTTGCCCTGTCAACTGTCTATCTTACTGATTGTAAATGCACGCGTCGTTTTTGTTCCTATCTTTCTTAAATCTTCCTCGTGGTTCCCATAAAAAGGTTAAGAACTTTAAGAAAGTTAAATCACACTCCTACCCGATTTATTGAACAGGAGTAGAGGTTTATCCTTTGTTTTTTTGTTTAGAATTTGGTTACCGCTTCTTTTAAAGTCTGCTTCACCTCTATATTCTTTTCTTTTTTTAATTTGTTTTAAAGTGGATAAGAACAAGGAAACGCAAACGGGTTACCGGGAGTGAATGTCAATGAGATTTTTTTAATGAGGAGAAAGGACGATAAATGAACAGTTTTCAGGAAGACAGAAGATGACGATAATGCCAATAAAGACGCTAGGTGTTACTGGGAATGAAAGAGAATGAGAAGACTTTAGTGAGGAGAAAAGACAATAAAAGAACAGTTTTCAGAAAGATTGAAGATGATGATAATGCCACTTAGATGCAATGGGTTACTTGGAGGGAAAGAGAATGAGAAAATTTTAGTGAAGAGAAAAGACAATAAAAGAACAGGCTTCAGGATGACAGAAGATGGCGATAATGTCACTAACACGCATGGGGTTACTGGAAGTGAAAGAGAATGAGAAGACTTTAGTGAGGAGAAAGGATATATATATATATATATATATATATATATATATATATATATATATATATATAAAGGTTTCAGGGAGGCAGAAGATGACGATAATGTCACTAAGACGAAAGGGGTTACTGGGAATGAAAGAGAATGAGAAGACTTTAGTGAAGAGAAAGGGCAGTAAAAGAAAATTTTTCAGGAAGACAGAATATGCTGATGATGCCACTAAGATGCAATGGGTTACTTGGAGAGAAAGATAATGAGAAGACTTTAGTGAGGAGAAAGGACAATAAAAGAACGAATTTCAGGTAAACACAGTAAAAAGAAATCTCGCTCTTAGAAAGATAGATGACATTCATTAGCGTTGTATCTAAATCTTTGAAGATTTTAGATGGGAGAGAATCAAGAAACTGGAAGAGAG
>OZ010604.1:68114335-68164335 GCA_963932145.1 Acanthosepion lycidas
ACGCCCAAAGACCTAAGGTTAGAAATGGCATCATGACACTTTCCACTGACAAATAAAAAAAAAATTACATAGATAAAGCCCTTCGTAAAGTGTGGGCTGTACTTGTCAGAACAATTTTTTGTATCTCCTTGAGGCATTGACTTCCAGGAATCCCTTCAGTTAGTCTACTGCAATCTTTCCCAACCAGTCCCAGGGCTCCAACAACAGGGATTGTTGATATTCCCATCTGCCACATTTTTGAGATTTCTATTTCAAGATCCTTGTATTTGACAGCTTTTTTACTATCTTCAAAGATACATTGCAGTCTGCAGGGACTCCCATATCAATAAGGAGGCACTTTTTTGTTTGTTCGTGGTCTTTAATAACAATGTCTGGGCAGTTGGCTTTGATTGTTTTCTCAGTGTGTATTGTGTAGTCCCATAGAATTGTAAAAGGTCCTATCTCCGTAACCGGGTCTGGGTGGTGTTCCTACCAACCGGGTCTGGGTGGTGTTCATACCTTATTTATTATTATTATTATCATTATTATTTTTATTTTTATTATTATTCTTAAATACAAATATAAAATAAGAAGAAGTAGAATGGATATCATAAAATAAAATAAAACAAATAACATTAAAATTTTGTTTATAATAAATGAAATAAAAAATAAATATTCTCCCAGCATGCCACTGAAACTATTTCTGCCGGAAAACGGACTTCGCGGCAAAAGACGTTGAATTCAGTTTCTTCGTCACTGACCGTTGATTATAGGTTATGATACGTCTTTTTGGTTTTAATCATTTCACCCCCAAAAAAGGTGATAAAGCCACTAAGATGCAAGTGGTTATTGAGCGTGAAAGAATATGAGAAAACGAAAAACGTCGTTAAGGAGAGAGATCAATAGAAGAAAAGGAATTAAGAAGACAGAAGGTAACTATTGCACTTACATTTACAATTTGAAGATCAAAGTTGATCGGAATGCAAGTAGCCGGAAGAGAGTTTCACAAGCGAGAAGTGTGAGAGAAGAAAATGTCCACGTAGAACTTACGTTTACATCTAGATATTTCACTTGTAAAATGATAATACCTCGCTTCCAATCTACTCTTTTTCCTTATGTGTTGTGTCCCCCACAAAACGTAGGCAATTATGGTTGTCCACAACTTCCTTGTCCCTTGTAGCTCTTAATAAAGTTTGTCTTTTTGTTATTTCTCCTAACCCCTTTCCGTCCTCCATTTATCAAGATCACTAAGTAATGCGTTGGTGTCCCCTGTCCTTCTTGCCCTCAATCTGTCCCGGGAGTGTCAGATTTTCCAAGCTCTTTTTTCTCGATATGTGCCCTACAAGTCAAAAAATGCCGAATGTTTTTTTATAATGTAATGCTTAATTCAGTCAGTTAATAGCAATACGAGATACAGTGATACCTCGGTTTAAGTCGTTTCGAGTTACGTCATTTTCGAAAATACGTCGGTTTCTCTTAAATATTATAAGGAAACATAAAACTCGACTTAGGTCATTTTACTCGCGTTTACGACATCCGTTAAAATGTTAGAAATGTCAAAACACTAAGATAACAATAAACACATATAAAATCATATTTAAATGAATTTTAAAATAATATTATGTATACTACATATATATATATATTATTTAAAATAATATTATGTATACTATATATATATATATATATATATATATATATATATATAGGGTGTTCCTGAGGCAGTCTTATTTTTGTTACCACCTGTCTCTTTTCCTCACTGACTATTACTTCCATAATTCCTGGGAGAGAAATCAGTTAGGTGCCCCCCCACACCCAACCTCAACACACTTACCATACGTTTATATATATATATATATATATATATATATATATATATATATATATATATATATATATATATATAGGATTGAGGAATCGGTGAGCCGCGTTCGAACTCCAGTCGAATCCATTACATCCACTCACGTGCTAATACCCTTGGGAAAGGTATGAACCCACTTCTTCTCCCCCCCAGCTATGGGTAAATAGCAGGATGGACTGGATTCTATAGCTTTGGATGGCAGCTGGTCTACCGCAGAAAGAAATAGCAACATACTGGGGGAAAAAATCTACCTCGTCAGTCATGTATCGAGAGATACATGATCGCCTAAGCGTATATCACGCATGACACACACACACATACATACATATACATATATATATATATATATATATATTGGCACTTAAAAGAACTCAACAAACTTCTACGCTAAAATGAACAATATTAAGAAAAAGAAACAGAACCTGTAAACCCTTAAATGATTTATGTATCTTGTGTTTACAAGAAAAACTGCATATTATAAAGTTTCTTAACAATAAAGCCCTGTTAAACCAAAGAAATGAATTAACGGTGCTACGCCGGTATTGCCTACCTTTTACCTTAAAATATAGTTAAAATAATTTTACATAAATAATTTCGCATATATAATTTTTCATAAACAATTACGCATTTGTAAAAAGGATTAGAAAGATGTAAATCTATATATTTTTAAGGTTTTATTGAAATTTTATTTAAGTTTGCACATGTTCTCCATCATTAGCAATACAAAGGGTAATACGATTTTGCAGTTCACGGAAAACATTTAAGTTTAACTTAGCCATTTTTTATTAGTATGTAATGCTCCAACCAATATTTATTTGATTTATTCCACTTTAATATTGCCAGAATTTACCGTCTGTTCGGTTGAATTTGCAACGTCTATAGATTTTCTATATTTTTAATTTACCTATTGGCCCCTTTAAGAAGCTTCCTGAGTATATAAAAAAATAATAGTTTATTTAAAAAAATTGTTCATGATAACTTTATGTCTACTTCAACAAATCTGAACACTAAACTTGGCTACATCCATGATACATTTGCCGATGTCATGTCTCTAGTATCAGTTTATCTTGACATGAATTAACAACCCACCCTCCTCGAACCTCTGACTTTATTTTTCTATTTTAGCTTATCTCTGACTTTTAATTGGTTAATTTACGCATACCAACAAGTATAATTTTAATTCTGACTTTATGCTCTACTTTTAACATCCAAAAAGAGATAACGATTTGTTTTCAAATTTTCCTAATAAATCATATTTATCACAAGTTATCTACCATCGCCTAAGTAAGAAATATTATAGATTCAAAACATGAAAGCTCTTGTGTAGCGATGTAAAATGGTTTTATTGTAATCTATTATAATCAAAATATTAAAATATATAATAGACGAAACTCTGCACTTCGACATAGTCTCGTCTGGGGATCCTCTTTGCCCGAGGGCAGAGTTTTACTAGCACAGCTGAAGGCGAATCTCCAACTGTAGGATATCTACCAACCGTCCCACGTGGTCAGATGTGGCACAAGGAAGAAATTTAATGTAGGGTATCCGATCTCGTAGGCTCGGCCAAAAATTCGCCGTAGACCCCTTAGACGAGTAGCTGTTTCCCGAGAAGAGACTCTGCCCTTCGACAGAGCCTCGTCTGGGATCTTCTCTGCCTGGAAGAAGAGAGTTTGACCAGCACAGCTGGAGACAAATCTCCAACTGCAGACCAACATACAGTATTTACTATTGTATTTATGTGAATGAAGACATACCCATTATCGTCCGTAGGTATGCTATAACACTAATGTAATTGCTATTCTATAATTATTATTGTCATTTGTCAAGTATTACTGCAGGTATCATAGAATGGGACCATCGTATGAGTCAGACTGAGAAAATATATTAAAAAATAATTCTGACGGCTATTTGAATAAAAGAAATGACAAACGAAAATAAGAAACATGTTTGTTTTTCCGGCTTCTTGTCTGATTTTGTCCGTAATTAGGATTAAATATGTAATCTTCAGTTCATAAATATCTTTTGAACCAGTCAATACTGTGTGATGTTTCATTTTGCATTTCTGTCTTTTAATTTCAGGCATCCATCTCACACACTTTAAAATAGTAACGAGCCAAACGGTGTTTCATTTTTAATGAAATATCCTTATTTGAGTCTTTGAAAGATTTAAAAACGCACACACACGCACACAGATATAAACACACAGACACAAACACACACGAGTTCTCATGGATAATTTCTTTTCAAATCAACATACAGCAATTCGGCAAACGAAACCTAACAGGTTTACGATCACCTCAGGTTGAAAAATCAGTTCCTGTACAATCATCGAAGTTAAGCAACATCGAGTCTGGTTATTACCGAGATGGGTGACGCATTCAAAATAAGAAAGGAAATAATTGTTAATGGTCAGAGGTTCACGCAAGTGTCAGTAATGATATAAGATTATTGAATACGTAAGAGATGAAAATTTTTATACAGAAATACTCAAAAAATAAGTGTGAAAATGGAGTGTTACTTTTCAGGAATTAATGTCGTTTTTTGTCTCATTTAGTTGATTGAATCGTTTTCTACATTTTATCAAGCATTTATAAGTCCTTTATAAACAACACATATTTTTCAGATCGTAAGAAAATAATGATTTCAGTGATATAAGTCTTACTAATTAACCCATAGATGGGGAGACGGTGTGGATACATGCCTTTTCCAAAGGTATTTGTGCGTAAGTTAATATAACGAACCCACCTGGAATTGGAACTCGGTTCTCTGATTAACAATTCCGAGCCGTTATCCATTACACCATCCGTACATCCAAGCTTAGAGTAGCTGGTATTACCAAGCGGTCACCCATCAAGGTAACAACCAGGCTCGATATTGCTTAACTACGATGATCGTACAGTAAGTTGTTTTTCAACCTGAGGTGGAAGTAAACCTGTTACGTTTCGTTAGGTAAATCGCTGTATGTTGATTTGAAAAGAAATTATCCATGAGAACTCGTGTGTGTGTATGTGTATGTGTATGTGTTTGTGTTTGTGTCTCTGTGTTTATATCTCTGTGTGTGTGTGTGTCTGTGTCTATGTGTTTATATCTGTGTGTGTGTGTTTGTGTCTGTGTGTTTATATCTGTGTGTTTGTGTCTGTGTGTTTATATCTGTGTGCGTGTGTGTGTTTAAATCTTTCAAAGACTCAAATAAGGATATTTCATTAAAAATGAAACACCGTTTGGCTCGTTACTATTTTAAAGTGTGTAGGATGGATGCTTGAAATCAAAAGAGAGAAATGCAAAATGATGCATCACACCGTATTGACTGGTTCAAAAGATATTTATGAACTGAAGATTACATATTTAATCCTTATTACTGACAGAATCAGGCAAGAAGCCGGAAAAAACAAACGTGTTTCTTACTTTCGTTTGTCATTTCTTTTATTCAAATAGCCGTCAGAATTATTTTTTAATATATTTTCTCAGTCTGACTTCATATCGTATTAATAACCACACTAAAAATAAAAGAACACCCATCCATGTAACAAAAAAAGGCATAGAGGCGTTAAGCGATTTATTTCACGCATGCACAAACACAGAGGACATTTTCGCTTTTAATGTTTCTCAAAGCAATTATTAAAAGCAATATATAAATGTTAAAACAAATATATAACTCTTAAATACCGAGCGCTCATATAAAACTCTCTGATTGTAAATAGGAGTGTTGTTGGTGTAAAACTTTTTATCCCGGCAGAAAAGGTTTGATTCTCACTGGATGCTACATACTTGAGGTTTTGTGTTACACATAAGATAAACTTAGTAGGGAATACATATATATATATATATATATATATATATATATATATATATATATATATATATATATATATATATATAATGTCATAAGTTTAATATCGAGGTTGAACTTTATAAAACTTATTCCCTTTAAAACAAATAACTTCCACGCTACCCTGAAGACTACTGTCTTTCGTCTGAATGAAACATTGAAACGGAGAAATTCTCTATTAGTTTTTTGAAGTGTTTTTTTTTTTTTTTTGTAGCTTTCACAGTTATAATTCTAATTACGACACGAACTCAGTCTATACCGGGGTTGAATAAGACTAATGAATTATATTTTTTCGTGTGTCGAAGTAAGGTTATTCGCCATATGAGATGATTTGGGATTTTATTATCCATTAATTTTTGCTCTGTAACAATAAATACATTGAGCTCTTTTTCTTGACCTGTTTTAATATTTTATATTACTAGGGTCAACTTGGGTTATATACCAATGATTTTATTAGCTTTACTATATATATATATATATATATATATATATATATATATATATATATATGATAAATTATAGTTTTAAGGCATGTTATATTTATGGGTTAAAGTTCCAAATATCAGGGTTAGTGCCTATGTAAATATAAAATGTACATAGAAGTCAACACACAAAGACAGCAATCTGTTTCAAGCTAAACGCAATCGTCAGACCATATATATATATATATATATATATATATATATATATGTATATATAAAGAAATAATCATACATAGAATCAATCAGCAATATTAATGGGATTAATGGCGAAATCACTTCGCTAGTAGAACATAATGTATGCATTAAAATACTCTTAATCCATTGAATGATGTGATCCTCATTTATAAAACTGTTGTCAGATGTTTCTAGTGTATATTTTTTAAGTTAAGGGAGCAAACAGATGTTAGATCTTAGCCAGAGATCACTGGTAGGTAACAATTGTTCGAGGAACCCTAATTCTCTCCCCTAATCGAGACTTCATTGTCGGGTGTAACTTCTATTTAGTGGGTAAAAAACATCTTTCGGTCTACAAACAATTATTTCGTCTTCAAGTTTTACCTTTAAAGAAAAAAAATACAGGCTGACGATGAAGACATGGATCTTCGAAAGTACTTGCTTAACTTAAAAAAAATATACACTAGAAACATCTGACAACAGTTTTATAAATGAGGATCAAATGATTCAATGGATTAAGAGTATTTTAATGCATACATTATGTTCTACCAGCGAAGTGATTTCGCCATTAATCGCATTAATATTGCTGATTGATTCTATGTATGATTATTTCTTTACATATAAAATATATGCTGCCTAATATTATATGTTTATATATATATATATATATATATATATATATATATATGTGTGTGTGTGTGTGTGTGTGTGTGTGTGTGTGTGTGTGTGTGTGTGTGTGTGTGTGTGTGCGTGGATGTGTGTGAGAGAGAAAGAGAGTGTGCGTTAAATTTTCGTTTTCTGTAAAACAAATACGGGTCAATGTCTACCTGAAAATCGTTTTATTCTAGCAATGTCTATATTGTTCTGGCAGGGTAAGCTGATTATATCTATTTAATATAATATTTACGTATATATATATATATGTGTGTGTGCGTGTGTGTGTGTGTGTATATATATTTCTTGTGATGAGGTATTGGAACTATTTGCACTATTTACATTGTTCAGACTATTGGTCACATTTTCACTGCCATATTGACGACGTTTCCGTCGTTGTACACTAAGGACTTATATATAAATATATCAATAATCAAGAAAAATCTCGTATAGCGAATAGACTATTTCGGCAGAGGATAAGACAGAGGATTGCTTTTATCATCTGCCGAAAGCGTCTATTCCCTATATGAGGTAAAATGAATTTTTTTGATTTTTTATCACATTGCTATCTATATGTGTGTGTCTCTCTCTGTGTGTGTAGTATTGTTTTGTTTAGTAGCATATGATAACATTGGTAATCGTTAAGTGTATATAAAATCAGAATGACCGCATTGAGAGTAAATTCTGAGATGAAGCTGATAAAAAAAAAATATTCTCTATACTGCTTAGCAACATTAATATTCCTTATAAAAGATTGTCAAAAGTAGTTAAAGAAATACACGAACCTTGGAGTGTTTCGTCGTATATTTAATCCAAATGTGAAATAGTTCCTTATTAAATTGAAAAGAAAAACGCAAAAACTTTATCCTTGGAATTTATTAGAACTTTATTTTCATTGAAAATTTGCTGTTTAAATATACGATAGATTTTTAGGTCCGACCTCTTTCTTTCTTTCTTTCTTTCTTTCTTTCTTTCTTTCTATTTTTGTTTCTTTCTATCGATCTATCTATCGCATTCAGTTCATTCTCTTTCTTTATCTATCTATCTATCTATCTATCTATCTATCTATCTATCTATCTATCTATCTATCTATCATGACCTGTTCATTACCTATCTACATCAGTTTATTAATATCTATCTATCTATCTATCTATCTATCTATCTATCTATCTATCTATTAGGATCTGTTCATTATCTTTCTACATCAGTTTATATCTATCTATCTATCTATCTATCTATCTATCTATCTATCTATCTATCTATCTATCATGACTTGTTCATTACCTATCTATATCGTTTTATTAATATCTATCTATCTATCTATCTATCTATCTATCTATCTATCTATCTATCTATCTATCAGGATCTGTTCATTATCTTTCTACATCAGTTTATATCTATCTATCTATCTATCTATCTATCTATCTATCTATCTATCTATCTATCTATCTATCATGACCTGTTCATTACCTATCTATATCAGTTTATTAATATCTATCTATCTATCTATCTATCTATCTATCTATCTATCTATCTATCTATCAGGATCTGTTCATTATCTTTCTACATCAGTTTATATCTATCTATCTATCTATCTATCTATCTATCTATCTATCTATCTATCTATCTATCTATCTATCATGACCTGTTCATTACCTATCTATATCAGTTTATTAATATCTATCTATCTATCTATCTATCTATCTATCTATCTATCTATCTATCTATCTATCAGGATCCGTTCATTCATTATCTATCTATATTAGATTATTAATATCTATCTATCTATCTATCTATCTATCTATCTATCTATCTATCTATCTATCTATCTATCTATCTATCAGGATCTGTTCATTATCTTTCTACATCAGTTTATATCTATCTATCTATCTATCTATCTATCTATCTATCTATCTATCTATCTATCTATCATACACTGTTCATTATTTATCTAAAATGTTTCGGACAATTCTCGGTCTAATATCTCTTGGTATAATTCGTAACTGTTTCCTGTGCGAAACCGAATGGGTTATTCGGCGTCGGACAACATGGATGAGTTCTTCGGTTATTTTCCTGATTTCTGGAGTTTTCCAGATGCTTTTTCGCCCTGAACACTCACTCGCCCAGACTTGAAACTCGCGTGCTACTTAAAAATTAACTCTTTCCCATCAGCAATATCTTGAGGAACATTTCGGGGGTCACATTTGCAGATTCATCGATCTTCAAACAGTGTTCGATCCCAGTTCAGTGTTTCAACTTGTCAGGTATTGTAAAGACGTGAGAGCATTCGGCACAAACACAAGGACACACGCACATCGATCATTAGTCAATATCCTCTCTGTATGTGTACGGTATATTTGCTCTGTTTACATTATTCGGACTATCATCCTCATCTTTGTTGCCATATTTATCACAACGTTTCGGCTGTTTTACTCACCGGCCATCTTCAGGTGGTTGGAATGTCGAACTGAACTCTTTATTTGACTTTCCATTAGGCATGGCAACTAGAACTAGAATAGTCTCCCCTAGCGAGCGAAATAAAGGGTCCAGTTCGACATTCCAACCACCTGAAGAGCAAATATACAGTATCTGTCTATATTTCTGAGATGAGGTATTATGTACACTATTTACATTGTTCGGACTATCATTGTCATCTTTTTCGCCATATTTACCACAACGTTTCGGCCGTTGTACGCTCCGAACTTCTTCAGCTGGTTGGAATGTCGAACTGAACACTTTATTTCCCTCACTTGGGTAGACTGTTCTAGTTCCACGTGCCATGTCTAAGGACACATGGCACAGTAGATAAAGGTCTTAGATCCAGTGACAGAACCCAAAGAGTTGCGAGTTCAATACCTGGTTAAGCTAGTGGAGAATTTGGAGAGGTGAATTAACAGGAGAAAGAGGCTGATACAAATACAAATATGTCTATATTTCTGAAGTTAGGCATAATATAAATTATTTACATTATTCCTGTTAATTCTTCTCTCAAATTTCTTCACCGCCTTAACCAGGTATTGAACTCACACTCTTTGGGTCCTGTCACTGGATCTAACTTTTATCTTTACCACTGCAATGTGTCCTTCAGACATGGCAAAAACAGCATAGCTTGATGAAAAAATTCCCCAAAATTAATCAAACTTTTTTATTGTTAAAATTCTTGTTCCAGGTTTAAAGAGTCCACAAACGGTTGATAAAACGTGAAAAATACCCAAATCGGTCAACACTGTGCATTACAATCTTAACCTCTTCAAGTCAGAATTGAATACGATGGAGAACTTTGAGAGGAGAATTAGCAGGAGATAACTGACATCCATTAGACATGGCACGTGGAACTAGAACAGTCTACCCCAGTGAGTGAAATAAAGGTTTATATAAGTAATAAATCTCCGATGGCATGTCTGTAAACATATCACAATCATATTTTCACGATACCTGGCGTCCACACATAAATATTGCCTCCTCTCTTGACTTGCGACAGTTCAAATATATTTACTTTTTTGTAATAAATATTAAAAAGTAAATTACTGTATATACTCGTGTTACGAGCAATCTTTACTTTAAGTGCAGCTCAATCTTTTTAACTACAGTAAGGGACTGAGCATAAACTGCAAGGAGATATAATGCCTGGTCATCAGTTAAAGGATGACCCGGAAATGCAATTTGCAGGTCAGGAACACTAGAATCAGAGACGCGGATGTTTAAATATCTGGGAAGCGTTTTGACGGAGGACGGCAAGTGCGACTCTGAGATCAGTAGACAGATTGGGTTGGCCAAGGACGCATTCCAAAGAGTTGATCAGAGTATTTCGAGACAGGAGGATTTCTTTGGTAATAAAGAAAAGAATACTGAGCTGTTATGTGACATCTGTCCTTCTTAACGGCAGCGAATGTTGAACGGTCTCTTCAAAGATGATGAAGAGACTCGAGGCGACGCAGGTGTGGTTCTACAGAAGGATGTTAAGGATATCATGAACCGAGCGTGTGGGCAACGATGTGGGCTAAGAGAGGTTGCAAACAAGAAGGGGGTTTATAGTTAACACCAGTAAGAGGCAGCTAAATTCTGGGTAAAGAAGGAAGGAGGGCCTGGGGAATATGATACTCACGGGTCGAATAGAGGGAAAGAGAGACCAGGGAAAACAACGCGTGACATACCTGGCGAGCTTAAGAAAGTGAATGACAGAAATTAGTCTGGGGGGAGGGGAAGCAGAGGGAAGAAACTTGTTGAGAGGTGCAAGGGATAGAAGGAGGTGGAGAGCCATGATCGCCTGCGTCCTGTAAAGACATGACACATAAAAAGAAAGAAATTGATATATAGTTTGGTCAACGGCGTAGTCGGGACCAGCAGTACATACGCTTATTTTTTTATTATCTCGTGTATGATGCGACCTCCTTAAAATTAGCTTCAATTTAGGTCTTCAACATCTCCTTATATACGAGTATATACGGTATATCAATGAAATAGGTACTAAAATGCGGCTTTGTTTTTAATAAATATAAGAAAACTCTCAAAGACAAGGACATCGTTCTTACTGTAGCTGCACATTTCATGCAACCATACCATGTTAGCGATGAATCCTTTTGGTATCTTCATTTAAATGCAAAAAATAACGTTGAAAGTTCGAGTTAAACTAAATTTATGCATATTTATTGAATACAATTTCTACAAAATGGCATCTACAAATCTTCTATAATCATCAGCGTGGAAAACGACAAGATATTCACATTATTCGGACTATTGTCTTCATCTTTCACGCTAGGTTTATCACATCGTTTCGGCTGTTGTACGCTCCGGCCTTCTTCAGGTGGTTGGAAGGTCGAAGTGACCCCTTTATTTCGCTCGTTGGGGTAGACTGTTCTAGTTCCACGTGCCATGTCTAATGGATGTCAGTTATCAGTTATTTCGTGTAAATTCACCTCTCCAAGTTCTCCACTGCTTTAACCGGGGATTGAACTCACAACTGATTGGGTTCTGTCACTGGATCTAACTAACGCGTTTATCAACTGTGCCATGTGTCCTCGAGGACACTAAAGTCTTCTCATTCTCTTTCACTCCCAGTAACCCCCTTGCGTCTTAGTGGCATTATCGCCATCTTCTATCTTCCTGAAAACTGTTTTTTATTGTCCTTTTCTTGATTGAAGTCTTCTCATTTTCTTTTACTCCCAGTAACCATTTGCGTCTTAGTGGCATTATCGCCATGCTTGGGAGGAAACGATAACATATATTTATGTAAAAATTCGCATATAACTAGGAATACATCTGTTGAAAGAAAACATGACTAAAGACAAAATTAATTTTTTTCTTAGACGACGCCTTTCGTACTCTAATGAACTTTATCAACCCAACTGTAACGAAAGTCTGTTTAATGTGTCGAGCGAGACAACTTCTCTCTCCGGAATCTATCTTGCATATCTATAAGTCTACCATTGGTCCATACTTAGAATATTGCTGCCATATATGGTCCGGGGCCCTGCTATTTTTCTAGAGCTCCACGATAAAATCCAACGAAGAATCAGCAATATTATTGGTCCTGATCTGGCATCTTGGCTTCAGTCATTTTCCCAGCACCGTAAGGTGGCCTCTCTAGGCCTTTTTTTTTTTTTTTTTACAAATACTTTCATGTATATTGTTCAGATGAGCCTTACGCTATGGTACGTAGAATGTATAAATTTAATCGCAGTACTAGGCTGGTGGAGAGATCTTTTCAATTTACCGTTGAACTAGCTAGATGTAGCCGTAACTGCTATGCTAACAGTTTCTTATCCCGCACTTCTCGCTTGTGGAACATCCTCCCGTCTCCAAGCTAACAATAATATCCAAAAATTTAAATGCAATGTCAATTGCTATCTACTGTCCTCCTGATTGCTCTTTTCTCTTTCTCCTCATTACTAATGTTTCTGTTCCTGATTCCTCCACACCCTGTAAACCCTTGAGTGCTAGCGGCTGTATTGTCTTGCCTGGGGTGATACCGATTCAAAATTTTTTTTTTCTTTTTCAACATGTATTTATAAAGAGAAGAAAAATGTCGTTAAATATTCAGAATTTTTAAATTTAAAATTTTTATTTGTTAGTGCCGCTATGGAATTTTAACAAAATATAAATATACGCGCTGGAATTTTTAAATATCTCATTTCCTAAATGAAATAGATTTTCTGAAGCAATATTTATGACTATAATTTATTTTTACAATTAAAATAAGACGTTTAAATTCAAAACCAATTATTTAAAATATATCATAAATTATTTTTAAAGCATTTCACACCAAGCAAGGTGGGAGTTCCACTAGCACGCGAGGGATTACAGGCAGTGAGAGCAAGAGTAAAAAAGGGTTGTTTGAGGAAAGGATATAGAGAAGGACGGTGATCGGGATCAAGGCATCAGAAGATATCGATTGATATTACATTTGAATATGTGAGGATTCTATCTATCTATCTATCTATCTATCTATCTATCTATCTATCTATCTAATTATCTATCTCAGTCTGCTCATTATCTATCTATCTATCTATCTATCTATCTAGGTACTAGCTAGCTAGATAGCTAGCTAGCTTTTTTTAAGCATTTCACTTCAAGTAAGAAGATGTCGATTGATATTACATTTGAATATTTGAGGAATCTATCTATATATCTATCTCAATCTGCTCATATCTATCAATCTATCTTTTTTAAAGCATTTCACCTCAAGCATGGCTAGAGGGCCACTAGCTCACAAAGGATGACAGAGAGTGGGAGCGAGAGTAAAGAGGGGCGTTTGAGGAAAGGATATAGAGAAGGACGCGGATCTGAATTAAGGCATCAGAAGATGTCGATTGATATTACATATGAATATGTGAGGATACTATCTATCTATCTATCTATCTATCTATCTATCTATCTATCTATCTATCTATCTTAGTCTGCTCATATCTATCTATCTATCTTAGTCTGCTCATATCTATCTATCTATCTATCTATCTATCTATCTATCTATCTATCTAGGTACTAGCTAGCTAGATAGCTGGCTAGCTTTTTTTAAGCATTTCACTTCAAGTAAGAAGATGTCGATTGATATTACATTTGAATATTTGAAGATTATAGCTACCAGGGAAGCATTTAAGAGGAAGGGAGGTCCACTATCGAGAAGTTCGAGATAAGAATCTGTTGGAGTAGAAGAGGCGGCTACATTTAACTGTTTCAATAGTGAAAGGGTGGGACCGAGATGCCAACCGAGTAGCACCCTTAAATTCATGAACTTGGGGTACCAGTGAAAATAGCTCGTCAGAGCAGTTGCCATGAAAATATTTGTAGAAAAGACAATGGGAAGCCACAGCACGTCTGTGAGAAAGTGACTATAGACGAGATGCCAGATCAGGACCTATCACATTGCATATCCGTCTCTGGATTTTGTCAAGGACCTCGAGATTAACAGTGGGGTGGGGACCAGACAATATATGGCAGCAGTGAATTAATTTAGCAAACTAAATGATATAAATAATAGTTACATTATATAAACAATAAAAATTCAACAACAATAACAGCGTTTACTCACTCATCATTTATTTAATTGTATCACTTAGCGTCCTCCGTAATTTATCTCGCCTTCCAGTTATTCCGAAGTATAATTAGGTGCCTACTTAAATTTAAAAATTCTGAAAAACTAATAGATAGTTTTACTTCTACTTTTAAATAATTGTTGTAAAATAAAATTCTTTATTTGCTGAAGTGTTTTTGGCATGACCTGTTTCCCAGTACCCATGATTTATAGATTAACTATTGCAAGACTGAAGTTTGTAGAGGCGAGATATTTGAGCTACATCTCCAAACAAGAGATTACGACCAGTTTGTTAACATACGTTCCAGTGTTCCCGAAGTCTGACTCTTGCCCTAAGGCTAACACTTCACTGAGAAAGAGGCTGATACAAATACAAATATGTCTATATTTCTGAAATTAGGCATTATATACACTATTTACATTATTCTTCTTAACTCCTCTCTCAAATTTCTTTACCGCCTTAACCAGGTATTGAACTCATACTCTTTGGGTTCTGTCACTGGATCTAACGTTCACCTTTACCACTGTGCAATGCGTCCTTCAGACATGGCAAAAACAGCATAGCTTGAAAAAATTCCCCAAAATTAATCAAACTTTTTTATTGTTAAAATTCTTGTTCCAGCTTTAAATAATCCATAAGCGGTTGATAAAACGTGAAAATACCCAAATCGGTCAACACTGTGCATTACAATCTTAACCTCTTCAAGTCAGAATTGAATACGATGGAGAACTTTGAGAGGAGAATTAGCAGGAGATAACTGACATCCATTAGACATGGCACGTGGAACTAGAACAGTCTACCCCAGTGAGCGAAATAAAGGGTTCAGTTCGACATTCCAACCACCACGGCCAGAGCGTACAATGGCCGAAATGTGATAACCGTGGCGACAAAGATGAGGACAATAGTCTAAATAATGTAAATAGTGTACATAATACCTCATCTCAGAAATATAGATAGATACTTAAGTTTAAATTAGTTATGAAGAATGATATGCGATATTAATGTAAATGGGGTGTAAAAGCGAAGATTATGAGAATAAAAAGGATAGTTAACGATTGAACCTTGACTTGAAGAGGTTAAGATTGTAATGCACAGGGTTCAGATCGATAATTCCAACCACCTGAAGAAGGCCGGAGTGTACAACAGCCGAAACGTTATCATAAACATGGCGAAAAATATGAAGAAAATAGTCCGAATAATGTAAATAGTGTACAAATACAAATATTCTTCACTTAGATTCGGCTATCCTCGAACAGATCCAGAAATGTCTGGTACGTAATGAAGACTCGAACGCCTTTAAATAACAAGCCCATTATAATTTGCTCCTTACGAGGGCCACTTTTCTTTCGGGGCTGGTCTAAGACCAAAATACTATTTCACTTTTGTAATATTTATTTGCTTATGGCCAATGATTTCAGGGTCGTTTTCACCATTTAAATCAACCTGCTAGATTAATATTATTATTCCTCCAACTCCTGGAACTCCAGGTCTTTTTTCTTCTGCTGAGTATTGAATGATATTCTATAACATGGGAATCGTTAGTTTTTCTGCCTGCTATTTTCTCTTTTTATTTATTTCATTGTAAGCGTTCGCTTGATTTCAGTGAGCAAGCGCAGCGATGGTTTTATTAGCAGCGGTAGCAGCCAGTTGAAATATAAACAATGCAACTGTCGCGTTTTCGCTCATCGGAGTGAAAAATAGACACAAAAATATGCCGATCATTATTCCTCACATTATTGGATATTGATTTCTGTTTCTCTTTTTCTTTTATTTTTCTTTGTTTTCTTTGTCTTTCTCCTTTCTTTCTTTTTTTACATTTTCGATTCTTTCTTTTTTTTTTTTTTTTCCTCTCAATTCTTGTCGTATATTTTGTATATTCTTCTTTTGTTCAGGAGTTTTCACCTCGTTTCTGTTTTTGTTTTGTTTGTTTTTTTTTTCTTTCTTTCTTTCTTTCTTTCTTTCTTTCTTTCTTTCTTTCTTTCTTTCCTGTTTGCTTGTTTGTTCTTTTTTGCTTTCTTTCAAGCTTTCTTTCTTTTCCGTCACTCTCCCCTGCGTTTGCTTCGGTATTTTTATTTTATTGGCATTGGTGCATTCCTTTTTCTTCTATTTTTGCCTTCTTTCTTTCTTTCTTTCTTTCTTTCTTTCTTTCTTTCGTTCTTTCTTTCTTTCTTTCTTTCTTTCCTGTTTGCTTGTTTGTCCTTTTTTGCTTTCTTTCAAGCTTTCTTTCTTTTCCGTCCCTCTCCCCTGCGTTTGCTTCGGTATTTTAATTTTATTGGCATTGGTGCATTCCTTTTTCTTCTATTTTTACCTTCTTTCTTTCTTTCTTTCTTTCTTTCTTTCTTTCTTTCTTTCTTTCTTTCGTTCTTTCTTTCTTTTCCGTCACTCTCCTCTCTGGATCTTTATTTTACTTTTTTTTTTTATCGAAAGTTGCCTATTCTTTTCTTATTGCGTCTCCTTTTCTGTCTTTCTTTCTTTCTTTCTTTCTTTCTTTCTTTCATTTTTAGTTTACTTATTCACCCCTTCTTTCTAATTTTTCTTCTTTGCCTTTTTTCTTTTCTTTCTTTTTCCATTTCTTTTGGTATTTTTATTTCTTTTTTAAACTTAACCTTCCCCCTTTTTCTTTCTCACTTACATTGTCTTTCTTCTTTTTCGCCTCTTTCATCTACTTCTTTCTTTTCTCCTCTTTCTTTTTAACTTTAATTTTTTCTTCGTTACATCTCTGCCTCATCTCTCTGTCTTTTTTATATTTCTTCTCCTTCTTCTTCTTCTTTTTCTTTTTCTTCTTCTTCTTTTCTTCTTCTTCTTTTTCCCTTTCTAATTCTTTTGTTAATTCTTTGTCATTCATCTTCCTTTTTTTCTAAAATTCTTTGTTTCTTATTTTCGAAGTTTTTCTTTTTTTGCCTACTTCATTTCTTTTTTGATTTTCTTTATATCTTCTTCACCTTTATTCATTTCACATTTGCTTCTTCAAAACTTTAATATACTGTTTTCTTTCTCTCTCTTTTCATCTTTTCTCCTTTTCCCTCTTCTTGTAATGCTTCTGCTTATTTTTTTTACCATCGTATTCTTCTTGTTCTTCTTTTTCTTGTTCTTCTTTTTCTTCTTCTTTTCTTATTTTTTGTTACAGTTAATCCACATATTTCTTCTTTTTCACTCCGTCTTAAATATTTTGGTCTTTCTTCTTCTTCTTCTTCTTCTTCTTCTTCTTCTTTGTCGACTGCATTTATTTTTTTCTCTTATATTCGGTCCCCAACTTTTTCTTCGTTTTCGTCTTCTTCATCTTTGTCTACTGCACTTTGCCTCCTCCTCCTCTTCCTCCTCCTCCACCATCCTCCTCCTCCTCCCCCTTTCTTTTTCTATTGCATTCGGCGATCATATTTTCTCCTTCCTCCTCCCCTTGTTTGTCTTTGACTAATGCACTTTATTTTAAATATTTTTTCTTTTTCTATTCCTTCCTTGTCTGCTGCATTTCTTTCTTTCCGTCTCTCTTAAATTTAATCCTCGTATTTCTTCTTCTTCCTTTTCTTTCTGTTGCACAGCGTTCTCTTCTTTCTTTCTTTCTTTCTTTCTTTCTTTCTTTCTTTCTTTCTTTCTTTCTTTCCACATTCCTTTCTATTCCTTTAATTTCCTTCCTCTTCTTTCTTATCTTTCTTGCGCACTTCGTAGTCTGCATATTTCACTGAAGATAATCTTCACCAAGAATTTCAAGGGTTTCTTTGTGCCCCCACCCTCTCCGCCACCTCCACCACTGCATTGAAAGTAGAGCACCAGGCCACAGCAAAAACAACAATTATTACCACTTCCTTTTCTGCGAACAACTTTCTTTTTTTATCATCGTTGCAACCATCATTATCTTTTTCTTTACTTACCGTGAAATTGCACCCGTTTTCGCATCACTGCTATCACCACGATTATGACCAGTGAAACTTCTAATTGCACGAATTATATTAAATAAGTAATTAACATAGCAATGATAGGACGCCTACCGTAGACGTGTCGGTAGCTAGATTGCCTCGCTCATCAGTTTCACGTGTACGAACGTCAATCCTCAGCGGGCATTCTAATACCTCTTTCAGCTAAGTGTAGTCAACATTTGGGATCTAGGATCGATTTTTCAGGCGAGACGAAAGACCAGACAATGAATGCTGATTTGTGCAGTGCACAAAGCGTGGGTGTCGTAACGGTTATCGATATGGAATTCGGAATCGGCGAACCGAGTTCAAGTTCTGGCCTTATCTGTTGCGTTTATTTTCGTCGCACAAATAGCATTATGAATTATCTGAATCCATTTCCTCCCCACACTCACAAAAATAGGATAATAATAATAATAATAATAATAATAATAATAATAATAATAATAATAATGGGACATTTATGGGACTTCCCAATACACATAAGTAAAAGAAATGTCTTAATAAGTACAGTCCACACAATAAGAAAACCTTTGTCCGTGTAACGCTAGTGATGATGATTATGATGATGATAATAATAATAATAATAATAATAATAATAATAATAATAATAATAATAATAATAATTGATTATCGTAAAGCCTTTGATAGTGTTCCACATTCTTGGATCCTTAAGGCTTTGGAAATGTACAAAGTCTCCCCTGTGGTATTAAACTTTCTTAAGCACAGCATGGGGATGTGGAACACAAAACTATACCTTAGGCACACCGGGGGCACTGCCATATCCAACCGGCTGAATATCCGACGTGGAGTTTTTCAAGGAGACTCTCTGTCACCCCTTCTGTTTTGTTTATCCTTAACCCCTCTTACACATGAACTGAACAACAGTAGCTATGGTTACAAAATAAATAAGAAAATTTTCAATCACCTACTATACATGGATGATCTCAAACTCTTTGCCAAAGACGACATTGAGTTGAAAGGCCTCCTCAATATTGTAAAATACTTTAGTGACGACATAGGTATGGACTTCGGATTAGATAAATGTGCAAAAGTAACATTCAAGAAAGGTAGAATTACAGAAACACCCTCAATAGATTTAGATTTTGTCACAAAGATTAGGAAATTGGAGCATGAAGAAGCTTATAAGTACCTAGGAATTAGCGAAGGAGATGGCATACAACACCCCCAAATGAAAGAAAAAATAAGAAAAGAGTACCACAGCCGTGTACGTCTGATACTAAATACTGAACTAAACTCAAAAAATAGAATGTCAGCTATAAACACATTGGCTGTCCCAGTGGTGCATTACAGCTTTAATGTCCTTAACTGGACCATAGCTGAAATTAAGCGAATGGACGCTAAAACGAGAAAGCTTCTCACTTGCTATCGCATGCATCATCCCAAAGCTGATGTTGATCGTCTGTATGTGCCCAGATCCGAAGGAGGCAGAGGATTAGTTCAACTAGAACTGTCCTACAAAACTACAACAATTGGCCTCCAAAAATACTTGGAAACTACAGAAGACTGGATGATGGTATGCGTCAAGGAACATGAAAGTAGTAAGCGTCTTTATTCCGTAATGAAAGAAGCCAACAAATTCAAACTGGAGCTTCAAATGGGCGTAGAGATGCAACTACAGCACAATACACCGGCTGAAACTGCAAAATACTTGAAAAAGACAGCAAAGACGAATGCAACCGACCAGATACAGAAGCGATGGCAAGATAAACCGCTTCATGGCCAATACTCTGCGCGTATCAAACAAGCTGATGTAGACAAAACCCATACCCATCAGTGGCTACGCAGTGCAGGGTTGAAAGCGGAAACTGAAGGTTTTATCCTTGCTGCGCAGGACCAATGCTTGCTAACTAGGAATTATCAAGCACATATACTAAAATATTGTGTCAGCCCAAAATGCAGATTCTGTGATAAATATCCAGAAACGATTGATCATCTTGTATCAGGTTGCACGACGTTGGCACCCACTGAATATAAAACCCGACATGACAGAGTGGGCCAATATCTGCACTGGAAAATCTGCAACTTCTACGGGAAGGAAACTGAAAGAAACTGGTACCAACACCACCCAGACCCAGTTACGGAGATAGGACCTGTTACAATTCTATGGGACTACACAATTCACACTGACAGAACAATCAAGGCCAACCGCCCAGATATTGTTATTAAAGACCACAAACAAAAACGGTGCCTCCTTATTGATATGGCAGTCCCTGCTGACTGCAATGTATCTTTGAAGATATCCAAAAAGCTGTCAAAATATAAGGACCTTGAAATAGAGGTCTCGAAAATGTGGCATATGGGAACATCAACAATCCCTGTTGTAGTTGGAGCCCTAGGACTGGTTGGAAAAGATTGCAGTAGACTAATTGCAGGGATTCCTGGAAGCCCATGCCTCAAGGAGATACAAAAAATTGTTCTGACAAGTACAGCCCACACTTTACGAAGGGCTCTATCTATGTAATTATTTTATTTTATTTATTTTTTTTTTTTGTCAGTGAAAAGTGTCATGATGCCATTTCTAACCTTAGGTCCCTGGGTGGGACCCGGAAAGAAATGTGTAAACGCCAGAAAGCAAAGAAAATAAAAATGATAATAATAATACTATAACAATAAGTGCAGGGTTGAAAGCTGAAACTGAAGGTTTTATCCTTGCTGCGCCGGACCAATTCTTGTTAACTAGAAATTATCAAGCACGTATATTGTGTTAGCCCAAAATGCAGATTCTGCGATAAATATCCAGAAACGATTGATCATCTTGTATCAGGTTGCACGATATTGGCAACCACTGAGTATAAATCCCGGGATGACAGAGTGGGCCAATATCTGCAATGGAAAATATGCAACTTCTACGGGAAGGAAACTGAAGGGAAAGTGGTATGAACACCACCCAGACCAGGTTACGGAGATAGGACCTGTTACAATTTTATGGGACTACACAATATGCACAGACAGAACGATCAAAGCCAACCGCCCAGATATTGTTATTAAAGACCACAAACAAAAAAAGTGCCTCGTTATTGATATGGCAGTCCCTGATGACTGCAATGTATCTTTGAAGATAATCAAATAGCTGGCAAAATATAAGGACCTTGAAATAGAAATCTCAAAAATGTGGCATATGGGAACATCAACAATCCCTGTTGTAGTTGGAGCCCTGGGACTGCTTGGAAAAGATTGCAGTAGACTAATTGAAGGGATTTCTGGAAGTCCATGCCTCAAGAAGATACAAAAGATTGTTCTGACAAGTACAGCCTACATTTTACGAAGGGCTTTATCTATGTAATTTTTTCTTTTTTTTTTGTCAGTGGAAAGTGTCATGATGCCATTTCTAACCTTAGGTCCCTGGGCGGGATCCGGAAAGAAATGTGTAAACGCCAGAAATCAAAGGAAATAATAATAATAATAATAATAATAATAATAATAATAATAATAATAGATTTTACATTTGAGGCCATTTCTCAAACTGCTAGCCCCTTAAATTGAAATTTTCACTCAAAGATCAGTCAAAAAGCAGATAATTGTCGGACTAAAACCCGGTATGACAGAGTGGGCCAATATCTGCAATGGAAAATATGCAACTTTTACGGGAAGCAAACTGCAAGAAATTGGTGTGAACAACACCCAGACCCGGTTACGTAGATAGGATCTGTTACAATTTTATGGGACTACACAATACACACAGACAGAAAAATCAAAGCTAATTTCCCAGACATAGTAATTAGTGATCGCAAAGAGAATAAGCGCCTCCTTATTGATAGGGCAATCACTTCAGACTGCAATATATCTTTGAAGATCTTCAAAAAGCTATCAAAATACAAAAACCTTGATATCGAAATCTAAAAAATGTGGGACATGAGGACATCAACAATTCCAGTTGTAGTTGGAGCCCTCGGATCGATTGGAAAACATTTCAGTACACACCTTGAAGCGATTTCTGGTAACCCATACCTTAAAAAAATACAAAAGACTGTTCTCATGAGGACAGATCACACCTTCCTAAAGGCGTTGTCTATGTAAAATATGTGATTTTTTTTCAAATTGCTCAGTGGGAAATGTCATGATGGCATTTCTGACATTAGATCTCTGGGCGGGACCCGGAAAGAAATGAGTACACACCAGAAATCAATCAAAGGAAATAAAATATAATTAAGAATAGCAACTAATAAATTTGGAATATTATCGAAGTATAAAGACTTGGAAATCGAAATCGAAAATATGTCGAAATTGAAAGCAAGAATACTACATGTCACAGTAGGTGCTCTTGAAATGATAAAAAAGAAACACAACAACACAGTGAAAAAAATCCATGAAAATCTCAGCTTAAGAGTAATAAAAGGAATGTCTTTATAAGTACAGTCCACACACTAAGAAAACCTTTGTCCGTGTAATGCTCGTGAGGTAATTGAAAAATAAATGATGAAATGTAGCCATAACAACACAACTCTACCTGCCATAGATTTTCCAGCAGACTTGGTAGGTAGTGTGACCATAACAGAAATCGAAATATAATAATAAAATAATAATAATAATAATAATAATAAACAAGAAGAAAAAGGAGGAGGAGAAGGAGGATAAGATGCTGAACAAGGGTAGTTGGAAACGCGGTAGAATAATGGTAAGCGGCACGAATTGAAGAATCGGAGAGCCGAGTTCAAATTCTAGTTGAGTACATTACATTTACTTACGGGATAATACCCCTTGGAAAGGCATGAATCTATCTACTCTTCTCCTAGCTAAGATTAAATAGCATGAAAGTAGCTTTGGTTTTCGTCTAGTCTAGGAGAAAGAAAACACTGAATTCAAACCAACTTGGAGATGGTTAAGCCAAACCAGCTGCCTCTTTCGGCTAGGAGAAGGTAAATCCTAAAACAAATCCAACTCGTATGTCGTCTCGGAGAAAGGAACTGCACCCCACCCCACTTTGAGACGTCTCAGAAAATACCGTACTCCTCTGTTTTAGTACAATGGTTAGAAGAAATAAAAGACGGGAATTTGGCACGGCGCTGTGAATTTCTTTGATTTCAGACCATTCACCCGCGGTACTTTAGTGGACGAGCAGGGCAGAGCAGGTTATATAGCTTTGTGTGGCCGCCGGTCTCGGAGGAGGATTACATTGAAAGCAAAATTTAGTGAAGGCAATGGGAAAGAACTACACATTCTTTCTTGAGAATACATGGTAACTACTGTGACGAGTTTTTTCCCGACTGCATGAATTTAAGCGTGTTACTAGACTGGAATCTAGGTCCCAAACTTTTACTGCTTAAATAGCTAAACGCAACTGCCACTTCTTCTCTAACACTCTCTTCTCTTGCACTGTGGAAATTACTTCCGTTTAATTGCTACCCTGATGACTATAATCTTCATAAAATGAAATGCAACATCAATCGGCATCTTCTGCCTATTGTATCCCATTCATCTATGTCCCTATTCAATTTCGCTTTCACTTTCACTCCATGTATAACGGGGTACTAGTGGCATTCCCTCCTTTCTTGGTGAAATGATTAAAAAATGTTTATTCAAACATGATAAAGAAAGGAATTCTGTACAGAATCGGGATTGCTGACACGTTCCAGAAGGTCATGGCATTAAAAAAAATGCCATTTCCTCGAGGGAAAATTGCGTTACCCAGGCACCAATTCTTTATTTTTCTTAAACCTTTTCAGTTCTTAGCTAAGAGGAATTGAAAATCCGATACTACCAAGATGACAGTGTTCCTAAATCCAGAAAGAATACTAAGGAGTGCTCTAGTACACTGCAGGGCCTTGCTGTCATTAATACGGAGAAATAATATCATCTGACCACCAGCGAGGGCCACCAAATGTTAAACGTTGGGCCCCGACAATTCTTGTCCTGTGGCGTATAACAATGTTTACTTTTTGCTATATCTCCTAAACCATGCTCTGCTATCTTTTTAGATTCCTTTGATATGTCCTGTGTGTGTCATATTTTCCAAACCCTCATTCCTTATTAAGCATTCGGAATGATTAATTCGGAATATAAATGTCATTTTTGTTTTCTTTCACAAAGTAGTCAGCATGGCTCTCCAAAACTTCCTGTCATTATTAACTCTTAGCAACGTTTGTCTTTTTAGCATCCTTCACATACCTCGGTCTGCTATCCATTCACAAAAAAATAATTAGGTGTGTTACCTCTTCTTGTACCTGTATCGAATTCTCAAAGTTTTCTTTCTTCATTATGTTTCTAATAAATTCTAACTGTCCGCATATAAATGTTTTTTTTTGCTTCCATTTTACTAAAGACGTCTTCGTTGCTTATGTGATCGGTCCATTGTATTCTCAGCATCCTTCTGTTGAAACACATTTCTGTTACCTCCAGGTTTCCCTTCATCTGAAATTGTCCAGTATTCAAAGAAGGAAAATTCGAAATTGTCCGCTATATACAGAAGGGCTGATATCAAATAACTGTTAAATATATTTCTTTCTTTATGTCTAACGAAAATTTCTTATTTGCTTAGCATTGGGAAGACATCTCTTTCTTAGCATTTTGAAGGTTATTTAAATTTTCTCAGACATTTAGACTTCATTATTTGCTTAATTTTAACATCTCCAATTTGTGATTGGCATTTTCAGATTTTTCTCTCATAAGTACTACTTGCGGTGGGTTCCGGTTATAGGCGACGAAAACTGGCTTGCTAGCAGACTTTTTCTGGTGAGGAGTGTCGATTGCCATATATCAGGATTAAAAACAGGAGATTTCAAAGGGTAGATCAACTTTCTTGTAGATTCAAAGGAAATCTGGCAGGGTGTGGTTTCATAGTAGTGTATGACTCGTGATTAGAACGTTCACATTCTGACCTTGAGGCTTGGGTACGCATCTCACTATGGTCGATGTGTCAGGAAGGAAACTTCCTGATGTTATCCGTCTAGAGTGGGTAACCCCGGCGTGGCTCATTGGGACAGTGATTGAAAGCAATACCACGGATTGACCCAAGCATTGTAAAGAAAATTGGTGAACGTCGATAGTTGTGGTAGCATGAAGTCATACGTCATATATATATATATATATATATATATATCCTACCACCAGTATCATTGCTATATATATATATATATATATATATATATATATATATATATGATCTCTCTCTCTCTCTATATATATATATATATATATATATATAATCTCATAAGATATTTCATCCTTGAAAATGGCTAAATGTATAGCCGAAAGCGCTCTGAAAAAGAACATTCTGACAGTTCTTATAATTTATCATCTGAAAAGAAAACAAAAATTATTAGACTGCCTGAGAAATTGTATAAAAAAACTAAATCAAAGTATCTTCTCTGTCGTATGAAATGTGCATGAAAGAAGGACTGCTGCCTAAATACACGAATATATATATATATATATATATATATATATATATATATATATATATATATATATATATATATATATATATGTAAGAAAATATAAATGGATATAAATCCGACAGAATGGAGAAAAAAATGGATTTATATCTATTTATATTTGCTTACATATATATATATATATATATATATATATATATATATATATATATATATATGTGTGTGTGTGTGTGTGTGTTTGTTTTTGCTTGTGTGTTTGTGTAGAGAGAGATCAAGTTGTAAAAATTATAAATTGATTGTAACATTGAATTCTTGCGAATTTGGCTTATTGCTCACCTGCTGAAATGGTTGTTATAAAAATACAGCACAGAAAGCAGTAAGCGGAACGAAAATTAGAATCTTACATTAAGACAATAAAGAAATAATTGTAGAACGAAAGAAAATATATAAGGAAAAATCAGGGACCAAGAAAGAGATATGAATTAACTACTGAAAGTAAAAATGAAAATAGGAATCCTCACGCGTCATAGATGATGACAAAAAAAAAAAAAAAAAAGCTTTCGATAAAATGTCTTATTCTAGAAGGAGAAAAATGAAAGTAAAAGTAGGAATAATCACGTGGCATCGGGAGAAATGGACATTTGATTTTAACAAGTGCAATGTTGCAGGCAATCCGTTTTCCATAATTCACAGTTTTTGCCCATAAAATCTGAAATGGTGACAGGTCAGATGAGCTTTAAGATTTTGGCATATGTCATAAAATTCCTACGGATTTGACAGATTTGATTATAGCAATGCATTGATCATGAAACGAATCTAGCTCGGAATTTGTCCGATGAAAATGTTCATTAAAACAATGATACGGGTAGACTTCATCATAGGCATAATTATGCGATTCAACCAGTAAGATTGGGGACAGATACCTGACTACGCCAAATCCATTTCGTCATGAGTTTAAAGCAGTTTATAGTAGGATCATTAGTCGTTTGAATAGTGTAAATCAGTGCTTTATTTCTGTCAACAATGTTTGCAATAATTGCTGACCTCATTTTTTATCGCCCACTTCACAGTCCTCCATAACCTTTCCAGCAGGAGGAGATTTTTCTCCTTTTTTCCCTGTTTAGGACTGGCTTTCCCGTTCCTTCCAAAGTTCACTTCAACTCTATACTTCTAACGTCTCTGAAATTTTATTTACGAATTATTTGTTTGTTTTATTATATTTTTTATTGTTTCTCCACAATAGGAGTAGACAGGTTTGCCTATCGCCCAGTTCACACTCCTCCCCAATCTTTTGAGGAAGAGGACAGTTTTCTCATGTTTAAGATTGGTTTTCCGGTTCCATCCAAAGTTTACTTCAACTCTATACGTCTAACGTCTCTGAAATTTTATTTACTAATTATTTATTTGTTTTATTTTATTACTTATTGTTTCTCCACAATAAGAGTAGACAGGTTTGCCTCTCGCCCAGTTCACACGCCCTGCAGTCATTTTTTTTTACCCTGATTCTGTGTGTATTTGCAATGAGTTTTCATCACTCAATCTGTGTGATTGTATGTTTCTCTCTAGTTTTACATAGGATTGGGCTTCCGGTCTTCCTAAAGTCTGCTTCAAGTCTATACTTCTAACGTCTCAGCTTGACATATGAAATGTTATTTACGAATTATTTATCTATTTTTTTTTTCATTTTTTTTTCTCTCCTCAGTAAGAGTAGATAAGTTTGGCTATCGCCCAGTTCACACTCCTTTGCATTCTTTTAATCAGGAGGATAATTTTATCACTTTTCCCTGTTTAGAATGGCTTTCCGGTTCCTTCCAAAATTTACTTCAACTCTATACTCCTAACGTCTCTGAAATTGTATTTACTAATCATTTATTTGTTTTATTTGTTTGTTTTTTTTTATTGTTTCTCGACAATTGGAGTAAACAGATTTGCCTATCGCCCAGTTCACTCCTCCCAAATCTTTTGAGCCGGAGGAGGATTTTCTCTTTTCCCTGTTTAGGATTGGCTCTCCGGCTCCTTCCAAAGTCTACTTCAACTGTATATTTCAACTGTATATGTCTCTCAAATCTGAAATTTTATTTATGTTTTATTTTATTTTTTTATGTTTTCTTATTAATAGGAGTAGATAAGTTTGCCTAACACCCAGTTTACACTCCTCCCAAGTCTTTTGATCCGGAGGACAAGTTTATCGTTTTTTCTCTGTTTAGGATTGGTTTCAACTTCAACTCGATACATCTAATAACTCCGCGTAAAACTCCGAACATTTATTTTCTGTTTATTTACATTTTCTTTCTCAATAGCTGTAGTTGCCTACCGTCCGGTTCACACTCTTCCGAGTTCTTTTGAACAGGACTGGTGGTTTATTCCTTGTTTCTTGCGATTCTACAGGGACGCAATTGTCTAGGGGCGCAAATGTCCAAGGACGCAAATATCTGCTACGTAATTGTCCGGGACACAAATATCCAGTACGCAACTGTCCATCCACCACCAGTCGCTAATATTATCACGCGAGGGAGACGGATGCCAAAAACGCTGAATACTGTCATTTCCAATGCAATGTGAATTCTTATGGCCACATTCTTTCTGTCTCTATCGGATTCAGAAACAAATCAATCTTCCAATATATTAATTCAATAAATGATTCGCTTTCTATGGGTTATCATTTCAGTGATACAAGTTCTAATAATTACTCATACAGTATATTGCAAAAGTCTACACCCCCTTGAAAATTTGATGTATTTTGTTTATTTTAATAGGAACAATATTTTAAACTCCAATAATTAGTTTTAATAAGCAGATCTATCACACATTTATTTAATACACAAAATACATTTGAAAAATTTAAAACTGATACTTAAACAAAGATAATTTTGAAAAATCTCTTTGCAAAAGTCTAAACACCATTTGGACTGTCTTCAGCTAATACTTTGTGGATGATCCTGCCGCGTGAATTACAGCCTGCAGACACCTTGGATAGCCTTATACGAGTTTGCCATTCTTCATGGTAGAACTTCTCAAGCTATGACAGATTGGATGGGGAATATCGATGCACAGCCAGCTTTAGATCTCGCCATAGATTTTCTATAGGATTGAGGTCTGAAGACTGGCTGGGCCACTCCAAAACTGTGATTTTCTTGCTAGAAAACCAAGCTTTAAAGCTTTTTGACACATGCTTGTGGTCGTTATCTTGTTGAAACTTGAAATTGCGACCCAAGCGCAGAGCTCTAGCAGACTTCAGCAAGTTTGCCTCCAATATTTCTTGGTATTTGACACTGTCCATGACACCGTGGAAGGTTACCAGCTCTCCAGGCCCTGCAGCTGAAAAACAGCCCCAAAGCATGATCTAAGCACCGCCATGCTTTACAGTGGGGACGGTATAATGAGGTTGGTGAGCAGTGCCTTTTGTTCGCCAAACGTAGTGTTTCGTATTTTTTTCCAAATAACTCGACTTTCTTCTCATCTGCCCACAAAATCTTTCGCCACATGGTCAGGGAATCATTGATGTGACTTTTGGCAAAGTTTAGCCCAGTTTGCTTGTTCATAGGCTTCAGAAGGGTTTTTTTTCTAGCCACCCTCCCTTGCAGGCCAGACCATTGCAAAACTCTGGAAATTGTAGATGCATGGACATCTGTCCCAGTACTGAAACTGAAGCTTTCAACTCTACGAGTGTTGCATTAGGGTTGAATGTTTGATTTTGCTCTTCTAGTAAGTTTGCTCGGTCTCCCAGATCTTGGTAGGGTAGTAGTGGTTTTGTGTACTAACCGCTTCTGAACTACAGTTTTAACAGTGCTTAGGGGCAATTCTAAATTTTGTGCAATCTTTTTATAGCCATTATTTTCATTGTACTTTTGAATAATAAGGTTTTTAAGTTCCTGAGACAGAGGCTTTGCCCATTTTCTTTCCTGAGTTGGACAACTTGTGTTTACAGTCAGAGTCCAAAGACCAACATACCAAGAAACCATGTGGTGGATGATTTTTAGGCAAAAATATATATTTTATATAAAATAATAGACTGGCAAAGTTTGTTTGTTATGGTAGAACATACATGTCACTTTTGATTGTTCTAGATTGTATACATCAATGACAATCTACGTAATAACACAGTATAATATCTGGGTGGGGTGCAGACATTTGCAAAGACATTTTTCTAAGCTATATGATTTTAAGAATCAGTGTGAAATTTTTAAAATGTAATTTTTATATCAAAGGAAAGTGTGATGGGTCTGCTTATTATTTAACAATCATTGGAATTGAAAAATGTGTTGTTCCCTCTTAGATTATACAAAATATATACATTTTCAAAGGGGGTGTAGACTTTTGCAAGCCACTGTAGCTGAGGAAAGAAGGAGTAGATTCCCACCATTCTCAAGGGTACATGCGCGTGAGTGAATAAAACGAACCCACTTGGAATTAGAACTCGACTCTCCGATTAATAATTTCGAGCCATTATCCATTGTAACACGCCTAGCATTATCAAGTAGTCAAACCTCAAAGTGATCTTCCAATATATATAAGTTGGACTCTCCTATCGTGAACGGTAAATGAGGGTCAATATTGGATTGTGGCTTTCATTTTACACATATGTATGTTAGCAAGAGCTATTGTGGAGAAAATCAGGTAGAGGAAAGACATATCTCATTTTTGCTTTCTTAAGTGAGCCCAGCCATGCTGCAGGCGACAAAACCACACTGTCAAATGAAATTTGTTAAAGCAGGAGTATGATGGCGTCTCTGCTTCAGAGCTTGACGAAGCTGATCACGGTGCTTCAGTATACACTCTTTAAAACACTTTAATTTAATGAAACATATCTTACGTCACTCCTTTCGGTTTGATACTTGGGCTTCCCAGGTTTTCAGATCAAATTTGAGACGTTCTCGTCGTGATATCATCACCACGAAAAACGCGAATCTCATAACGGTCAGAATGTAATCAGCACCTGAAGATGGCAAGATCGCATAAATACCAATAAAATTGCTGGTTTTAATCGAAGAAATGACTGCTGAAAACCGGCTTCTGATGCATGCTAGGATTTATCCTAGACAATAAAAATGAACAATTCTTGGTGTTATTCCTGCATTTTTTGGCTTACCTGCCTGGAAGTCCAACGGCTATAAGCACTCTACTGTATCACTTTTTCATGTGAGCATTATTTCTATTCTGGGAATTTTTTACTTTGTTAGTGTCTCGTAGTTGCTTTGCTTTTGGCTTTCTTATATATATATATATATATATATATATATATATATATATATATATATTGAGAAATATAGTTTTAAGGCGTGCTATATTTATGGGATTATGTGCTCACTATCAGAGATAGAGCTTATGTAAAGGTGGGAAGTGCGAGAAATGAAACTGTTCGAGTAGAAGTGGAGCTTGCATTTAACCATTTCAACAATAAAAGGGAGGTATCTCGAAGCAGATCCAGTATACGATATATATATATATATATATATATATATATATATATATATATATATATATATATATCTATATCTTATGCAGTGTTACATTACAATATGCACATATCCAATACAAAATTATACATAAAATTAGTAACACCGTAATTCCCCACCTGTCTGACATCTAAAAAAGGTCTTCTCTTTCTCTTTTTTGATGTTGAAACAAAAATGAACAATTTTGTATTGGTTATGTGCCTGTTCTAATGTAACACTGCATAAGATATATATATATATATATATATATATATATATATATATATATTTATATATATATATATATATATATATATATATATATAAGTGAACATTGAAGTCAACATTTAGAGGCGACAGGCTGTTTCATGCTAAACGCAATCGTCAGGCCGCCTGACGATTGCGTCTAGCATGAAACCTCTGAGTGTTGACTTCTATGTCCACTTTTATATTTACACACGCTCTATCTCTGATATTGAGCACTTTATCCCATAGATATAGCACACCTTAAGACTATATTTCTTCATATATATATATATATATATATATATATATAAGAAGTTGATTCATGTCTTTCTCAAGGCTTTTTTCGCAAGTAATTAAATATAACAAATCCAATGAGAACTGGAACTTAGCTCTCCAATTAAAAATTCTGAGCCATTATCCATTACACCATCTGCACATCCAAGCTTACAGCACCTGGTATTCACAAGTGGTCACCCATCTAGACACTGACCAGGCTTGATGTTGCTCAACTTTGGCAATCATACAGGAACTGATGTTTTCAATGAGATATGGCTGTAAGTCTGTTCCTGTTTTATAATTGCTTTGCCTTGCCTTCCATTGTCTTTTTTTCATATTATTTTTCCCTGTTCTTACTCTTATTATATATCATTGAGAATTTTATGCTTAATCATGCCCGCTTCCTCTACACCGATAATTTATGTAAAGCAAGTTTAATTAAAGAAGTTACATGTGTCTGTAGACAATTGAAAATGCACAGAATTAATAAAGAAAGAGGAACGAGAATTGCTATCCAAACACAGATCAGGTCAGAAATGCTCTCGAGAAATACCAATAAAACTGCTGGTTTTAATCTAGGGAATGACCGCTGAAAACCTCCTTTCCCCAAATTTATAGACTAATCCTACAGATGCATGCTGGGATTTCTTCCTAGCCAATAAAAGTTAACAATTCTAGCTTACCTCTCTTGAAGTTAGAAGACAGTAATCACTCGACTGTATCCCTTTTTGGATGTAAGCATTATTTCTATTCTGGTAATTTTTTACTTTGTTACTGTTTTATAGTTGCTTTGCTTTTAACTTACATTATGTTTAGTGATTAGTCTCGTATACTAGACTGGCATTTAGGTCCCACCCTTTTACTGTTGAAATAGCTAAATGCAAACGCAATTTCTACTCGATTTGTTTCTCTTCTCGCATTTGCCGCTTATGATGAAACACTGGTTCCTGTACCTAATGGTTCGAAATTATTAATGGGAGAGCTGTGTTCCAATTCTGGTTGGGTTTGTCATATTTACTTACACGGGAAATTGGGAAAGGCATGAGTTTACCACTTCTCCCTCCACGCATGGATTAATTAGTAAGACTTGTATCACTAAACCATTATTATCTCCAAAAATAATATAAGGTTGCGTACCAAACATTTAGATTTCGTGTTAAATAACCCATAGAGGTGTTGATATACCACTAAAGAAAAACAACGATATAATATTAAAGATTTTGTTTTACATTGTCTTTTTTTCATATTTTTCCCATACAGTTTCGGTTATTTGGAAAACTGTGAAGTTGTTAGATAGAATTTTCAGCAAATTTTTGTATGTTAGTTAATGGACAAAAACCGTGACTTTGCAACATTCTAAGAGCCCAGTCTGTAATATGATCAGGAGATGGCTACTCGAAGTGGAAGGTCTCTGTCCAGGCTGGGTTGTAGTAAGATTGCAGTTCACAATGTAGTTTCCAAGTACCAATCTCATGTATCTTATTGGGACCAGAAGAAAAATGAACATACCAGGAAAACATCCCCTAGCGATGATCATACTAAATTCGTCGTTTAAGGATAAAAAAAAAAAAAACATCATGTAAGAGACTAAAGAATAACCTCAGAAGGAGATGGTTAGAGTAAATATCACGTGACTATGACGTCATCATACATCACGTGACTTAGCTAAAGCCACTAGTATTCTATTTTATTCTAAAACTACCATGCTGGCAACTATATTAGAGTAACAGTACTCCTCTTAGGGGTGCTGTAATATTACAGTACCCCTCTTAGGGGTACTGTTTACTATAGTTGAAATGGGTTGAAACAAGTCTGCAGTTCACAATGGCTCTTATTCCGACCCAATGAAAAATGTACGTCAAAGAAAAAGAAAAGCCCTAAAGTTGATCATAACATTTAAAACATCCATCGTTTCACGATCTCTGACAAGTTGATATAAAATAATTATTTCTGTTTAGATATGAGTCGTAGGATTGTTTCTCAAAAATTGGTCAATGAATTCTAAATAAGATCCTGCAAACCTTCTGCCTACGAAACCAAGATTAACTGTGAAAATGAAAAAAAGAAATGCTTGGTACTCGCCACACAACCATTGACATTGAACAGTGAGACAATGGGGAAAACTTCTATACTCAGAGTAATTCACACCGCAGCCGGTCGCTGTGCGTCGGCATTATGTTCAAAAGGCCTCCAGCAAAAAGGCATATAATGAAGGATATGCCATAGAAACTATTAAACACACTCCTGAGCCAGATGACTTAGGGACAATTGGTTGATATTTCCTGAATGGTCAGAAAGATCTGGAACTGCTGTAGGATAAATGAGAGGTTAAAAAAGCAAAGACAGCGAAAGAATATCTTAAGATGTTAAAGGTCACGATGCAGCAACGGAGTGCCAATAGCCCTGAGCTCAATCCCATAGAAACTGTTTCGGATTAGATGAAGATTACATAAGACTACAGGCAATGAGCGAGCCAATGAAAAAGCATTTCTGAACGCTATCAATGTTATCTAGATTAATGAGATTTCTGCATCATATTTTCATAATCTCACAGCCAGTATCTCTTTGCGTATGGAAGAGGTTGTCAAGGTGAAAGGTGTCCATACAAAATATTAGTCTTAAAATGGAAATTTATAGAAAGTAAACTGCTTTTAATAATTGTTATGCCTTGAAGTGAGTACAGCCTTTTATTTTTATAGTATCGATATATTTGTTCAGTTTTCTTAAAAGAATATTAGATTGTCTTAAAAGTTTGGCCACTACACTACATTTTTTCACTCTGGCTCTCAAGCCTTGGTAGGTGTTATTTACTAAATATATCAGTCTTTGATAAATTTCTATATATAAATCAGAGGATGTCTGTGAGTCTCTCTGTGTGATTTTCACTCGAGATCCATCGAAGCGATTTCCACAAAACCTGGCAAATACATTGTACATGTAAGAGACAGGTTCTTACTGTAAAAAAGAAAAATCGACAATTTTTAAAAAATCAATAACGGATAATAAAGCCGATCAAAAATCGATAAATTCAATTTTTTTCTTCCTATTTCGTTCAAATTCTTATGTAGGTTACTTACATCATGACGAGCTCAACGATACCTCATTTTTATTCTGACGCCACTGTGTTTAGCGAAAAACCGCGAAAAACCAAAAATCGATTTCAACACAAATTTTAAACTAAAAGCTCCTTCAATTTTCAAGCAATCTAATACAAATTTCACTCAATTGTAGCCAACAATGAGCTGATTGTTTAACAGTAACTTGATAATAACTGAGTCCATCCATATCGTGAAAAAGACCCTAAATAGCGAAAGATAGCGATGTTTGCTGGTTTCTTTCTTATTTTTCGTTAATCTTTCAACCAATTTTCATCAAACTTAATTGCTTTATAAATTGCACTCTCCTTTACATCACTGGTTGCACATGGACAAACTGAATTTCAAAAACTTTAAAATAATTGCGATCTGAAGTGGATCTTCATGTTGCCTGTTTTACCCCTTCATGTCCCTGGCTAACTTCGATTGAATAAATACAGACGACTTCTGTTATATCAGTAACTACATTAATTCAAAATGCTTTTTAATGAAAGTACTTTAAAATAATTAAAGAAGATAGACTCTGTTACATCTAAACATGATTCTAAATGAACGCTTTTTCTGATCAACCAGCTGGGATGGCTGCTAGTATTAATATCGGTTAAGATAAAAGATAATGGCGTCCAACAAATGTTACTTTAAAAAAAAAGTGATTACAGAAAAAAATATGACCTTATCTCCGTTTCTATACCAACTGCTGTCAAAGGCTTCCTTATGGAGACAATGTCGTATATTTTAAAATTTCAAGACTTAAACTAAAAAATCCCAAAAAGTCATCTTTGCGAAAATGAATTTATAAAACTTTAATGAACGAATAAATTTTACTTCAAACATCTTTTTAAATCAGCAAAATCAAAACATATCTATGACAATTCCAAAGGAAAAAATAACACATTTACACAGGGGTGTCATGTCATAATGACTGCTTACTCGTTCCCGAGAACGGTTAGTCAGGCAGGTGCCGATAGCTAGTCCCTGATTTGTGACTTTGGGCTCGCCCAACAGTCAACGGCTTCCGAATTGTTTCGTCTTCACAATTACATTTGCTAGGCTAATCTCACCAGACCGATGTCACCTACTGGATTATTCATGTGGAGATCAAAACCCGAGTCTCACTATCGGATCGCTAACGGTCAAACCATTCGGCCACGAACCCACATAGAGAAATCATATATCCCGATAGAAAATGACAATCATTTGCAAATAGTCTGCAAAAAAGAAACAGTTACTTAAAAAAAAAAGAACGTCATTCTGTTATGGCAACTACTACGAGTAGCTTTTTTCCGTTGTCTCGAGAATAAGAATTTAAGAGTGCTACTAGATTGGCATTTAGATTCCACTCTTTTATCGTTGAAATAGTTACATGTAACCACCATTTCTACTCCAACTGTTTCTTCTCTTAAACTTCCAGCTTGTGGAACATCCTTCCGTTTACTTGCTTCCCTGATAGCTACAATCTTCAAAAATTTAAAAGCAACACCAATCGCTATCTTCTTAAATCCGGTTCATTTTTATCCCCTCTCAAATCCCCCCACCTATACCCAGTCTTTTCTCTCACTTTCACTCTCTGTAAACCGTTGCGTACAAGTGGCATTCACGCCTTGCTTGGGGTGAAACGATTAAAAAAAATTGCGGTTTAAACAAAATTTTAAGTAGAGAGGAAGGTGACTGATAAACACCAGCATCTATAATATGTCAAAACATATTTTTGGTGTTGTAATCAATTTTGACTTGAGTAGAATTGAAAATATTAATGACAAACTTAATTCAATATTTCCTATTTACGTGTCTATATCTCTGGGATGAGGTATCAAGATTACTTACATTATTTATATTATTCTGACTGTTATCCTCATCTTCATTACCATATTCACAACGCTTCGGTCTCTATATAACTGAGATGAGGTATTATAATTACTTGCATTATTTACATTATTCGAACTGTTATCCTCATATTCATTGCCATATTCACAACGTTTCGGCCTCCATATCTCTGAGATGAGGTATTATGATTACTTACATTATTGATATTGTTCGGACTGTTATCCTCATCTTCAGTAGATAAAATCGTTGTTTAGATCCAGTGATTAGACCCAAAAAGTTGTCAGTTCAGTACCAGGCCACAGCAGTGGTGAACCAAAACATGGAGAGAGAAGTTAAAAGGAAATAACTTTGACACCCAGAAGAGGCGTGGCACGTGGAAATAAAACAATCTATCCCGGTGGACGAAATAAAGGGTTCGGTTTGAAATTCCAATCACCTGAAGAAGTCTGGAAAGTACAATGGCCGAAACGTTGTAAATATGTTAACGAAGATGAGAACAACAGTCCGAATAATGTAAATAATGGAAGTAATCATAATACCTCATCTCAGAGATCCAAATACCTGAAGAAGACAGGAGCGTACAACGGCCGAAACGTTGTGAATATGGCAATGCTTATGAGGATAACAATCCGAATAATGTAAATAATATAAGTAATCATAATACCTCATCTCAGAGATTGAATTACCTGTAGAAGGCCCGAGCGTACAATGGCCGAAACGTTGTGAATATAACAATGAAGATGAGGATATCAGTCCGAATAATGTACATAATGTAAGTATTCGTACTTATGTTGTCTTCTTTTCGGCCTGGTCAGGTTGACTACTATTTTTAAATAGTGAGTTCGAATATCCAACCCAAAACTTAACATTAAATAAATCTAAAAGGGTTTTCATTTCGTAAAACTGATAAAGTTACCAAGAATTTTCCTTCATTTTTTTTTGTCTATCTCAGTTTCTATGTGTTTGTGTTTGCGCGTATGGGTGAGTCCCTGTCTGTCTACCTGTCTGTCTCTCACTTTCCATTTGTCTAATCTTATTTAAGAAAAATATTATTAAGGAGAATATACATTTTGTTTCGATTAATTTTACTTATCGACTTTTCTATATTACGAATGACAATTCACAGACAAGAAGGAAATCCCATCAGAAATTGTCATTTCGAAAGAAATATGTTCCAAGTTTTCGATTTTCTTAAGATCCTTATGGTAGATAGAGACACATTCTGAGTGTTGTGATGTAGGCAAAACTTCTGTTGTCTTTAATAATGTTTGCCTTAAAGAACATTTGCTATCTAAATACCCAGAATATATATACACTTGTGTGTACCTTTCATTGTGCATGTTATTTTATATATATATATATATATATATATATATATATATATATATATATATATATATATATATATATATAATGTATGACAAAGTGGCAAAAGTTTTTTTTTATGACGTGTTTCGCCCTTTAGAACTTCAAGTAAATTTATGTTAGCGCGACTGCGCATGCGCACTAAACGGGAGATGCTGGCAATTTTAAATTTATTTTTTTTCTTAATCTAGCCGATTTCATTTGGATTCTTTTTCTTTTTCTTTCCATGACTTTTTTTTAGTAGACATCCCAAATTGTGATAATAGAAATTATACTGGGAATGCTGAAACGTTGTACGAGACAGGACGCAAATTTACTGTGGATAATCAAAACACTCTCTTTAATCAAGTAGCATTTTTGTGTTAAAATTGTATTTAGCCTTGTTACGGTAGACAAATAACGCATTTGATTTATTATTTTGTAACATTTCTCTTCTGTGTTTATTTAATATTTAATTTGTTTTCCTTAAGGTTATCTCTGATGTATTCTTCGTGACAATTATTACAGGCGATCGAGTAAAGTCCTCTGAAAATTTTAGATCATTGCTTTGTTTCGTATTGACTAAGTCTTTAATTGTTTTAGATTTAGTAGTAACAAATTTATGTTGAGATTAGATAGATTCTAAATTGCATATGTGATATATATATATATATATATATAATTATATATATATATATATATAATATCTTTTATTGTTCAATACATATATATATATATATATATATATATATATATATATATATATATATATATAAATTATATAAAAGTTATATTTTCCGAATTTTTTTGAATTTGTATGTCTGATAAATTGGATCGTGATTACGATTCCAATGTAATAAATTATGACCATGGAATATTAGTGTTTCAGCCTTTTATATTATATTCTTACTCTGTCCTGGACATTGAGCTCTACCTGGATTCTATTCTCTTGGAAATTTATATATATATATATATATATATATATATATATATATATATATATATATATATATATTAATTGCGATTATAGTTGCTGTTCAAATTATAATTACATGAATCATTCATTCAAAAAACATTTATAGAGGTTAATGATTTAAATGGCGAGAATACATCTTCGCAAACAATTTCAATAATTTACACTAACCCCGCACCTTTATATGAATGATATGATCCCTTTTTATAAATTCCAGTTCCATAAGGTCTTTTTTAGTTTTTACAAGCTTTCGTCTGTTCCTACAAACATACAAATTTATTTGATGAGTAGAAAATTCGGTTTTACTGTAGTAACGACAGAAGTGGATTTTCTTCTTTCCTTACACAATCAAGTACTTCAATCTTTTCACATAAAGGTAGCACTCTGCGATTTCCTTTTAGCATATACAAATTACCACTATCCGTATCCATTGCGCTTAGGGTCCGTTATTAAGTTATTTTTTTCCGAGGAGGTCGACCGCGGTTAACCGAAATCTCGGAATGCCATAACGCGGATATGATAGCTTCTCGGCAATGCCCAGAACATTAGGTCGAACCTTGCTTTTAGCCATTACACCATTGATTTATGGTATGCCTGGTGGATAGGTCAATATGGAAATCGATAAAGAAAGTGTAATAACAAAATCCCATATATTTATTTAGTTTCCCTGGGACATGAGGTCCGTTTTTGCCACAGCATCAACAGTAAAATGCTGACGAAATATCGTAGATGTAACGATATCTAATGGAATTTATAAAGCAACGTGAAAGAATATCAAATGGCTTTTAAATATGTTCTTTACACTAATGCATGCCATGGTCTCTGTGATGATATTCCAAGTAGGGATTGCAGTTGTGTGCAGTCAGTGTTGGTTCTAATGTCCAGGCGCTATTGCACTCGTCCTGGCAGCAAGTGGAGATTTTTGAGGAGCGTGGAACCACCTCATAATTGCTGTTGTTCCCAGGACCATCCTGAACTTGGGTGGTAGTACATGTTAGGGTCCTAGCTATGCACAAATATTTAAACCCCCAACTGGGGTCAAATGACTATGAAATTATAAAATATATTTCTATAGTAAAATTAGCAGAAATATATTTTCACAGTAAAAAAAAAAAGACCAAAAATATACTTTTTGTAAAGAAAACTATAAAAATATCAGCAATATATTTTAGTAAATAAAAATAATATAATATGTAACGAATATAAATAACTATTATTGTATCAATATTGAGTTAATAAAAATGAACACGCTACCGCCCCTGTATAAATGATTAGATTTCTCTGTATTATAAATTGTATGTGTGTTTAAAACTCAGTAAATTTAAAATAAGTCATTCCAAAATTCGCTCAAAGATGAAACAGAACTAATTCTTTTAATTTAATTATATAATTAAATTTGAAGTTTTTAGCTTCGGTTTTGAAACATGGTAATTCCTGTATAGCGAAAAAATCATATTTTAAATTAGTGACTTTAAAATATATATATGTCAAAGTCCTTTAGTTTAGACCAAAGAAATCAGTTGCCTGCTACAAACTTAACAGAAACGCTGCTTTTCGCGTTGTGAGACGATGGTTTTTAAAAATGGCAAATGAAGCTTCTTACTTGTGGCTTAGAGACGAAAGTGACAACGAGCGAGGTCGGGAGACAGCATTATGGAATGGACTGCGCACTGATAATAAAGTCGAATGGAGACACGAGACGCGGTGGAGGAATAAAATATATTTTTGTAAAGAAATATAGAAAAATATCAGCAATATCTTTTGGTAAAAAAAAAATAAATATATTTTTGGTAAAAAATAAAATATTGCCGTCAATACATTTTTGTAAAATAAAAAATTAATAATGCTCGCAAGAACAATAAATTATGGCATTAAATGACCCTTAAGGAGTTGATCTGTCGCTAAATAAAAAATTATTAAACAAAAGATCCGAGCTCATCTAAAAATGCAGACATGAAAACAAATTTTTACTACGTTACTTAAAAATCGAAAACGGAAAAAATAAAATAAAATAAAAATAAATAAATAAACAAAATGGCAATAAAATAAGCAAAATAAATTAACCCAAACACATCATACAAATCATACCTGTTAGAATAGACAAAATAGAATAAAAAATAAGAAAAAAATCAATGAACCCAAATAAATAAAGTAAATAATAAACAAATTAGCAAAACATTATGACCAAAATATTATTTAAACTATAAAAATCAAAATTAAAATCGGACGAAAAAAATAGCTATAACTGTTATATAACGATAATAAAAATACTACGTCACTTAAAAATCGAAAACCGAAAAGAGAAAATATTCAGTATAACAAATAAATAATAACAAGTAAAATAAATTGACCTAAATTCATACAAATAAACAAATAAACTAACAAAATGATCCCCATAAACTAACCGTTAAACTTGGAGTAATAAACAAATTAAAAACTATTCCCGCCAAAATAATAGTTAGAATAAACTGCAACAATCAACCCTAAAATTCAATAAATAGCTTTAATTATATTCCCAAAACAAAACAAAACTATTAAATAAGCGATATAAACTAATTTTTACTACGTTGATAAAAGCACCGATTAAAAAAATAATAAATAAATAAGATAATAAATAAAAATAAAAAATAAAAATAAATAAAAACAAGCAAAATAATTTAACCAAAATAAATAGACAAATAAACGATTTCCGGTAAAATACGCGCTAAAATAGACTACCCACAATGCACCACTGACCCGTATATATATAAATAACCGGGAAAAATAACATCACTGGTGGCCTGACGATTGCATCCAGCATGAAACCGACTGTCGCCTCTAAGTGTTGACTTCTATGTTCACTTTTATATTTACACACGCTCTATCTCTGATAATGAGCACTTTATCCCATAAATATAGCACATCTTAAGACTATTTCTTTATATATATATATATATATATATATATATATATATATATATATATATATACCTACAAGAGCATTAAGATAATTTTGGCCAGAGTTATCCTGATGATAAAGATCCTGATGATAAAGATAGCTATTGGCACCATAATATGTCGTTAAGTGTCTAGAGAATTTTATTTTATTTTATTTTATTTATTTATTTTTATTTTTCCCCTAAAGGGCTGTTTCGTACATAAACGCGTCGCACTGAACTATAATTTGTTTTTTGACGACTTCATAAAGGTTTTTTTCTATCTTATGATTGGGTTAAGCTTTTAAACCTTTTATTAGGCCATGAACTTTAATTTTTTTATGCTAATTATTTAATGCGAAAATTTGTCCATGTCGGCAAAATCCGTTAACTCATGTCTATGTTTTAATAAATTTTCATTATTTAGAAACTCAATAATGTGTAGTTTTTCATGTAGGCATATTCGCGAATGAACATACTTATAAAGATGCGTAAATTTCAAGAATGGTTTTTCCTAAATTTTCGCTTGACGATGACACAGGGCTTGATACTTTAATTCAATTTAATTTTAATAATTATATTGAGGTTTTCGGCTCTAGTTTTTGAAACATGAGAATTCTTATGTAACGAAGGAATCATATTTTTTTTAAAAAAATAATTATAATATATATATATATATACATATATATATATATACACATGCATACATATATATATATATACATACACGCATACATATATATATATATATATACATACATAGATATATGTATATACATGCATACATACATACATACATATATATATATATATATATATATATATATATATATATATATATATTACACGTACACACACGCATATTTTTCTTATATAACTGTTACTACTTTTTCTTTATTTTTATTTTATCTAATCTTTTTCTTTCTTTCTTTTTTCGTTCTCTCTCTCCCCCTTTTTTATCTCTCTTTGGTCTTTCTTTTTCTCCTTCGTTCATGCTTTCGAGCTTTCTTCTCGTTTATGCTAATGTAATGTCAGATTTCCAAATGCCACTCGCTGTTTTCACAACCTAATTGCAATTTTCTGATAACTTTTTTCATGGTGTCAGTCTATCTATCTTTCTATCTATCTATTTTTATCTTTCTCTCTCTATCTCTCTCTGTCTCTATCTCTTATTCGTCACCTTTATGTTGTCGGTGTCACCGCCGCCTTAGTCCATGTCAAAGTCTTTTAGTTTAGACCAGAGAAATCAGTTGCCTGCTGCAAACTTAACAGAAACGCTGCTTTTGGCGTTGTCAGACGGTGGTTTTTAAAAATGGCAAATGAAGCTTCTTACTTGTGGCTTAGAGACGAAAGTGACAACGAGCGAGGCCGGGAGACAGCATTATGGAATGGACTGCGCAGTGATAATAAAGTCGAATGGAGACACGAGACGCGGCGGAGGAATACTCAAGTACTCTGGATAGAGTTGACGGCATGTTTGCTACACGGGACCCGTCATCGTTTTTGGCGAAAAAGACTGCGATCGATTAAGTAAAAGGCGGCAGCTGGATTGGTCTGGAGCGTAACATGCAAAATTCAAGGCAGATTTGACTGAGACCGATGTGAAAGAATATCTATCTATCTATCTGAATTTATTTGTATTCGTTACATATTTTATCTTTATATATATTCTGTAATGTTTCTTTTTTCAAACACACACGCACGCACACCTGTATATGAATGATATAATCCTCGTTTATAAATTTCAGTTGCATAAGGTCTTTTTTATTTTTACAAGCTTTCGTCTGTTCCTACAGACATCCTCAGGTATGGGAATAGATTTTGTTCTTGTTTTTACTCTCAGCAATAAGAGGACAACGAAAATAGAAATATAATCCGAAAAAATGCTATGAGAAATGTGTTATTGTTTTGGAACGTGCAGTCGCAACGCTGAGTTTGAATTTAAATTTTAAGGTTGTGCGTTTTTGTACAAATATAGTAATAAGAGAATTCTTTTTTTCTGGTAGATTTTCCGTAATGAGAGAATTCTTTTTGGGGTTTATGTATCTTATTTGAATTGCTTGCGACAGTTAATCGATTTTGGTATCTGTTTGATTATAGAATATTTACTACGTTAATAAATAAATAAATAAATAAAATTAGAAACAAAAAAATAAAAAAACAAGAAATATAATTTGACCCAAATAAATAAACAAACGACTTCCAGTAAAATAGCCACCATAATAGAATACCCACAATGCACCACTAACCCGTATATATATAAATAGCCGAGAAAAATAACATCATATGTTGCCTGGCGATTGCATATAGCATGAAACAGATTGTCGCCTCTAAGTGTTGACTTCTATGTTCACTTTTATATTTACACACGCTCTATCTCTGATATTGAGCACTTTATTCCATAAATATAGCACATCTTAAGACTATATATATATATATATATATATATATATATATATATACAAATTATTAACCATTACGCCCCTTTTTTTTTCAAATAATTGCTCTAGCCGTTACCATACCGTTTAAATAATAATAAAAATAACAAAAATACTAAAGAACTGTGGATTATTTATCTAACGAGTTCTTTCCTATTTTCTATATATTTTTACACACACATGCGCGCACACACACACACACACACACACATATATATATATATATATATATATATATATATATATCATAAAAAAGTTTTGTTGATCATTTTGCTATAAATATGTACTGTTGCAGTTTTGTTTAGGGGTTCACTATTTGCCTGTAGTTGATACCCTAACAGATGCTGCAACCTCTTGTCAGGGTGAACCTTGGAACAGTAGTAATTAAGAGTAGTTTATCGTCATATCCAGGACGAAGTGGACACTTCGACGTTGTGTAATGGTTAGCAAACTTGTATCGCTAGAACAATTACGACTGAGTAGTGAGTTCGAATCTCACTGTGTGCTCCATACTTTTGGCCTTGTGCCACATCGAAGCTACTCTAAAAAAAATTACCAAAGCTAGGACGAAGGAGGTCTTACAAGAAACGGCATCAAATTAGACTCTAGAATTAGAAGCATACATTTTAATCCTAACCAAATTAGTTTGTATGAATACGTGGATGGAATAAGGACAAAGATTTATAAATCGCTTTGCTTAGTAAACGAATACGGGAAGTTGGGGAGAACCGCGATCGCCCACATACTAACAGAAGAAAGAATATGAAAGAAGAATGTCTCGTATGGTTAATTCGATTCCCACTGAGTTTCTTGCTACCGACATCTAATCAGAATAATATAATGAATATAAAAAGGCGTTTCAAATAATAATAATAATAATAATAATAATAATAATAATAATTCAGATAAAGAATTCGACTCTCGCCGGGTGCCAGATTAAATTAACATTAAGTAATACCAAGATTATCTAAACTAATTTCTATCTCACCATTGTGCCCTTTGGTCATCTGTTTATCCTTTCATTGTTATCTTTTTCTATGATAGGCCACAAAATTCCTTTGAATAATTGACTAAAATTTGTTTATCATTGTAATGAATGCTAGCCTGCAAAAGAAGTCAATATAACAAAGGATTTTCACTCTAAGAAAAGATTTCTTCAGTGAGGATTCACACTGATTGAAAATATGGCCTCGTTCTGATTGGAGACAAATATCGTCAGCTACTTTGAATTTTTCTGTCCTTTTTTTCTTTTTACACAAAGCAAATATTATCAATGTTCCCAATCGAAATATTTTCGAACAGTGCTGAATAAATTTTACTTATTTAAAATCCTTGCAATACAAAGGTTGGGGGGAGGAAATGAAAACGAGGCGCTTTTTAAGTGTGTACCCTTCTACACTCCATATTCTTATGATAATTTTTACAACCATTAAAATGAAATAGATTCAAAAGCTATTTATTTTTATAATGGTTCTTCGATTGTTTTTTTATTTAAACAAACACCCTGACTTTTAACTCGTATTTAAAAAAAAAAATAAAAAAAAATATATTTTCGCCTTGTAATATTCAGAGTGTGCTCCCATAAGGAATCTGGGACCCATGAAGAACAAATCAGCATTAACACGCAATAAAAATGAAATAAAATTAAATATTTAATGTTTTAAAATTTATTAAGGTTTGACAATTAACTAACACTGAACGTAACACGCTATATAAAAGTAAATTATTGATTTTGTGTTTCATTTTCTAAAATTTATCGGATATGAAAATTGCCACAAGCCCTAATTTTGCATTTTATGTAAAGATAATTAAGGTTTCTTTAAATTTTATAAAAAATTAAAAAGTTTGTAAATTGCTTCCATGTTGTGTTCACACGCGATATAAAAAGCATTTCTTTTTCCAATTTCTAAAGTTTTCATTGGATTGCAAATATTTAAACTGACACCATATGTGATTAAAAAAAATAGTATCCTTTGTGTCATATATATATATATATACATATATATATATATATATATATATTTATATAACTATAAAAAGTTATATATATAAATATAAATATATATCTATATCTATATCTATCTATCTATCTATCTATCTATCTATCTATCTATATATATATATATATATATATATATACAGATACACACACACACATATATATATATATATATATATATATATATGTATATATATAAAGACACAAAGAAAAAGCTTGTATATTTTCATAAATTACCTGAAGACGAATTTTACAAACAATACCACACAAATTTGTTTTTTGTATTAATTGTATAAAATAAAAAAAAAACTTTAAATTTACTTGGAAGAGAATTTTACAAACAATATGAAATAAATTCGTTCTTTTTATTATTAATTCTGTAATTAATTGTAATGTTTTAATCACCAGAAACCAAATATCACAAACAATATAAAATAAATTCAGTTTTTGTATTCTACTAATATTTGTAAATATTTTAAATTACCGGAGATCGAATTTTACAAACCATATCAAATAAATACGCTTTTTGTAATATTTTTCAATTAATGAAATCGCATTTTAAAAACCATATCAAATAAATACGCTTTTTGTAACATTTTTCAATTAATGAAATCGCATTTTAAAAACAATAAAAATACATTTGGTTTTTATATTAATTCTATAAATATCCGTAAAGTTTCTAAATTGCCAGAAACTAAATTTTACAAACAATATAAAATAAATTATTTTTATGCTATAAAAATGGTAAGGTTTGTAAGTTGCCTGACTACGATAGTTACAAACAATATTAAAAAGATTTTCTGTTAATTCGATACAAATCTATGCTGTTTTCAAATTGCTATAAAAGACTTAAAAACGATATAAAAGAAATTGGTATTTTTGTATGAAGCATTGTAGGTTTTGTGAATTTCCTGAAAACGGGTTTAGCACAAATTTAATCAAAATATTTCTCTGAATGTTATATGATTTTCAATGGTAGCTGTTTTTAGTTTTTGATGTCTTCCTTGCGATTTCAAAGCCGTGTGCGAAGCCCTACTTATGCTGGAATGAGATTCTTGAGTTTTATTTTTTATTCTTTCCTCAAATTTCTTTTTCTCTAACGCTTCTTTGTAAAAAGAAACGCATTCGTCTTTTCTGTGTTGATTTACTTAGGTTACACGTTGTATCTGCTTGTAAAGCAGAAGGAATGCAAGTGTGTCATATTTCAGAAACATACATGTATATAATAGAGATTATTTAAAAATTTGATCCCGTTAATGGATTTATCGTGTAAATCCGTTTTTGTTCAAAACGACTAAATTAACGTCTGCATGTAAACGGACGCATGAACTTTCCGAGCAGGATGGATAAGCAGATTGTGCAATGGATTGTTCTTCTTCTACGTGCTGTGTCTCATCAGCCGATCAAGACTCCCCATAACGTCCTTTACATCAGGTATGTCAAACTCAGAGCATATGGAGGGCCGGCCGCATCGGACATATCTGCAGCCTCGAGGACCCTCTTACAGTCTTATATTAAACATAGCTAATGCATTAATACAAGGTAACTAAACTTTTAGGAGGTCTGCATCGGCCATATCTGCAGCCACGAGGACACTCACCAGCTTACAGTCTTATATTAATCATAGCTAATGCATTAATACAAGGTAACTAAACTTTTAGGAGGTCTGCATCGGCCATATCTGCAGCCTCGAGGACCCTCACCTGCTTACAGTCTTATATTAATCATAGCTAATGCATTAATACAAGGTAACTAAACTTTTAGGAGGTCAGCATCGGCCATATCTGCAGCCTCGAGGACCCTCACCTGCTTACAGTCTTATATTAATCATAGCTAATGCATTAATACAAGGTAACTAAACTTTTAGGAGGTCTGCATCGGCCATATCTGCAGCCTCGAGGACCCTCACCTGCTTACAGTCTTATATTAATCATAGGTAATGCATTAATACAAGGTAACTAAACTTTTAGGAGGTCTGCATCTGCCATATCTGCAGCCTCGAGGACCCTCACCTGCTTACAGTCTTATATTAATCATAGCTAATGCATTAATACAAGGTAACTAAACTTTTAGGAGGTCTGCATCGGCCATATCTGCAGCCTCGAGGACCCTCACCTGCTTACAGTCTTATATTAATCATAGCTAATGCATTAATACAAGGTAACTAAACTTTTAGGAGGTCTGCATCTGCCATATCTGCAGCCTCGAGGACCCTCACCTGCTTACAGTCTTATATTAATCATAGGTAATGCATTAATACAAGGTAACTAAACTTTTAGGAGGTCTGCATCTGCCATATCTGCAGCCTCGAGGACCCTCACCTGCTTACAGTCTTATATTAATCATAGCTAATGCATTAATACAATGTAACTAAACTTTTAGGAGGACTGCATCGTCCATATCTGCAGCCTCGAGGGCCTCACCTGCTTACACTCTTACATTAATCACAACTTAAAACTTATTTGATCCGCTGTGTTCCTTAAGTTACAATTCATTTGAGCCACTGTGTACATTAAGATACAATTCACTTGAGCCGCTGTCTAGCTTAAGAGACAATTCATTTGAGCCGCTGTGTACATTAAGATACAATTCACTTGAGCCGCTGTCTAGCTTAATAGACAATTCATTTGAGCCGCTGTGTACATTAAGATACAATTCACTTGAGCCGCTGTCTAGCTTAAGAGACAATTCATTTTAGCCGCTGTGTACATTAAGATACAATTCACTTGAGCCGCTGTCTAGCTTAAGAGACAATTCATTTGAGCCGCTGTGTACACTAAGATACAATTCACTTGAGCCGCTGTCTAGCTTAAGAGACAATTCATTTGAGCCGCTGTCTAGCTTAAGAGACAATTCATTTTAGCCGCTGTGTACATTAAGATACAATTCATTTGATCTGCTGCGTTACATTAAGTCTCAAAGGAAGGACAAATGACGCGCGGGTAGTTTAACGGTTACTGGAGCGAAAATTGAAATCGGCGAACCCAGTTCGAATTCACGTCGATTCTGTTTAGTTCACTTCGCGCTAACAGTCTTGGAAAAAGCATGGCTACATCTTTCCCCAGCTATGAATTAAATCGCAGGACAGAAGGATGTGCTCCGTCAGGTTTTCTTGATAAAGACATACTACTACTGCTGCGTTTGCATTTCATATAGAACCCATACGAGTTTGAGAGTTTACAGATTTTATAAGGTGATTATGACTTTTGTCTCTTGGTACATTGTTACAAAGAATTATTTTTGTCATAGATAATAATTTTATATCTAGTTCTTTCTTATTAACCGTTTCCACAGAACATTTCAAATGGATAGCATGCAAGGCACAAAATTCGTTCGAAAATATCTAAAGTGTCAGCTGTAAATCACTGATCAATAATTGATGATTAAAAATGGCTTCGAATGAATGAATGTTGTTGCTTTTAGCAAGAACCATTCCTTCTTCAATCTCATGTATTGCTGCTCCAGAATCATAAAGAACTGAACAAAATATCAGAAACCATATCAACTTAAAGACTTTCAACACCGGCAACAATTAAAATGGATAGCATATACAGCTAGAATACAATCTGAGACGCTTTGAATTTAGTTGCAGCTATTCATGTATAGAAAAAATTGTCAATATATTACTAATGAAACATCATTTGGAAATAAGACGACTCAAAAAAAAAAAAAGAAAAA
>OZ010604.1:68169335-68279335 GCA_963932145.1 Acanthosepion lycidas
GCCTTCTAAGGCCAATAATATCAATTTAATCGACTGCTTGATTAATCGACCATAATGAGATTCTGACCCGGGTCTCATGGTCAGGACGTTGTAACTATTCGGCTACGCGCCCATTACTATCCCTGCTACTGAAAACTTTAATCCATAAACGTTAAAACTATATTTTATTATATATACAGCGTGTATAAAAAATACTTACCCAAACTTTTGAGGCGTGTCCCTGACACTAAAACAAGGTAAAATATCCATATAAACATATATCCAAAACGCCATCGTTGTACCTCAGCACTGTCACCGATAACAAATTTTAAAAATTTCCTCCGCTTGATTCTACACACATATGCACCCGTTGGATTATCGACTGGCGGACAATACCATGTACTCCCACCCGGTGTCGAATGGTTTCACAAACCCCCATGACACGTTGATGAAGCGTCTCTGCATTATTAATTTCTGATGAGTAAGCCAATTGTTTTTAGGTGGGCCACAAAAAAAAAAAAAAACAACAACCAAAGTATGGCGGTCGAGAAATGCGCAGGTCATAGAACCTTACCTAACCATCTTTCGTGGTATATATCAGCCAGTGCATCACGAACATTGCATCTAAAATGTGCTGGATCCTCATCAGGAATCACATGCATTTTTGTCTTAGCAGGAGTACATCCCCTAGCAGGACTGGAAGTGTATTCGAAATAATTACCATGCATACAACTCTTATAAGATATACTGCGAGAACCTATGGACCTACCAGAAGGTCACCTACAATTCCAGCCCACAGATTAATCGTAAACTGACGCTGGTGTAAAGTCTGTATTGCACAAGGGGATTCCGATCCGCTCACAAATGTTGATTGGGTAAATCTGATATATCCATTACTTCCAAATGTTGCCTCATGTATAAATAAGACGGAAGAGATAAAAAAACGGATCGGTTGTTTCTGCCATAGTGGTGAATGATCAGAGGGCGAAAGACCCTGCACACGTTGCAAATGATCGGGGTACATGAGCTGATCTTGAGAGTACCCTCAATGCGGTACTATGAGACGTATGGCATGCTGGGGCCACTTGACATGTCTTGATAACTGGATCATCTCTAACAGCTTTTGGAGTGTGTTTTCCGTGGGCAGGCGTACGAGCGGATCTCGGTCTTCCTCGATCCATAGTTTGTGGTGCCAAGGATCCTGTCTCAGCAACGTGACGATGAACAATAGCAAAGTTTAGATAATTCGGCGGGCCTTCGGTCTGAGAACGCAATCGGATACAGCCGTGCAGCCTCGCGTCCATTACAATTCCTTAATTCACTACTGCACGCGTTAAACATTGAAGACAGACTAGCCATAAATGTACATAAATGAAAAATGTAACCTAGTATCATGACGGCACAATGCAATCTATCTGAAACCTTCTTTAAACTTAACTCAAAGCCGAAGGATTTAAAAACATGTTTATATGGACTTTTTTCTTATTTTGGTGTGAGGAACCTGCTTCAAAATTTTTAAAAATATTTTTTATTAACCCTGTACATATATATATATATATATATATATATATATATATATATATATAGAGAGAGAGAGAGAGAGAGAGGGGGAGGCAGAGAGAGACAGAGGAGGAGAGAACAACATGATGAATGGAGGGTTTATAGCTATAGACTGTGAAATGAATATTGCATGGTGATTGTCAATTCCACGCCTCATAGCAATCTACAGACCAAATACAGACAATCTTGGTATGTTATCTATCTATCTATCTATCGCAATCTATTCATATCTATCTATCTATCTATCTATCTATCTATCTATCTATCTATCTATCTTGGTATGTTATCTATCTATCTATCTATCTATCTATCTTGGTATGTTATCTATCTATCTATCTATCTATCTATCTTGGTATGTTATCTATCTATCTATCGCAATCTATTCATATCTATCTATCTATCTATCTATCTATATATCTATCTCAGTCTTTGCTTATCTAGCTCATTCTTTTACTATCTATCTATCTATCTATCTATCTATCTATCTATCTATCTATCTATCTATCTCAGTCTTTACCTGTCTATCTATCTTCGTATCTATCTCAGTCTTTGCCTATCTAGCTCATTCTTTTTCTTTCTTTCTTTCTTTCTTTCTTTCTTTCTTTCTATCTATCTATCTATCTATCTATCTATCCAACTAATCATTAGTTTCCTTAGCCAACCGTACAAGCCCCTCGTATCTGAATATGAGTTTGAAATCAGCCAGTCGATTCAAAGATAGCCGAGATAGCCATTAACATACAAGATTGTTAATGCTATTAGATTATCCGGGGTTGCCTTGGAAAATAGTTTTTTTTTGTTCTCTCCCTCACTTGTGACCTTGACCAAAGCTTAATGTTGTCGAATAAATTTATTGCTGTTTCTGTTTGCTCTCCTCTAATGGAAATATTTATTTTGTTGGCAAAGAAAGGTTTCCGCTGGCCTTTATTCAAGAAAATTATTTGGTGTGTAGAAAAGTTTACCCCGGTTTTTTTTTCTATGAAACTCGTTACACACTACATTAAAAAGAATTCCTCTATTTTGTCACCAACCCAAACAGAGTCATATGTTCTCTTCCTGAACGACATTTACTCTTAATTCATCTGGAGGTCTCGCCGTTCAACAAATCTGTCAGTCTTCAGCGCCCACTCTCGATAGTTTCCAAAAGCATCTCCGAGTCCTTGTGGGTGACAAATTATTTTCCACCCTACAACATGTTTCACACAACCAAAACATCGCAAGCCTCTGTAATATCGCTGTTTCAATGGCAAATGCTCAGACGACCTACATTCCTTAGCTTGGTCTGGCTTGTTTTGTTTTATAGCATATTAACCTCAATGGGTTATGTAATCCCGACAAGATTTTTTTATCTATCTATCTATCTATCTATCTATCTATCTATCTATCTATCTATCTATCTATCTATCTATCTCAATATATATTGGTTTGGTTTGTTTTACGGCATATCAACATCAATGGGTTATATAATGCCGACAAGATTTTTATTTATGGTAATATTTTTTATCTATCTATCTATCTATCTATCTATCTATCTATCTATCTATCTGTCTATCTCTGTATATATTGGTTTGGTTTGTTTTACGGCATATCAACTTCAATCGGTTATTTAATACCTACAACATTTTATCGTCGGTAATTTTGTTTTCAAAAATGTATTGCTGATAATAATTTTTTCTTGAAAAATGTATTACTTGTAATAACTTTTTACAAAAATACATTGCTAGTATTAAAACCTATTTTTACACTTTCATAGTTTTATCACACCAGTTTGAGGGTTACCTATTTGCCCACAGCTGAGACCCTAACATGTACCACCCAAGGTGAGGGTGAACCTTGAAACACCAGAAATTAAGAGGTGGTTGCCCGCTTCTCAAAACCACCTCATCAAGAGCCTTGCTGTAGGATGTAGTTTATTGTCTTACCCAGGACATCATTCCTTAGTTCTAATAATTGTAATCTTCAAGGCTAAGCCCGGTCATGCCACGCCCATTGTAGCGAACCACCGTCATTCCCTTCGTATTCCATTTTTGATATTTAAGTTCAACCTGAGCAACTTCTCCCCGCGAAGCACTGATCTGTGGAACCGACTCCAAAAGACAATATTTTCCTTAACGCTCTAATTCTAACCCGATTATGTTTAGGATTAACTGTTATCTTTCCAGCATATCCACATAAACTGTGATCCTCATTGTAAAAAAAACAGGTCCGGAGACTTATCTCGGAATCCATTGCTGTTTTAAACAAACCGATTCTCACACAGGTTACAAATATGTGATCATTTCATGGACAGACTTAAATTATTTGAAAAATAAGAAACACCACCATGGCAAGTTAAGTAAATAATGCATTAGGTCTTAGTGCTTGTCGATTTCTCTGCCTTTGGGCAGAGATGAACCAAACGAGGCTATGCCGAACGGCAGACTCCCGTATGGATGAAGGGTAGACAAAACCGACTCGGTTATAATGGGGTCTACAGGGAATTTTTGCTCGGGCCTACGGGCTCGGAAAAAAACACGTTAAACCGGCCTTGTGCCACATCCCGCGCTGTGAGGAGCTCGGGTAAATGCCGAGTTAGCATTAGGTCTTAGCCGCGTGATAAGCACCTACTGCTTATCGAACACTCTGCCTTCGGGCAAAGAGGAACCCAGACGAGGCTATGCCAAAGGGTAGAGTTTCGTCTGGGGATCTAGACAAACCTGACTGCGTTATTACTGGGTCTACGGAGAATTTTTGCCCAGGCCTACAGGCTGGTAAAGACACACGTCTGTGTGGAGCTCGGATATATACCGAGTAGCAACTTAAGCAAGCAGACTGTTATTAGTATTGTAACGAACTTGAGTAGTACCGATAACATGAAACCATTAATATATGCCACATGGCCAGTGGTGACAAAACCAAATCCTGCTTTTCTGGTAAGTAAGGTTGTTTGACATCAAGCATAATTAAAAGGAAAGCCCTGATAATGGGTTCTTTCTTTAAGCCTCTTAATTCCTTGGAGTGCATAGGGACGCAACAACACCTCTCCAACGGACATGGTTCCGTGCGATCCGCTTCAACTTAACCCATGTCTTACCGGCTGCCTTCCCCTCTACGTCAACGCCAAGTCTGTTTTGGTCGATCCACTTTTCGCTTCCCTTGTGAATTCTAGTCAATGGCCTGCCTGGTGACACTAGAAGCAGGCATGCCGAGTGCGTGGCCAAACCATCCCTATTTCCGTTTCTAGATGTCAACTGAGGCTTGTCTGGTCCTATTCCTCAGTTGGTCGTCAGAGAAGACTTTTGTCCACTTGATATTCAGGGTGTACCTGAGAAATCGCTTGGTATATATAAGAAGCTTGTGGGTGTTGGTCTTGGTTACCCGTGGATAAATATTTTTCTAGGCTCAAAGGAAATGTAGCATAATCCCATTGACTGGTTTAAATAGCTAACACAGAATCGCCATACGGAGAGGTCCCTAGATTAAATTCAATGACCAGGACGGAAAGATCCCCGAAATAATCAAGATGGACTTTCAACTTGGAAGGCGTTGATACTGGTTTGACCTGGAGAAGGATGGGCTGCACTGATCTACTTTCCCCAGACACGCTGAATGGTCAGGTTCCCAGTTGTTGGGACAGACCCTACGATCATTGACTTCAACCACGGCCTCCAGACGACTACGGAATCTCATGCAACTCTTCTGGACGGTCTCCTTGTTTAAGTTGGTGAGTGCTGCCATAAACCTTGCCTTCAGTTCAACTTTGGTGTTACAAGGAGTTTTCTTGGTCTCTCGCTCAATTGCGATCGCGGCTCTCCACAATTTCCGGTTCTTATGTTTGTACCGATTGATTGCTGAGCTTGCAAAGGAGCAAGCGTAAGATGGAATAACAAAAGACTTTTACCCGTCTAAAATTCGTTCTATTTTATACAACCCCTCTTACAGAAAAGCGAATGAAAACTGTAGCTCTGGACGTGGACCAAACTTCTTCGAATTCCGTGGAGTGGCGATACAGAATCACAAAGATCTCTACCAAATAAATGAAATTCAATCATTTCATAACTTCCAGCAGTAACAACATCTAAAATGGATAAAAAATGTAACTCGAAGAGATAATAATGATATGATCACAATAAAGATATTTAACACTTCCAAAGGAAACTTGAGTAAGGAAGCTCTCCTCAATACTGGAAAGGTTTTATAAATATCTACCGAAAGATTTATGAATTTCTACCGAAATGTTTTCTCGGTCATTGAATGCTGAATTCAGTGACTGAGCAGCCAGCAATAGTAATATTAACCGTTTCCTTCTAAGGAAACGGTTAATATTAACCATATCGTTTCAGATTTTTCGTTCCTTTTCAATTGTCAACTTCTTCCAAATACCGAATTCGTTTACTTGCAACTTCTCTGCTGTCATCGTCTTCTACCAAATCCCGAATTCGTTTCCTAACAATTGTCGTCTTTTTCCTCCAAATCCCGAATTCGTTTCCTAACAATTGTCTTTTTCTTCCAAATCCCGAATTCGTTTCCTAACAATTGTCGTCTTTTTCTTCCAAATCCCGAATTCGTTTCCAAACAATTGTCGTCTTTTTCTTCCAAATCCCGAATTCGTTTCCTAACAATTGTCGTCTTTTTCTTCCAAATCCCAAATTCGTTTTCTTACAACTACTCATGATTCTTTTCTTTTTCTCTTTATCTTCTCCTTTGAATTTTTTTCAACGTGTTTTCCTTAATTTTATTTCTTTGTTAGTTTCTTGCTTTGTCTATTTGTCTGTTTGCTTCTTTCTTTCTTTCTTTCTTTCTTTCTTTCTTTCTTTCTTTCTTTCTACTCCGATTATTTTAGTAAACATCTTTTCTTTCCATTCTTTCTCATTTTTCTTTTTCTTGTAAAATATCATTATCGGCATCATTAACATTTTCTACTTCTTTTCTTCTTCCCCTTTCTTCGCTATCTCCATCTTGCTTGATTTCTTTTGCTTAGAATCTTCATATTTCTTCTTCTTCTTCTCTTCCTCCTCAATTATTTCTACTTTTTCTTCTTTTTTCTTCTTGTTATTCTTCTTTTCTTGTTGTTGTTGTTCTTCTTCTTCTCTTCTTTTTCTTTTTCTTCTTCTTCTTTTTCTTCTTCTTCTTCTATTCCTCCCCCTTTTCTTCTGCTCTTCGTCATCAATTATTTCTTCTTTTTTCTTCTTTTTTCTTCTTCTTGATCTTCTTCTTCTTCTTCGGCTCTTCCTCCTCATTCTTTTTCGTCTTCTTCACCTTTATTTCTCCTTGATTTCTTTTGATATAACGTTCACATTCTTTCTTTCTTTCTTTTTTCTTTCTTTTTTCTTTCTTTTTCTTTACTTATATCCAGGATTTATTTCCTGAAAGCAATCCTTAAAGATTATCCCTGTTTAATGTAACCCTTGCTCGTCGTTAAATTGTTATTAGCTTTCCAGGATTTAACTCTTTATCCCTTGTTTTATCCACACCCCCCCCCGACTCTTCTTTCGGGCATCTTACCAGAAGAGATCGTGTTTCCGCGCTTCTCTCATTGTTGTCGGACATTGGAGATCCGGACCGACATTTGGTAAACCAAGGTTAATTAGGAACAGCAGGTGTTTTGCCATTCGGCCTTTATTTGCGATGATTGTATTACAAAGAGAGATGTGCAACTCGCGCTAATCATTAGAAAATCCGAGCGGGCTCTGTGGCTCAAATATCGACTCTCTCTGTCGAAAAGCCGCTTCGTTATCAAGATGGAAACACTTATTCTACTCCGTTTCACAGTAGTGTCGACAGTGTCATTTTTGCTTTCAAAATAAAGGTTTGCATCTTCAGCAGCTGACCCGTGTAATTTAAATTTCTAATAGTTTAGATCTCACTGTGAGTGCTTGATGGTTGGTTATTAGTTTGTTCCAACTTATTTTTATCTGTGAAAAATATATCAATGATGAAAAGGGCAGATGATTTTTCACTTTCTTTGGTATAATCTAAATTGCAGTGTGAAAGATGGGGTTTCTTGGTATAAATACTGACTCCCAAAATTAGATGTGAGCAATTTTTGAGCATTTAGTTTTAAAGAAAGTTTTTAAAAAAATGTGTGGAAATAACTATTTTCCGCAGTTTTTTGTTTACAAACTAACTCCAAAATTTTACTATTTCAAGAATAAATACATAAGTTGATATCTTTTGTATTAGATGCATTGAATGGAAAATATATTCAAACCAGAATTAATTATGAATCACCACAAGCAAAATATAGTTATTTTTACTGTATTTGATAAATAAAAACTGTGTAAAAATTGTAAAAGTTTACCAAAAAGGTTACTCAATGAATACGATCTGTTAGATCATAATTAATAAAAACAAAAAATAGATAATAGTGTATATAACAGGGGGTGGGTAGACTACGGCCCGCGGGCCACACGCGGCCCGACAAAAGAATTCATACAGCTCGCCAAATGTTAGCAAATTTGAAACCGAAAGTTACCAAGCAACGCCAAATAATTTGTAGAGGACCGTGTGGTGAAGATCTAAAGAACACACGCAGGTTAAAATTTCCTGATAGCCGGTCCAGCTACATGAGAATGTTGCATTTTAATTAAGTTCAAAGTAGAGAAAGAAAACAAGCAAAACCGATAATTATATATAAACAAATATATGTATTAACAACAAGTTTCAAGCACATGGACAGTTACATTGAGTTTGTGTGGTGAATATTATGTGTGTGTACTGTGGTGAGTGTTCGTAAGTACGTGTATTAGTATTGTCTTTAGCGTGTTCTCAGAATTTTGGAAACGCTGTATTGGTGAGAGCTCACATATTGGTATTAGTTGAAATGTAGACAGAAGAGAAAGAATTACCTCACCTCCTCTCGAGGTGGGATACGACCCAAGGCCTGAGGCGTAAAAAGAGATCGGGGTAAAAGGCCACCTAGTATTTAAAGCAAGGGGAGAGAGACCTCTGGTGAAGGATTAAGGAACTAAGGAGGAGTTAACTCCGACAAATTGTTACAAGCAATTTGAAGTCTACTTTTAACAAACTGGTAAATGACTGTAGTCAGATCCATTATTTTCCTTCTGTTGCTGAGTTACTTTCTTTTAAAAATAAATCTCTTGACGTTTCCATTTTAAAATCTAAATTATTATTTCTTTAAATTTAGTTACTTTATATGTATTTTTATTTGAAGTTTCTACTTTAAAATATTAGTAAGAATTGTTTTGTTTTTATTTCTTTACGCAGAGTTAATTTGGTAATTTGAAAAAAAAAATGTTTTCTACATTATAATATTAATAAATAAAATATTTTTCTTAACTCTAGAACACTTACCATGAATTAAAGTTGCACCACTACTAACCATGGGTATATCATACCCGATTTTGAAAATATAAAAAAATTATTAAATATAAATATTTATTTGAAATATTTTACATGCAGGCACTTCAAACTTTGTACTTTGAGTTAACATTACTAGGAACTGAAAAAACATATTATTTAGGTAAGAAAATCAGGTACTGAAAATTGTAATTAAAAATAGGAAAATTTGCGCTGGGTACTATATACCCATGGTTAGTGTTCTAGGCTTAGAAAAATTTTATTTTGTCTTTTAAAAGTGTTTCATGTAAATCTTCAACTTAAATATCCTTATTAATATTTTTTTTTCTTTAAAATTCTTTAAACTGAGTTAATTTGTCTTTCAAATAAATGCGTTTCATATGAATCTTCTACAGTACTTTAAAATATTAATTAATAAAAATTACTTCCATTTTTTTTATTTAAAAGCCTTTTTTTCTTTATTTTAATTATTAATTATCTTGGGTAAATATACTATGCGGCCCAAATAAAATTATGAAGTTTTGAATATGGCCTTTGCACTGAAAAGTTTGCCCATCTCTGGGGTATGTAATACTATGCACAACGCTGCTGGACACACATTATAAGGGAAAATGTTTTAAATTTGCTCTGTTTATTGAAAATCACTGTAAAACTGCAACACTGTTTATCATATTACATCATGACATAGCTAAATTGTTCAGTTTAATTTGCCTTTGAAGGAAATAAAGGTCCTATTTGATGCCCTAATGATTTAGTAAAAATATGCATGTACCATGCATCTTGTTTATATACAATTTGTAAAGTTTCAGTAAATTAAAAATCGTTATAAGGCTTTGCTATAAGGCTTTCGCTATTAACCAGAAGGTAATTCCAACGGTCGATTTTGGATCGAAACTTCATCTTTAAACCGGTTTCCTAAAAAAAAAAAGTAATGATTTCTAAAAAATGTTTTGCAACATTCTTTGACATGTCAAACCCCAACATTCAAATTTAGTTCTTCCCAACCTTTCCAAAAGCTACCTGCCCTAGTGAGGAATAACAATTTTCTTTAGGACTAAAAGTACTTTCGTTGTATAAATGGTTTCTTATGTCTTGCTAGATCACTTATGACTGAATAGAGTGTTCGATCGTCATTGGGTGTTCTATACATTCTTCCATGTGCCAGATCTAAACTATTCTTGGACAATCTCCATAACAGTTTATATATTGTCAAAGTCTCAGAGTTAAGTCTCTCAGCTGATTCTGGCGTTTACTAATGGCGAATGTATACAATATATAAAATTATCATAAATTTACTGAACTGGTTTTGGAATTTTCTACATTTTCTTAATCATTTTCAAAATCTAAGACTAATATTGCGGACAACGATTGGCATCATTGATGGTTTTTGATGTTTTTAATTCAATGTCGGAAGTTCTTCAGCGTTCAATATGTTTATTATCAAAATCGTTTACCACCCTTGTCTTCATGTTCTGTCATTGATTCACACTAAGTAGGTGATCAGGTCTCTCCACAACTTCCTATTTTTGTCCCTCTAAATAACTTTTGCCTCTTTACTATCCTTTTATGTTCCTGTTCTGGTTTTAATTCAAATTCGTAAAGTAGGGAAACATGGACCTCCACAACTTCTTTTCTTTGTTGCTTCAAGTAACTTTTGCCATTTTAGTATCCCTCTATGTTCTTGTTTTGCAATTAATGCAAGGTCGTCAAGTAGGCGATGATGGCTCGCCACAACATCCTCTCACTTGTTCCTAAAAGCAATTTTTTCTTCTTTAATATACAACTTTGTTCCAGTTCTGCAGTTAATTCACACACGTTAAGTAGGATATTATGGCTCTCCACAACTTCCTGTTTTGCTATTCATTGAAACAATCTCGTTAATTCGATAACACTCCAGTTAATTGTCTTCTTGCCTTCATTTTGTCCTGTGAGTATTAAATTCTCTAGGCCTTCTTTCCTCGTTATATTTCACAAATCTTTCTCTTTTTATTGCAAAACCTCGGGATTAGAGAATATATACTTTCTGCGTCAAAACAGTTCGTGAAGATATGCATAAAGCTATTTTTATTGATGCTGCAATTGATCAAGGGATCTGAACATGCTTATCTTACTAAAAAAACGCGTTCTGTACTTGTTGTCAGTTAAAGCTTATGTACTCGTCTGCCTCCGGTGGCAAGATGTAAGAAAAGGTCTTTCTGATGAGAGCCAACCATAGACCAATCCAAAAATTACCTGGTGCCCGCGACTACTTTCACGCTGACGTTGATGTTCCACTAACCCTCTTTCTTTTACTGCGGTGAGGGAGGTAATGTAGCAGGGTTGGATTTTTAGAATGAGCTACTTCCATCATTTCAGACATTTACAACTAAGAGCCTCGCTACTCTATTGCTATATACATGACAAACATTCAGACTAGCTCCAATCATTAGTTCCATCAGTTCAGACCTGTACAGGTAAGCCACTCTCTACTTTAATGCTATTTCCATGGCAAATGTTCAGATGAGATTCATTCTTTAATTCCATTATTTCAGGCATTTAAAGCCAAGCCCCTGGTTACTCTATCGCTATTTACATGGAAAACCTTCAAATGAGCACCAGTCTTTAATTCTATCAGTTCAGACCTTTAAAGCCAAGTCTTTCGTTACACTATTGATATTTCCATGGCAAATGTTCAGAAGAGCTCCATTCTTTAGTTCCATCAGTTCAGAACTTTAAAGCCAAGCCTCCCCTTACTATATCGCTATTTCCATGGCAAATGTTCAGAAGAGCTCCATTCTTTTGTTCCATCAGTTCAGACCTTTAAGACCAAGCCTCCCCTTTACACTATCACTATTTCCATGGCAAATGTTCAGAAGAGCTCCATTCTTTTGTTCCATCAGTTCAGACCTTTAAGACCAAGCCTCCACTTACACTATCGCTATTTCCATGGCAAATGTTCAGAAGAGCTCCATTCTTTTGTTCCATCAGTTCAGACCTTTAAGACCAAGCCTCCCCTTACACTATCGCTATTTCCATGGCAAATGTTCAGAAGAGCTCCATTCTTTTGTTCCATCAGTTCAGACCTTTAAGACCAAGCCTCCCCTTACACTATCGCTATTTCCATGGCAAATGTTCAGAAGAGCTCCATTCTTTTGTTCCATCAGTTCAGACCTTTAAGATCAAGCCTCCCCTTACACTATCGCTATTTCCATGGCAAATGTTCAGAAGAGCTCCATTCTTTTGTTCCATCAGTTCAGACCTTTAAGACCAAGCTTCCCCTTACACTATCGCTATTTCCATGGCAAATGTTCAGAAGAGCTCCATTCTTTTGTTCCATCAGTTCAGACCTTTAAAGCCAACCCTCCCCTTACTCTATCGCTATTTCCATGGAAAATGTTCAGAAGAGCTCCATTTTCTAGTTTCATCAGTTCAGACCTTTAAAGCCAAGCCTCTCGTTACTATATCGCTATTTGCATGGCAAATATTCAGATGAGCTCCATTGTTTAGTTCCATCATTTCAGACGTCAGCTAATCCTTTCGCTAAGAGCTGCTGTGTTGTGCAAATCTCGGGAGATTTGTTCCGTGATCAGAGACGCCCGTTATCTATTTTACGTATACTCATAAACTTTACTTTTTAAAAATCTTGGTACTTGTATTGGGTGAAAACCAGTGCAAAGCAGCTTCCTCAGAGGCTTTCTTGTACATCGTACGACAGAGGCAACCGGGGGTGTCTTCAATCTTCCCAGCTTATAGAGAAAATGAATAAAAATACACCAAGCAACTATGAACATGGAAGAATACATAAAAGAAAACGAATTTTCAACCTTCGATATGAATTCACTTCGATTCTGTAGCCGTTGCCAAAAACTCATAAAAAGACGTGGGGGTAACGTATCAAAGATATTTCAGCTCGCATTGTGATTTCCCATGGGTGGGATGGACCTACAGTTGGTTTTAACTGTTGCTCTGTCAATTGGCGTTGTACTTACTAGAAAACATTGTCTGCGACAAGAAAATATCAACGGAGTATTGTTGATAGATGAATTGTATTTTCGCCTGTGAGAGAAGAAAAGATGAAAAGAAGTAATTTAGCGATGTAGAAAGGCAAGAATTGTGGATAGTTCTACTGAGTGGAAACGGACATCTTTTTATTAGAAATTTACGATTACTATACAAATGCCATTAGAAGGTGTCCTCCTATATGGTAGAGAATGCTAGACAATTAACTTCTCGATGAAGAAACGATTTAACCCGATCTCCGACGTATATATGTTTTTACCAAAAGTGTTTTTTCTGACACTGACGAATAAACACGTCTAAAATATAACATTCAAAAAACAGCTACAGACGTGTTTATACGTCGATCTTGATTTTTTTTAATGCATTTCTGAGATTGATACGAGTCCAATTGTCAACTCATACGTCTGGTAGAGGTCTTAGTCCCAACTCGGGTACGTCAAGGGGCTTCAGTTTCTGAGTTACTATATTAAAACAAATAAAAAAGATTACTCTGAAAATGAAACATTTTTCTTAAAATAATTGACCTGGAAGGAGTTAAGTAATAAGGATCTGGTTCTACAGAAGGATGCTGAGAATAGCTGGGACAGCGCATATGTGTAACGAGGAAGTTTTAAGGAAAATGTAGACAAAAAAGACATTTATAATTAGAATAAGAAAGAAACAGTTGGACGTCCCTGGGCATACAATGAGGCAAGAAGACTCGGAGAACTTAAAAATCACGGGACATATCGAAGGAAGAAGGACAGAGAGAAGCAACAAGTAACTTATCCAACAAGAGACTGGGGAGTCAGATATTGCTATAAGTTACAAGGGATAGTTGTGGAGGGCCATGATAACCTACCTAATAAGCTTGTGTAAATAGGTCAATTAACAGGGTGCGGGATTGATTGCAACAGACAATTATTACAAAGAACTACAAAGGATACGAAGTTGTGGAGAGCCATGATCATCTGCCTAACAAGATTGTGGAAATAGATGGCTTAACAGAGAATGTGAGGGATAGCAAGACAAATATTGCTAGCAGCTACAAAAGATAGGAAGTTGTGGAGAGCCATGATCATCTAGCTATCAAGCGTGTTGTTATGGGACCTTACCCATAATAACATAATGGACTATTTCATACGTAATAAATACTGCGCCTCAAGAGGAAGAAAGGAGTTCAGCCTGAAGTCGGGCGACCGGCTAACTGGCTGATCGGTTGAACTCTCTGCTTTCCGGCGGGGGGGGGGAACCCAAAGGAGGCTACGCCGAAGGGCGGAGTCTCTTTCGGGGAGGTAGACCGACCCTAAACCAGTTTTTACGGGTTCAAAGGGCATATTTTTACCCGAGCCCACGGGCTCGGAAACCCCACGTTAAACCGGCCTTGTGCCACATGATGCCCTCGTGGGGGGGGGGGTGACTAAATACCGTTCAGTCCGAAGTCGGGCGACCGGCTGACCGGCTGATCGGTTGAACTCCTTGCCTTCGGGTGGGGAGGAAACCGAACGAGGCAACGCCGAAAGGCAGAGTCTCTTTCTGGGAGGTAAACCTACCCTGAACCCGTGTATATGGGTTCAAAGGGTATATTTTTGGACGAGCCCACGATCTCGGAGATCCCACGTTAAACCGGCCTTGTGCCACATGATGTCCTCGTGGTGGGGGGTGACTAAATACCGTTCAGTCTGAAGTCGGGCGACCGGCTGATCGGTTGAAATCTCTGCCTTCGGGCGGGGAGTAACCCGAACGAGCCTACGCCGAAGGGCGGAGTTACTTTCGGGGAGGTAAACCGACCCTGAACCCGTGTATACGGGTTCAAAGGGCATATTTTTGGCCAAGCCCACGGGCTCGGAGATCCCACGTTAAACCGGCCTTGTGCCACATGATGCACTCGTTGGGGGCTGAATAAGTACCATTCAGTCTGAAGTCTGGAGTGAGGTCCGTCAGGAGTCTGTCAGGCAGTCAGAGCGAGCGAGTCAGTCAGTCGAGTCAGAGGCAGTCCGAAACAGAGTCGCGTTCAGACAATTACTGCAAGACATTGGAATAGTGATACTGGTCAAGACTATAGTGTTCTCCTACTAAACCTGATTGTTCGTACTAACACTTCTACTTCTCTGTATATATTTCTGTTTGTAATATATCTGTGTTATTCCATATCCGTATTCGAGTTCTTTATTGGTTCTACCTTGGACTATCACCGTGGTACAAGGAACCGGACCATAACACTTGTGTAAACAGATGGCTTAAAAGAGAATGTAAAGTATAGAAAGAAAAATATTGCTAGCAGTTACAAAGGGTAGGAAGTTGTGGAGAGCCATGATCATCAACGTCGTAAATGAACATGGCGCAGAGAATGGGAATTAAACATAAAATTTTATTTATGTCATTGTCTTTTCAAATTCGATATTTTCAGAAAAATTGATAAACACATACAGTACAGCGACGTATTCAGGTATACACACTTGTGTAAATTAATTGAAACAAAGCTTTGGCTTCCTTTCTTTCACCATTCGGTCAGTTTTCGACCCACTAGAGTGACAGTGAGTAATCAATTTCTAATTTTTCCTCAGATTAGGTCATTTGCAGTGGTGAGCAGTAATATCAACGTGTTTTCGAGGTGTATGATGAAATTTCTTTGGCCTTAAAAAGCATTGCGTCATCCGTGATTGCATCATATATTTATCACGCACAGATCCTACTGTCTCGACTGTCGATTAGTTGTCCTACAGCCATTGTCTGCGGTGGACATTACTCCAAGGAAGCGTGAGAAAACTTTAACGCTGCACAAATCCAAGTACAATCGATTTGTTTGGAAACTCTTCTGATTTAAATCCAATCGAGTATCTGTAGTCAATCTGCAGGGAACAACATCGGGGAATGGATATACGATGTACTAACACGTACACTGGTTCATATTTCATTGGAAAAATACGAAAACAATGTAAATAATAACGTAAGTATTCGTTTTGTTTCAAATAATTTCCAGAACGATGTATATATGTTTATTTACTTAAACGTTATTTAACCAATTCATCAGACCAACAAATTCAAAAAGCTTTTTGAATTTGTAGGTCTGATGACTTGAATCGTGATTACGATTCCAATGTAATAAATTATAACCATGAAATATTAGTGTTTGAGAATTTATATTATATTCTTGTTCTGTTTATGACATAGAGCTCTACCTGGATTATATCCTCTTGGAAATATATATATATATATATATATATATATATATATATATATATATATATATATATATATATATATATAAATATATATATATATTGACCACTAATTTTATCGATATATATATATATATATATATATATATATATATATATATATGTGTGTGTGTGTGTGTGTGTTTAAGCAACAAATTCTCTTTTCGGAATGTCAACACTGAACATTGAAGTCAACACTCAGAGGCGACAAGCTGTTTCGTGCTAGACGAAATAGGCCTGATGATTGCGTCTTGCATGAAACAGCCTGTCGCCTCTGAGTGCTGACTTCAATGTTCACTTTTATATTTAGATACGCTCTCTGATATTGATCACTTTATCCCATAAATATAGCACACCTTAACACTATATATATATATATATATATATATATATGCGTGTGTATGTGTCTGTGTGTATGTGTGTGTTTGTATGTGTGTGTGTGTGTGACAAGTATGAAATAACATAAAAACTTGCTATGTGAGGACGAATAAACGAGAAGAGATGTAGCTTCCCTTTGTCATTTCTATAAATATTTTCATACCAATTGTCCAAACATGTTTTATTTTCCCTGGTGCCCCGACTATATGAATTTAAGTGTGCTACTAGATTGGCAATTAGGTCTCACCCTTTTACTTTTGAAATAGCTAAATGCAACCTTCACTTCTACGCCAACAGTTTCAGTTCTTATACTTTCCTCCTGCGAAATTTCCGTCTGATTACTTGGTTCCATGACAACTCCAATCTTCATAAATGTAGATTATTATTATTATTCATTATTTGTCCATACATGACATCATAAAAGGTAGTCGCATTTCGAGTCAAGCTGAACCTGGGGATGGCAGCAATTAAGAGGTGTTTTCTTCGCTCTTCAAAACCTTAAATCTCTCGGCCTTGCAGCCAGATGTAGTTTATCATCATATCCAGGAAGCAATATATATATTAGATTGGTGCAAAAATAATGTCGTTTTATCACATATGTTACTATGTGAGAAAACGACATTATTTTTACACTAACCTAATATATATATATATATATATATATATATATATATATATATATATATATATATATAAATGGTGGTATATATATATATAAAACGTGGTACTCGCTTGGAAAAACCTTGGATAGTTCGACACCTTCGATAGTTACACATTTTTGACGGGCCGTATTAAACATTTGTGAGTGGGGAGGGAGAAGACATGAGTGAGTTAGATGTAATTTAAAATTTCTATACTTTGAAAATATAGAAATTTTAAATTACATCTAACTCACTCATGTCTTCTCTCTCACCCCCACCCCTTACATATGTTTAATACCGCCCGTCAAAAATGTGTAAATTTCTTTTCATTTTTTCTTTCAACCTTTGGAAGTAAAGTCTGATGATCTGCAGTCCTTTTAAAAGGGCTGCGGTGAAATCATTTATTACATGGAACCTTAAACTGATCTGTTTTTATTTAAATTATTTGCTCTGGATTTACATTGAGCGCCTTGGATTTTATCCTCCTTGGGTTTACCCATACGGATTACCTAGTTTCTCATGAACTATATATATATATATATATATATATATATATATATATATATATATATATATAATATGTTTTTTTCTTATTGTTAATATTATTTTTTCTTTTATGGTGTTTCTCCTTATGTTTTTTTTAAAAATAAATTGAATATTGAAAAAAGAAAGTGATGTTTCATAAGTAGCATTTTTAAATAGAATCGTTTATAACCATCTTTGTTCCTCACCTGTCGTGATGCGTTCGCATCGAAAGAAACATGCATTTTAATCGTGAGTACTTATTTGTCCGTATGTAACATCTTTGTAATAAACAACTATTGTTCTATCTTTGTATTGAGACATCTTTTAAATTTTAATTATTTTTTAAAATCGGATTCCTTTGCTAAACAGAAATTACTGTTTCCAAACTGGTCAGCAGTATTCAGTTTTAATTTCAATATTAAACGCTATCAGGTGGCAGTCTCATCCTCGGGCGATGTTTGGAATAATTATGCTACAGAATGTTTTACTCATTTATAGTTTTGAACTGTGGGGTGTGATCTAGGGTTTGTTTTTTATTACCAACGGGTTACTGCTTTGATGGAAGTAGGGGTGTTTGTTATATGTCAAGTTTTTGGAGTCGTGTAAGGTTGGGTTCTTTTTTTTTTTTTTGTCTGGCTATAATGGCTAATCTTATAAGACTCCCTACTAAAACTCTAACTGTTTGATGTTGAAGTTCTGTTGTTTTTTTTTTATTACCATATGCTAAAACTTTAATTGACTCATGTTGTTGTTCTTGGTGTTGGTGTTTATTCATTTGTTTTTTTGTTGATGATTTCTTAAAAGGGGTTTTAATCTTATGATTGGTTTGCGTTTTTAAACCTATTGTTTTAATTGAACTTTTAATAGATTTGGAAATTTTTAATGATTGATTGTTATGCAAACTCTCTGATCATCCAATAACTTTGGTATAAGAAGGAAGTAAAATTTATCTAGAAAACGTTTATCTTTGGTGGATACATGAATTTTTCAGGGCGCCCATATCGCTATCAAATGTGACACAAAGATGAAGTTTAAACTGGGTTTACCGGCAATACCATAAGAAATTTGGCCAAACCCCCTCGAAACTTCCCCTTTTGGGGACACCCCAGGCGCCGGGCAATAAACCCAGCCCCACTCCAGAAGGAGAGATACTGCCTAGTGAAAGACACCCTGGGGCTTTGGCTTAGTATTATTTGAATTTCCCCGATCCCCGAAAGTTCCGTAGGAATGTTTGGTTGATGGGTAACGTCTTCGATTTTATAAAATTAAATAGTGTAAACTTTCTCTATTGTTTAAGCCGTTTTACGTTCTCAAGTAATATTATTTTAAAATATTGTTTCTAAACGTAGAAAAACGGATTAAAACGGATTCGTTAATGCTTAGCCTACAGTGGAAGACTAGCAAATACGATAAAGATAAAAGAAGTGCGGGGAAGGAAGAGGAGGCAGAAATAAAAGAATAATTATAATAAGAGAGAAGATGTATGATGAATAATGACAGTAGAAGTTGGTGGGGGTAGTTGGAAACATATGAGGACGAGTGTGTGGCTTATAAGAAGCATTACGTAAACTAACATGGCCGCTTGTAAATAATGGCGTCTTTCCTCTTGTGCTTCTCTTGTGTAAAATGATCTTGAATTCGACGAGAGAACAAAGAAAGCAATCGATAGGCTTTCTTTGTGTCATTCCACATTTCAATCTTTCTGAACTGTACCTTCACATTTAATTTGCTTAAACTTGTGGTTAAACGAGAGAACAAACCAGAACGTATCGGGGGTGGCGGGGATAAGGAAAATAAAATAGAGAAATAGGAGGGGGAAGAGAAAGTTTAGGTTGTGGGGGTTGGGGCACTTCGACGTAGTGTAATGGTTAACAAGTTTGTCTCTCTAGATTACGACTGACTAGTGAGTTCGATCCTCACTGTGTGCTTCTTATTTTCTACGCTTAGAAAATCGTTTTGTGGAGCCGGACGTGGCCTAATGGTTAGCAATCTGGTCTCACTAGACAAAAAGAGGACTGACTAGTGAGTTTGATCCTCACTGGGTGTCTCATATCTTTAGCCTTGCACCACTTCTAAATTACGCTTAGAAAATCAGCATATTAGAAGAAAGGTGGAGGGCACTCGACGTTGTGCAATGGTTAACAAGTTTGTTGAGCTAGATCAAATACAATTGACTAGAGATTTCGATCCTCGCTGCTTTCCCATTAACTTCGGCTTAATTGCGCTTAGAAAATAACCAAAGTGGAAGAAAAAGTGTGTTGGTCGTATTTCGACTTGGTGTAATGGTTAGAAAGTTGGTCTCACTAGATTAATTACAACTGAATAGTGAGTTTGATCCTCACCGGGAGCTCAATATTTCGGTCTTGTACTAAATCTAAGCTACGCTTAATAAAGGACCATAGTTGAAGAAAGAAGGTTGAATTAAAGAAAAGTTTAATTTAAAAAAATAGCTATGCTAATGTAAGGGGGTTCCAATAACTTGGACCGATTTTCAATATGAATTAAGTTTAAGAGTCTAATGTTTTTCTTTCTTTCGATACGTTATGAATATGGCAATGAAGATGAGGATAACAGTCCGAATAATGTAAATAATGTAAGTAATTATAATGCCTCATCTCAGGGATATTGAGGCCGAAACTTTGTGAATATGGCAATTAAGATGAGGATAACAGTCCGAATAGTGTAAATAATGTAAGTAATTATAATACCTCATCTCAGAGATATAGAGGCCGATACGTTGTGAATATGGCAATGAAGATGAGGATAACAGACCGAATAATGTAAATAATGCAAGTAATCATAATACATCATCTCAGAGATATAGAGGCCGATACGTTGTGAATATGGCAATGAAGATGAGGTTAACAGACCGAATAATGTAAATAATGCAAGTAATCATAATAATTTATCTCAGGGATATAGGCATCCAATATAAGTCGTTGTCTTTTGTCGTCATTATTTATGTTTATTTATTTTTATCACTCTCTCTTTTACTGTTTTTTTTTTCTTTTTTTTTTTCATTTTCTCTCTCACCAAATATCCCCTTGCGTCTTTATTCCCTTCCTTGGAGTGAAATAATTAAAAAAAAAAGACGAAACTATATTGTTGCTAATTCTTAATCTTCCGATAGCAGCTATCAGTGATCCTATAACGATGCTTTGTCGAGTGAAGAGTATTTTTATCAACTAATTTTCAGCAAATATATGTACTAGATTAGCGGCAAAGTCTTATCATTTCATAGTTGAGATGGTTAGATATAACTATATGCTAGTAACTTCTCGCTTGTAGAACTTTCTACCAACCTCTTGATATCAAATCAACTTTTATCTTTAAAAATTAAAAGCAACGTCAATCGTTACCTTTCGTTGTCTTAATTCCTGTTCTTTTTTGTATTTCTCTCTTTCTTCAATAATGTTTTTATTTTGCTCATATACTTTTACACCTAATTGTATCTTAATGGTTTCAAAGCCCTTGTATCTTAGTGACTTCATTGCCCTGCTTAGGGTGATATGAAAAAACAGCAACATGGCAACAGAATTAAAAAAGGAAGATGAGGATTAAGGAGAAAGTCGGACCAGTAAAGTGTTGTTGCAAGACGGGAGGATTTCTTTGGTGACAAAAAAAAGAAAGGAGTACTGAGCTTCTACGTGACATCTGTCCTTCTATACGGCAGCGAATGTTGGACGGTCTCCTGAAAGATGAAGAAGAGACTCGAGGCACTGGAGATGTGGTTCTACAGAAGGATGCTAAGGTTATCATTAACCGAGCATGTGAGCAACGATGAGGTTTTGGAAAGGATGCAAACAAGGAGGAAGCCTCTACTTAACATCAGGAAGAGGCAGCTGAAATTTCGGGGACACGTACGAATAGCAGACGTATATTTCCTAAATTTAGGAATCATACTTCAACGTACAATGGTGGTGTTCCGCCAGGCCCGTAATTGATGAAGACCTGTATCAATTTAAAATCTCTTTTCTAAACCCGAGTTTAATTGTATGTGGTTGGGAAACGGGCTATTGTTTTCAATAGGATTACGCAAATAGACTTATTTTGATATTTCCTACGTCACAACGCAAATAGACTTATTTTGATATTTCCTACGTCACAACGTTTCAAAGTTTGAATTATATATCTCTATCTATAAAAGGCAGGTTGGTATTTATTAATCCACCCACGAGGATTAAATGTGGCACAAGGCCGGTTTAATGTGGGTAGCCCGCGAGCACGTAGGCTCGGCCAAAAATATGACCTTTGAACAAGCCTAGACGGGTTCAGGTCCTGTCTACCTCCCCGAAGGAAACGTTGCCCTTCGGCAAAGCTTCCTCCGAGTTCCTCTCTGCATTAGAGAGTTCGACAGAAGCCAGCCCGGATGATCACAAAGCACAGATACTGCACTTTGATCCTAAACGGGCCGGGCAGGATATGTGTGTGTGTGTGTGTGTGTGTGTAACGAATGCACGGTCGCAATTTTCGGCGGATTTTCACCAAAATTTACATTCACATGCTCCAAGTTAGCGGGAAGGCTAAGACCGATTTTGCATTTCCCAAATCCCATCGATAGTGGAAATAATCGATTTTGTCATGCTTCTACGGCACTTTTCATGTAGTTTGCGGCCATTTTCTACTGGCCAGAGTGAGAGCCTATAACTGGTTGCCACGAATAGGCAAGAAAATTCTATTGGCCAGCATGAGAGCCAACAGCTGACTGACACGAATGTTAACTAGCATGCTAGCATGCCAAAAATATCGATAGCTGCATTCGTCACAAGTGGGAAAAATTTAAATCTGCATGCCACTTTACTCCAATTGACTCATTCGCTTGCTTAAATTCAACGTTGATTCTGATTCCGCAGAACTGGGTTGGCTGTGAAAAAGTATTTGTTGTTAAGATTCTTTTTTCATTCGGTTTTTCCAGTTACGAGTCCTTTTTTAAAGCTGATCGTTTTGTGTTCATTTTGTTTAGTTCTTTTTTTCGTAACAGATTTAATGTTTAGTATAGAGCTTGGAAAAAATTCGCAGTGTGAGAAGTAAGGCATATAGCAACATCAGCACGGCAAAGGGCACTCCTTTAAAGGCAAGGAAGGGCAAAAATATTTTAAGTCAAGTGATAGCGATTGCTGTACGAATCGTACGATTTTTGAATCAAGCACGGGCAACGCCGGGCCATGCTGCTAGTAATACATAGAAGAAGCCTTTAAGTGCGTGAAGAGCTTATCTCTCTTAAAATGAACATCCGATACCTCATTTTGAGTCTCCTTATTTTATTATCTAATTTATTTATTACGCAAACATCAATCATTAGTGACTGCTACTTTACCCAGGATGTTCGCAAAAAAAAATCGTTTTTATTTAAGAAGTTTTCATCTACCGCCTTTCTTGACAAATCTAATGTTATGAGAAGGCGGCATATTTAGCAACAGTAATCTTTCTACAAAAGGATTCTAGGGATATCATGAACTGAACATGTGAGCAACGATGAGGCCTTGGAAAGGATGAAAACAAGGAACAAGCTTATAATTAACATCAGGAAGATGCAAATGAAATTTCTGGGACACGTAATGAGAAAGAAACGCCTGGAGAATCTGATACTCACAGGTCGAATAGAGGCATGACATATCTGCCGGGCTTAAGCAAGCGGATGGCAGAACGTAGTCTGTGGGTGTTGGCTGAGGCTGAGGCTGAAAGGTATTGAGAGCCACAAAGGATAGGGGAAAGTGGAGGGCCATGATCACCTAAGTCCTGAAAAGACACGGCATATAAAAAGAAAAGAGTATTGTTGTATTTCACTCTTGTTTAATGGAAGTGTAAAGTTTCTTTTCCTTATAGAAAGTTGCCAAGATTGTATATTAATTCCGGGCAAGACATGTAGATTCACAGTAACTTTCAAACGTTATAATCTGAGCAAGCATCCTTCTCTTCTCTGTGTGCAGTGTTCCCTCAGGACGTAGGTAATCATGGCTCTCCACAACTTCCTGTCCATTGTAGCTCTTAATAAACTTTGTCTTCCTGCTATTTCTCCTAAGCCCTGTTCCGACATCCATTTACTGTTTCCTCTGCATCTTTTGCGCTATATCTGTCCCGTGAGTATCAGATTTTCCAAGCCCTCTTTCCTCATTATGTGTCCCAGAAACCTCAACATATTGAACCGTACACACGTGAGTGACTGTCATCTATTTATACAAAATTGTCATCTTGTTTTTTTTTTTTTGTTTTTTTTTTCTGCCTCTCCTGAATAATACAGTCCTGGATAAGACGATAAACTACATCCAACAGCAAGGCCTCTGATCAGGATGTTTTTCAGGAGCGTGGAACCACATCTTAATTGTTGGTGTTCCCAGGTCAACCCTCACCCGGAGTGGTAGCATCTGTTAGGGTACAGCTACGGGTAAATAGTTAACTCACAGACTATATACACGTTCTGGGTATGACGATAAACTACATCCGCGTCCTGGGTATGATAATAAACTACGTCCAACAGAAAGACGGTTTTTGAAAAAATATTTTTGGCGGCTATACTTTTTTGGAAAAATATTATTACCAGCTATACGTTTTCAAAAGAATAATGTTGTTAGCAGTGCGTTTCTGGAAAAATGATATTACCAGCTATACTTTTTTGAAAAAAATAATATTACTAGCTATACTTTTTTGATAAAAAAATAATATTACCAGCTATACGTTTTTGGAAAAATAAGCAATATATTTTTGAAAAAAAAGAAAAAAAAAGAAAACATATATTACCAGCAAAATATTTTTTTGAAAAAAAAATATATATATTACCAGTGATACATATTCGAAAGAAAATCATTATCAGAAATAGATTTTTTGAATAAAAAATATTACCAGAAATAGATTTAAAAAAACAATATTGCCAACAATAAAAGTTTTGTCGGCATTAAATGACCCATTGAGGTTGATATGCAGTAAAACCAAACCAAACCAAACCAAACCAAACCAAACCAAACCTGGTTAGTAAGATTTTCAGCACCCTTCTTGGTTCTGAGGAAATTTTCTTGTCTCTAAATAGTTCTTTTTTTATCTAGTTCTTCCCCAAAAAGGCAGTAAAGCCACTGAGGCACAATTGGTTTATGGACGTGGAAAAATTAGACACAGGAACAATTGCTCATCCGAACTTGTACCATAAAATTATCTATAGAAAAGGTAAAGTGAGGCTACTTGAGAGTGATTGGGAAGTTGTTGAAGTTGAGACGCCAGATTATGGCCAATAATATTGCTTATTCTTCTTTGTATTTTATCAAGGAGATCTAGATAAATAGCAGGTTCCTCGGACTATATGTTACAGCAATATTCTATGTATAGACGAATGGTAGACTTCTAGATATGAAAGATAAACTCTGGAGACAAAAATCGTTTTGCCTGACTCAGTGAACCAACTTTTTTTAGTAGCTGAGATAGCAATGGATTCAATATAATCTTTCCTCTTCATGGCAGTCGAGAATGTTAGCCTAAGAAGGTGATTCACTTTCATGGAGGTTAGCATCAGCCATGCTGATAGAAGGTAGAGAGGGCTCTATCAGACGATTAATATAGAACAATTTAGTTACGAGGAATAGTTTTCCTCTGTTCAGATGCAATTTATGATTACTGTATCACAGTTTTCTTGCCTCAGTTATGTTTGAATTTATGTCCTTGCTTAAATCTCACGTCTCCATCGATCACATCCTTAGTGTTTCTCTTACTGAAAAATTACCTTTCAGTCTGGCAAATGATGTTTAGTTTTTTCTCCGCGATTTTCTTCTACTAGTTCTTTGCCAGGTAGTTTCTGTAGGGATTTGTAAACCTGCCATCAACACGGCGTATCTTTTAGTTCAATTAGGATATCAATGGGTATATTAAATAAATCCGGTGGGAATACATCTCCTTGTCTTAGGAACCTTTATATATTTGTAATATCATCTCCATATGCAGGAAGTTTGTGATTTACTGACCCAGTTTATTCTAAAAACTTTCCCACATGAATTAAGTCTATCTGGTGTATAAAATAGGTATTTGGGACCTACCCCAGTTTTTTTATCCACTTATTCTCTGAATACAAGGACCAAGAGCCACTCAATTAATACGGTTACTAAATGATTTTGTTCTAAGGGCGTAGAGGAAGTATGAAATAAGCGCATATTAGGACGGTATGTAGGATATATATCAGTTGTTTCAAGATTTAAAGATATTAATATTGCTGTTGCCAAGAAAGAATTAATATTACTGCTTTAACCGGGTATCGAACTCACTCTCTTTGGGTCCTGACACATGGCACAGTGGATAAAGGCGTTGGTTAGATCCAGTGACAGGACCCAAAGAGTGTGAGTTCAATACCCGGTTATGGAGAACTTTCAGAGGGAAATTAACAGGAGATAACTGATAACTTGCATCCATTAAAATATGGCACGTGGAACTAGAACAGTCTACCCCAGTGACCGAAATAAAAGGTTCAGTTCAACCACCTGAAGAAGGCCGGAGCGTACAACGACCGAAACGTTGTGATAAATATGGCGACAAATATGAGGACAATATTCCGAATAATATAAATAATGTACTATTTTATTAAATATTATTTTTCATACTATACAAAATGTAGAAAATTACATTTCTAGCGTTCATTTTTTACCATTTTACAACCAACAGAAGATCCAAGGGAGAGATTTAATGAGGGTGCTGTGTGAGCGCAAAAGAAGTTATGTGGGATATATACGCGTCGATTCTAGATCTGAAGAGGTTAACACAGTGATGGGCGTGGAAACATCCTTTCGCGAGTTTGTTTCACAGAGTAACAATCCTAAGGAAGAACCGTTTCCTTCTTTTAGATTAGTTCCTCCTCAAAAAGAACAGGGCCCAATCTAACTTGCTGTCCAAAAGATAGCTGTTGAAAAGTGGATCTCCACCTTTTCCAAAGTCATAAGTTCAAAGTGAAGGAAACGAACCTACATGAATTCGATCCCTACTCGCCGATTTCATATTCAGCACCGATAAACGTTACAGTATCCGCGCATCCGTCCTATGATTTTTTTCTGTGAACTTTGCAAAAGTTAATCATGGTTTACAGTAACAATGTTCGAAACTTTCATATTACAGGAGGAGGTGGCACATAACAATTTCTAAATTCTTCTAGTTGCTAACAACATTCTGTTTGTTGTTTATAGATACATTGTTTCAATAAATTCATTTCGGGTTTTTTTGCCTATTTTCCTATTGTCTTTTCCTTTATACATATTGTTTTTTTTCTACAGGGTAATTCTGGTTATATATATATATATATATATTGTGTAAATTTAGGCAGCAATTTTTCATTAATGCATCTTTCATTAAATAATATAGACAAGTTTTATCTATTTATTTTAAGTAAGTTCCTTTCATATTGTCTGATAAGCTTAATAACATTATCATTGAAAGACGAAAGGAAATCACCATATTGATACATGTTTAAATCCAATCAAAGCTTTCGACTTACATAAGCCATTATCAAAGATGACAATTACATTTCAATATATCAAACAATACACGGACGAAACAATAATGATAGTGTGTTTTTGTTGCATGAAAAATTTCAAAGCAACGACAAACTCGTGTATACGAAAATCGCATCATAGCTCGTGACGTCACACATAACTACGCGAGAGGGAAAACGAGAAGTATTAAGTATTCTTCTTCATCATTCTAATTCATATTAAATTTTACTATAAAATTGAAAATTAAAAATTGCCAATTTTAAATTTAAAGAAGAAACCGAGGAAAAATATAATTTGATATTTATTTTGTTTTAACTGAAAGGCCAAAAACTCAATGTTGATGTAAAACACCGTTACATACATTTGAAGTGATGATATGGGTAGGGGTGGATGAGATCTTGCAAAATCCAATACATACACATTCAGACCATGATACACGAACACGTACACACATTTAGATATATAAACACACAAAAAACATGGACGAAAAAGAAAATAGATGTCCACGACACTTAAAAAAATACAACATATACATATAATTAAAGGCATATATACGCGATCATGCATACATACATTAATAAAGAAACACACATATACACACACCAAGAAATATTCAAATTTGAAAGTGTTAGTAAACGAATTCAAACATTCTATCAAAATACAACTTACATGGGCAATGATATATAGATAAAAATGGTTGAATAGATAAAATTTAATATGGATGGAATAGAAAAACCAATATTCATCAATGAACAACATAAGGAAAAAGGACATTAAAATATATAGAAATGGATAGAAAAATAAATATATACGGATACACACATAAAAAAAAACACCAAATTCACATGTCCAGGCAAAATGTAACGCTTAAAATAAAATAGAACCAGCTACAATATGAAAAGAAAACACATAAAAACAGAAATATATATATATATATATATATATATATATATATATATATATATATATATATATATATATATATATATATGTATGTATATATATATATATATATATATATATGTATGTATATATATATATATATATATATATATGTATGTATATATATATATATATATATATATATGTATGTATATATATATATATATATATATATCATATATACATGTATACGCATGGGTACACATACGCGATTACAAATATATAACAATATATATAAAAATACATATATATATATATGTATACATACATACATACATACATATATATATATATATATATATATATATATATATATATATATATATATATATATATATATATTGAACAATAAAAAATATTAAAAAATTAAAATCTTCAGTCACACTTGGTTGTAGATTAATATTCTTTCGTTTTTATTATTATTATTTTTTCATTTAGATTCCTCGACTAGTTTCGGCCCAAATGGCCATCATCAGGAGAAGAAATATTTCTGCTTGCTCGTAGCAGTAAACTACAGAAATGAATGTCTTGATGAAGAAAATGAACTTTTGTCTGTAGTTTTCATTTGTTTTTTTTTATTTTTTTATCTTTTTAACATGAATCTTTTAACATTCCTTGTGTTGGTCAAACAGTCTCTTTTAAGTTGTTATTTGAGATAAGAGCTGGATGCATCTATGCTTCGCTGAATTCCCCTGGTCAGTTTGACAGTTTTATTGGTTTCCGGAGAGGGGATCTGTCTCTGTTAAGTGTTTGTGTGTGTGTTATTTGGTTCTTAGGGAGTGAGTGAGTATGATATGTGTAAGCGAGTGTATTGCTGTGGGTGGGTGTTATCATTTGGCTCATTAGGGAGTGAGTAAGTATGATGTGTGTAAGTGTGTATGTTCGTGTGGGTGTAGTGTGGATATATATATATATATATATATATATATATATATATATATATATATATATATATATATATAAATAATTGGAACGAGGCCTGGATTGTGTGCAGTAATCTCAGTCGAAGTTTGAGCTCAGGAATCTTTAGTGAGAGTAAAACCGCTCATTAGGTTTGTAGTAAATGCAGGCTCTGTTTTGTGAAAACTTTACTACATATCTACATATTTATTTTTATTCGAAGCAAATTTGTGGCATTTCTCGATATTCAAAATCTAGTCTCCCCCCCTCCCCAGCAGTGGTAGCTGTTTCTTGCGATCTTAAAAGCGGGCTCTATTTTTGTGACTTTGTTCCAAGTATTTTCTGACTTTGTTATTGATCTCGAAGAAGTAAACAAAGAGAAAATAAAAATAAAAACTTTGACTTAAAAACAAAAATCACAAACAATTACTGTTTAGTTGTTAATTTAAAATCGTATCTTGCTGGATAGCAGACACTGGAATTCTAAACACCTGCAATTGTCATCTTTCGTTTTCTGTTCTGTAATGAAATTTTCGAAAGTAAATTGTTTTTCGTTTATTAGGTAAGGCATTTTTTTTTTTCTTTTCTGGAGATGGAAAAAAAGGTGAAAAAAGATTGTCAAACGGCGGGACAGATAACAGAGCAAGACAATATGCCGACGGAGAAGCCAAAACTAAAACAAAAAGTGTATATGCAGATAGATACTTAGAAGGAGAAAACATGCCCGAGAAGATGGAAAACGGAAAAAGGACAAGGAGAAATAGAAGAGGGTGGTCTGTATGTAAGAGAGAGAGAGAGAGAGAGAAAGAGAAAGAGAAAGAGAGAAAGAGAGAAGGAGAAAGAGAGAGAGAGAGATAAAGATGGGGGGGGGGGTAAACGATGAAACGTTAAAAGGAAAAAAAATGAAAAAGAATAATAAAATGAGGATAAGATAGAAAGAAGAGAAAAAGAATAACTGCTACAGAAAGAGAAACCTTTCAAGTGAGGATGAAGAAGAACGGAAGTATAATGAATTAAAAGAAGCAAAAGAAAATCAGTGTGGGGGGAGGGGAAGAAGAAGAAGAAGAAGAAGAAGAAGAAGAAGAAGAAGAAGGTGATAATGATAAATAAAAATACGAATATGAAAAGAAGAAAAAATGATGAAGAAGAAAACGAAGAAAATGTCGAAGACGAAGAAGAAAAAGAAATGATGATGAAGAAGAAACTGAAGAAGAAAACATAATATAAGAAGAAGAAGAAGAAGAAAAAATGACGACAGAGAAGAACAAGAAGAGGAAGATGAAGAAAAAAATGATAAATGAGAAAACGAAGAAAATGACGAAAACGAAGAAGAAAATGACGAAGAAGACAAAGAAGATGAAGAAGAAGATAAAGAATAAGTATAAGAAGAAAAGAAGAAGAAAATGATAAAGAATAAAATGACGAAGAAGAAAAGATGAAGAAGTAGAAACTGAAGAAGAAAAAATTATATAAGGATGAAGAGGAAGAAGAAGAAGAAAATAACGAAAAAGAAGAAGAAAATGACGAAAAAGATATAAACGAAGGAGAAAAAGAACATAGAGATGAAAAAGAAGATGAAGATGAAGAAGAACGAAAGAAAGAAGATAGAAACAAGAAAAAGAAAAGAAGAAAGCAAAGAACTAGAGAAAGAATGAGGAGAAGAAGCAAGAGAAAAGAAAAAAAGAGAAAAAAATCAATATCCAAATATAGTCAGAAGTAGACAAAAAGAAAAGAAGAAAGACAAGAAGATAAGAAATAAAAGGTAAAAAAAAAAATTACGAGGAAATAGAGATGAAGATTTAAAACAAGCAGATCGAATCATACTAACATTCCTTGCAAGCAGTGATGCCTTGAAAATAATACATCCTCTTTAATTCCACAGAAGCGACAACAGATAAAGGGAGCGCCAAGTAGCGCCAATGGATTGACAGCTGTGTCTTGAATGCACATCACTGTTGACAATGTTGAAAGTCATTACCCACCAATTGACTGTGCTCATATCCGCTGTTTGGTCTATTTAATCATTCTTAACCGTTGATGGATGCGATTTTTCTGCCATGGTGGTATTAGGTAACACGTTTCTCTTTCGAACGTATTTTCAATAAATTGATTAATTCGTTTATCACGGATCATCAATCTTTTGCAGGTTATTGTTTAACCTAGGAAAGGTTACTGCATAGAATAATCAAACGAAGGTTGATAATGAAGAATAATACTTAAGACAAGAACAACACATATAAGATTCACCAACGGCGCGTAGAAGTAGTAGTCAACTGCTAGAAGTGAGTCAAGTGAATTACACAATGAACCTCCAACACTCGGATACCTACCAACCGCTCAACGCGGTGAGATGTGGCGCAAGGCCGAATTTAATGTGGGGTATCCGAGCCCGTAGTCTCGGACTAAAATTCATTGTAAACACCGTATAAAACTGGGACGGGTAGCTGTTTCCCAAGAGGAGACTCTGTTCTTTGACATAGCCTCGTCTGAGGATCCTCTCTCCCCGGAGGCAGAGAGTTTGTCTAGTATAGCCGGAGATCAGCATATAGTATTTACTACTCTATTTATGTGAATGGGGACATATCTATTATCGTCCGTATGTATGCTACAACAGATCGCCTGTGGGATCTGCAATAGATAGATAGATAGATAGATAGATAGATAGATAGATAGATAGATAGATATTGTTGTAACCTAGTGAAGGTTACTGAAGGAATAATCACACAAATGCTGGTAAGGAACCATTATACTTAGGACTAGAAGAATACATATAAGATTCGCCAGCGGCGCGTAGAAGAAGTAGTCAACTGCTAGAAGTAATTCAAGTGAATTCTACAATGAATCTCGAAATGCAGACCAACATACAGTATTTACTACTGTATTTATATGAATGGTGACATACCCACTATTGTCCGTAGGTATGCTACAACAATTATTTAAAGACAGAAAATATTTTTATATTGTAAGAATGTTTTTTGCGATAATAATGGTTTAGTCACACACGTCTTACTAATTAACCCATAGCTGGGGAAGAAGTGGTGGATGTATACCTTTCCCTAGATTATTTGCGCGAAAGTGTATATAACGAACGCAACGCGAATTGGAACTCGGCCCTCCGATTAATAATTCTGAGCCGTTATCCATTACACTTCATGCACAGCCAAGATTGCATCACTTGGTTTTCCAAAATGATCACCATTCTAGGTATTAACTAGGTTCGATGTTGCTTAAATTCGATGATCGTGCAGGTATTTCAATTTGATGTGGTCCTAAGTACGAAAGTACTTTCAAGTCAGACACCATTTTGCCAAACTACTATTTAGCTGTTACGTGTAAGAAGGTAAAATATTAAAAAAAAATTTAAAAAAATTATAGTTTATTGGCAGATTGTTATTACCCTACATTGCCTTCCCACGAACATCGCTGACGTCGTTAGCTACACCTTATTTGGACTATTATTAATCGAACTGTTATCCTCATCTTCATTGTCATATTCACAACATTTCGGCCGTTGTACGCTCCGGCCTTCTTCAGGTGATTGAATCTCTGAGATGATGTATTATGATTACTTGCATTATTTACATTATTCGGACTGTTATCCTCATCTACATTACCATATTCACAACGTTTCAGCCGTTGTACTCTCCGGCCTTATTTAGGTGAATGGATCACTGAGACAAGGTATTATAAATTACTTGCATGATTTACATTATTCGGGCTGTTATCCTCATCTTCATTGACATATTCACAACGTTTCGGCCACTGTACGTTCCGGCCTTCTTCAGGTGATTGGAATTTCAAACGGAACCCTTTATTTCGTCCACCGGGGTAGATTGTTCTAGTTCCACGTACCATGGCTCAGTTATTTCCCTTTAACTCAAAGCTTTAAGTTTTGGTTCACTGCTGTTGTGGACTGGTATTGAGTGGGTCTAATCACTGGATCTAGACAACGTCTTTATCCAGTCACTAGACCCAACGAGTTGTGAGTTCAATTCCTGTGGTGAACCTTAACTTGGAGATTTAAGTTAAAGTGAAATAACTGAGACACCCGGAAGAAGCATGGCACGAGGAACTAGAAGCATCTATCCTGATGGAGGAAATAAATGGTTCGGTTCGAAATCCCAGTCACCTGAAGAAGGCCGTAACGTACAGCCGAAATGTTGTGAATATGGCAATGAAGATGAGGACAACTGTCTGAATAATGTAAATAATGCAAGTAATCTTAATACCTCATCTCAGAGATATAAACAGATATCGAATCAAGGACTTAAATAAGTTTTTATTTGGGAACTATTTTTTATACAAATAAGTCTATATATTGTATATTGCTATTGTTATTGTTGTCTAAATTTGGTATAATATCTCATCTCAGAGATATAGAGGCTAAAACGTTGCGAATATAGCAATGAAGATGGCGATAACAGCCCGAATAATGTAAATAATTCAAGTAATCTTAACAGCTCATTTCAGATATATAGACGTCGAAATGTTGTGAATATGGCAATTCTTATGAGGATAACAGTCCGAATAATGTAAATAATATAAGTAATCATAATACCTCATCTCAGAGATCCAGTCACCTGAAGAAGGCTGGAGCGTACAACGGCCGATACGTTGTGAATATGGCAATGAAGATGAGGATGACAGTCCGAATAATGTAAATAATATAAGTAATAATAATAGCCTATCTCAGAGATATAAGCAGATATTGAACGAGTGCTTCTTAGACGAAAAACTACCTCCTGGCATGCTTCATTTCAATTCGTTTAAAGCGTTTATCTGTCATTCTTGCCTTTGCTAAATATATATTTTCTGATTTATTCTCACTCATTTCCGCTGGCTACAAGTTTAATACACGAAGGTTCTGGTATTCCGAAGGGTTCCATTATCTTAGGAAGAATACGATCTTTTTTGTTTATTTCATTAAAAAGATGATGGCTGTTCGTACCAACAATATGGATGAATTACAAAATCTATATTGTGCGCGGATACTCTTAGCATTGTTTAACGGACAATTCTGCCTGTCTAGTTTTGGCCAGCATCTCGCTGTCCATTGTCCTGTAATATTAGTGTCAGATCCGGTCACAAAAAATAAGAAATGAGAATAAAACCGTATCAGTAAAAAAAAAAGGAAATGTTTATTTTTAGAATATACAGGTGAAAATATAGTTATAAAGTTAATGATATCCTGGAATAGCAGTTTTAGTATGTGCATATATATATATATATATATATATATATATATATATATATATATATATATATATGTGTGTGTGTGTGTGTGTGTGCGTGTATAACATCACACATGAAATGGACAAAGTGTCTGACAATTATTTTAAAAATAAATAATATGTATAAAAATAAATAATACGTATAAAGTGATCGTATAAATATAAAAAAAATGTCTCAATATATATATATATATATATATATATATATTAACTGATTTAAAATATGGTTTCTTCAAAACTTCAAATTTAATTATATAATTAAATTAAAAGCATTAGTTATGTTTCATCTTCAAGCGAATTTTGGAATAAGTTATTTTTAAATTTACTGAGTTTTAAACGACATACAATTCATAATGTTTTGCTTCCAAGGATACAGAGAAATTCAATCATAAATTCGCTTGAAGAACTACCAGAACTAATGCTTTTAACTTAATTATATAATTACATTTGATATTTTTAGCTTCGGTTTCTTGAAACATGGTAATTCCTGTGTAGCGAAGAAACCATATTTTAAATCAGTTAATTTATAATATTTAGGCTCTGTAAATTTACATTGAGCACTGTTTTGTAAAAATAAAAATACCTATAAGAACACCGGATTATATATCTTACTGTTCTTTCTTATTACTAATATATATATATATATATATATATATATATATATATATATATATATATATATATATATATATATATTAGGTTAGTGCAAAAATAATGACGTAATAATGTCGTTTTTGACGTATTTTTTAACGTCAAAAAACGACATTATTACGTCATTATTTTTGCACCAACCTAACACACACACACACACACACACACATATATATATATATATATATATATATATATATATATATATATATATCGAGAGAGAGACAGACAGACAGACAGACATACATAGAGAGAGAGAGAGAGAAAAAAGACAGAAAGAGATATATATTACTAATGGATGGCTGCTCGTATCCAAGTGTACCTTTTTTTAGCTATCTAATCCCTGTTGCAGACGACTGTCCAGGCAAATTTGTCTTTTTCAATTCCAACAGAGACCACCTGCCGTTTATACTAAAACTATGCTTATATCTCTGAGATAGGCTATTATGATTACTATGCTTCTATGTATTAGGTCGGTGCAAAAATAATGTCGTTTTCTCACATAAAGTTGAACGTCAAAAAACGACAATATTTTTGCACCAACCTAATAAAACTATGCTTCTGGCGTATTATCCTGTCTGATCATTTTCTGTACACCCACTTTTTTTTTGGCTAACAATAGATATATAGATATATCTATATTTTTATTCATTTCTTGTTCCTTCACGTTTTTTCTTTTCATTTCATTTTATGTAAAAATCTTTTATTATTATTATTCTTATATATTCCATTTTTTCCTCCCATTTTTTTTCCTCGTATCATATTCTAAAACCAGCCCATCATTCTACAACTGACAACTTGCTCCGACAATTTTGGCTACACGCGAGACATCTTTCCCTCTCTCCAAAGTATAACTCTCTTTAACTATGTTTATAATCTCACCCCACTACCCAGGAAAAGGACTAGTAATAATAGACCTGCCTAACGCTTTTACACAGATCAAAATTTCGCACATCGAGAATTCAGAATTTGTTTTTTGATAAAAATAAGATTTCCACCGGAAAATACACCATCTGTAAAAAATATCTGTCGGTGAGTAATTCCTATTTCTGTGTTTTTTCCTCGGTCCTTTGATAAAGGACACCGGTGTGTCCGAAAATTCCGAACTTTCTCTTCGTTTTTCATTTCCGTCATATGGTTAATAATTAATATTCAATAAATGTTTATCGTACTGATTATATTGGTACCCTTTCGTTTGTCCTTGTTTTATTAGCAAACCTATCTATTTTACATGTTATGAGAAGCACACGTAAACGCTTTTTACCTATCATGTACTTTTTTATTTATATATATGATAATGGACACTCCCGTCGTTTTCGACGTATGTTTGTCTTTCAGTTCAGTTTTCAGAGTTATGTTTCGTTTGAGACAACCATCCTGCACGGGATTTGCAAACAAAGCAGGTATTTCTCCAGCTTGCTCGGTTTTCAACAGCAAGTTCGAACTACTCTATAGGGAATTTTGCAGCAATTAAATTGTATTAAAGTTTAGCCTTGAAATATAATCAAGGACGGCATACGTTACACTTAACATGAAAAAGTTTACTATACATATATATACTATATATAAGTAAACATTGAAGTCAACACTCAGGGGAGACAGGCTGTTTCATGATGGACGCAATCGTCAGGACGCCTGAAGATTGCGTTCAGCATGAAACAGCCTGTCGCCTCTGAGTGTTGACTTCAATGTTGACTTTTATATTTATATTTACATATGCTCTATCTCTAATATTCAGCACTTTATCCCATAGCACTTAAAACTATATATATATATATATATATATATATATATATATATATATATATATATATATATACATACATACATATATATATATATATATATATATATATATATATATATATATATATATTGCTGTAAAGCTTCATGAATACAAGTTGTACTACAAATCACAAGGAAGAAATGACTAAGTATTCTTGATTTCTGTTACTCGGAAATTGAGTGTAGTTCTATAAATAATAATAAAAAAAAAATATCTACATAATTTCTTGAATATTCGCTTTCGGCTATTCGATTATTCATATTGGTAATTCTCAGATTACAAGACATTAATTGTTTCAGACAAAAATATAATTATATATTTTTTAGTGCAAGAACTTTATTGCCTTTGTCTATTCTGATGCCATAACGAATGGGGCAGAGTGTATATGAATTTCTCTCAAGGCGAAATGTACTAATCAGTTGTTAATTATAGCGACAACACTAATTAGATATATGTGCTCAGTATATATATATATATATATATATATATATATATATAAGTAAAAAATCATAAATCTAATTGATATTGATTTTTTGATGGTAAACATGTTTTATGGACACAATATACATAGAAACACAATGTCATCTCTCTCTCTCTCTCTCTGTATATATATATATATATATATATATATATATATATATATATATATATATATATATAATAGCTGGCCAATCGTATTCGAGGATACCCGGCTTGCCAATCATTATTGCATAAGCCCGATCAGACATATTTGTGTTTGGTCAACAGGCACAAAGCCCACTTGTGCATCATACTGCAACTATGCTGAGGAAACCCTAGTTACAGTTTCTGGTAAAGAAAGCGTGGTCAACAATTTGAACAAGGCCAGCACACACACACCCTCGGCCACGATGACTTGTGACTTTGCACTAGCACAGGTATTGACGACCTGCAACCCAAGATATGGTTTTCAGGCACTTTCCATAGGTGCTGCACGCAGGGATATATATATATATATATATATATATATATATATATGATTGAAGAAATATAGTTTTAAGGTGTGCTATATTTTGGGGCTAAAGTTCTCAATACCAGAGATAGAGCGTATGTAAATACACACACACACACACACATATATATATATATATATATATATGATGAACATTGAAGTCAGGCGGTCTGACGATTGCGTCTAGCATAAACAGCCTGTCGCCTCTGAGCTGACTTGAGTGTTCACTTTTATCTCTCTCTCTCTTTCTCTCTCTCTCTCTCTCTATATATATATATATATATATATATATATATATTACTTATATTTTTTACATTATTCAGGCGTTTATCCTCATCTTCATTGTCACTAGACGTTGGTTAGATCCAGCGACTAGACTCAACGATTTGTGAGTTCAATACCTGGCCACACCAACTGGTGAACCAAAAACTTGGAGAGTTGAGTTAAAGGGAAATACCTAAGACATCCGGAAGAAGCATGACACGTGGAACTAGAACAATCTACCCCGGTGGACGAAATAAATGGTTCGGTTCGAAATTCTAGTAACCTGAAGAAGGCCGGAATGTACAACGAGCGAAACGTTGTGAATATAGAAATGTAGATGAGGATAACAGTCCGAATAATGTAAATAATGCAAGTTAATTGTAAGCAGTACACGTTAAAGAAATTAACAAAGTCAAAAGGAAATGGGTTAATTTCGTTAGCAACAAAGAAAAGATTATTGAAATTCTATGTAATATCAATCCTCCCATATGACAGCGAATGCTGGACAATTTCCTCGCAGATGAAGAATGGTTACGATTTCGATAGAGATGTGGTTCTGCAGTAGATTACTGGGAATACCATGGGTGGAACATGTTAACAATGAGGACGTTCTAAAGACAAATTGGAAGTAGATAGTCAGTGATACTTAAATTTTAAAAAACAAAAAAAAAAAAACAGTTAAATATTTTTGGAAACGTTATGACGATCTTTCCTAAATGATATAAATCATCCTGTGAGTGTTAGATTTTCCAAGCCATTTTTGGCTTGGAAAATCTAACACTCAAAGGATGATTTGAGAAAAATTGAAGACGGATGAATTTATGTAAATGGATGTCAGACCAAAGAGAAAGTAGGAGAAAGTGTCAACTGTTGATTGGTGGTACAAGTGATAGGAACTAGTGGAGAGCCATGATCGCCCGTGTCCTCAAGGGAAACGGCACATAAATGACAATGATGAATCTAGTTGTTTATACATATATATATATATATGTATATATGGACCCAAGGACTAGATTTCGAAGAATACGGCAGGAAGTTCGATTAAGACATTAATTTTCAAAACCAAATGCTTCGAATACGATCACCTTGAAGCAACTTCTCTTATATTCCGTTCACTTAAGAAAATACTTCTTTTTCTTCTCTTCTAGGCTCTTCATGCTTTCTTTCTTTCTTTCTTTCTTTCTTTCTTTCTTTCTTTCTTTCTTTCTTTATCTCTCTCGATCTCTGCACAAAGCGTTCATATATGCGAGTAAATTCTATCAACAGCCATGCATAGCTTCTCCAACCGTTCGACTGAAGCCTCGCCTTACAAAATCTCATGATTAGGCAGACATACCTCCAATCCGAATCTGACGGAGGAAACAAAGTAACATTTAAAAGAATATGAAGAATCATGGCACAATGGAATTCGTCGGCATGATTTTGCATTCGTTTGCCTTACGATTTCGTCTCTTTCCCAAGACTTTTTACGAGATCTGAAATGCTACGATCTGCTCAAAAATGGCCTAATAAAGGGAGAGAAAAGAATAACACACACGCATGCACATATACCGGGTGTAAGAGCATTATATATATATATATATATATATATATATATATATATATATATATATATATATATAAACCTACAATATATATATTATATGATAAGAAAAATAATTTTAATTTTATATCAGGAATAGATCGTGTATATAATTAAGAGCATATATATATATATATATATATATATATATATATATATATATATATATATATATATATATATATATATATATATATAAGAGCAATTACAAAGTTCAAGAAAAAAAACAGTCGCTATTCTTTATATCCACTCATATATATATATATATACATGTCAACATATGTATATATATATATATATATATATATATATATATATATATATATATATATATATATATATATATAGTTGGATTGATGTAAATAAAATTTAACTATCACTGATATTGAGCAATTTCCAAATTTATATTTATATACATACACATTTCACACACATACATACATATATATATATATATATATATATATATATATATATATATATATATATATATGTGTGTGTGTGTGTGTGTGTACACATGAATGTCATAAAAGATGAACAGGTTTCAAGAAGACTGATGATAGCGATTGACATTGGATTTAAATTTTTGATGATTGTAGTTTTCTTGGAAGCAAGTAAACGTAAGAGAGTTTCACAGGTGGGAAGTGCGAGAAAAAATTTTAGGAGTAGAAGTGGCGGTTACATTTAACTATTCAGACAATAGAAGGGTGGGTCCTAGATGCCAATCTTGTAGCACGTTCAAATCCACATCGTCGTCATCAGAGCAACCTCTATGAAAATATTTAAGGATTATAGTCTCAATATCATCCCCTTGCCTTTTATACGATAAAATATTTGCAATTTCTCTTTTTGTCTTTATGAATTTTTTTTATCGATTTACTTCTTGGGGGTAAAAATTATGTGCCTTTGTCTTACGCTTTTGCGTTGTTGTGTCATTTGAATTGGGTTTATTTGGACTGTAATTATCCTTGAGTCCAATTTTGAGTTTCGCGTATGAAGGACTCGTCAGCAAAATCTGGTTTGGTTTGATTTGTTTTACGGTATATCAACCACAATGATTTATTTAATGTCGACAAGATTTTTATTGCTGGTAAGTTTTTTTTTAATCTATCTCAGTAAATATTGGTTTGGTTTGGTATGTTTTTTTTATGGTAAATCAACCACAATGATTTATTTAATGTAGACAAAATTTTTATCGTTGGTAATATTTTTTATCTATCTATCTATCTATCTATCTATCTATCTATCTATCTATCTATCTATCTATCTCAGTCTGTTTATATCTATCTATCTATCTATCTATCTATCTATCTATCTATCTATCTATCTATCTCAGTAAATATTGGTTTGGTTTGGTTTGTTTTCTGGTATATCAACCACAATGATTTATTTAATGTAGACAAAATTTTTATCGCTGGTAATATTTTTATCTATCTATCTATCTATCTATCTATCTATCTATCTATCTATCTATCTATCTCAGTCTTTGCTTATCTAACTTATTCTTTTTCTATCTATCTATCTATCTATCTATCTATCTATCTATCTATCTGTCTATCCAGTGGGTTATTTAATGCTGACAAGATTTTTGTTGCTGGTAATATATTTCCAAAAATGTATTGCTGGTAATAATTTTTTCAAAAATATATTGCTGGTAATATTTTTCTCAAAAATGTATTGCTCGTAATATTTAAAAAAAAAATGTATTGCTGGTAATAATTATTTAAAAAAGGTAAAAAAATGTATTGCTGGTAATATTTTCCCTTCAAAAATCTATTGCTATCAATATTTATTTTCCACAAAAAAATTTTTGCTGGTATTAAAACCTATTTTTAAACTTTCCTAATATTAGTTAGTAGTTAGGGCCCTAATAGGTTCTACTACTCCGGGTCAGAGTAGACCTTGAACAGCAGCAATTAAGAGGTGCTTCAACGCTCCTCAAAACCTCCTGATCAGAGGCCTTGTGAACGTAGTTTATCGTATTAGCCAGGACGCGTAAAACTGTATAATGAGATTAGGAAAGAGACTGTTGATATTTCTGTTATGCCTAATGAGGAAAGGATTATTGGAGAATAAAAGACTCACAGGAGGTATTGAATTAAAAATTGAATATTAGCAGCAACCGCCGGTTGGCGAAATGTACAGTTTGTCGCAAAGATACGTCATTTGACACTTTTCTTCATCTGTTAACTGTTGTCATTCGAGTTTTCTCAATGGGTAGTTGCAAAAATTTTCACGCCTTTGAACGTCATAATTCCTAGTATATTTACGTGTTTTATTTGCCGTTATCGATTTGTGCCATATATATATATATATATATATATATATATATATATATATATATATATATATTGAGAGATTCCCATTCAATCAAAACTGCAAAGATATATCGCTCTCAAAAAGCATTAACCTTAATGGGCGCATATATTATGGAAGTTAATGCTTTTATTTCGACATTAGCATTGAAATATACAAAATCGTTCTTTTTTTCGCATTTTCGCGGCATAATTCTTGGCGTCTTTTAACGTTTTCCTAGACTTCTCGGAAGCCAGATCTTACTAGAATATTATAATTTTAAGGGGCGATTTTTTTCAGTGCAATTTGACGTATTTGGTGAAAGCGATAACACGCCAAACAAAGACGAGCAAAGCGCCAAATGTTTCCAATTTCTAGATGCATACTTTTAGAAAATAGTGCATATTGCTATCGGGTGACTTTAACGAAGTGGTTCGAGGTTTGGGATTTAATGTCTCCATTATTATTAATTTATACACACACTTATCGATTTTCTTGACAAAGGTTAAATCCCTGTTTGTCTATATTATATATATTTTAATGTTTAAGAAATGAGAACAAAATTAAATGTTTTTAAAATCTCAGAATACAAAAATAAACCTGTGGCTGGAGATATAAGCAGTCATCTTGAGTGATTATATTAAATTCGGAATTTTGAGTGTCAGATAGTCGTATAACCATGTTGTACAAGTGTCGAGCACTACAATCTCTGAATTAGAGTTTCATATATGAAAGAGCCAAACATTATTTTAAGAAAGTGGCATAGCCTATGTGTATGTATATATATATATATATATATATATATATATATATATATATATATATATATATATATATATATATATGTGTGTGTGTGTGTGTGTGTGTGTGTGCGTGTGTGCGTGTGTTTGCGTGTGTGAGTGTGTGTGTGTGTGTGTAAGCTGCGCCACTTTATTAAAATAAAGCTTGGCTCTTTCATATATATATACCAAGTATAGGATTGTTGTATACGTAATAAATTCCAATAATCAACAAATAATATTCTTAAAAGAGTTCTCAATACAGAGTTGAGTAAATACAATTATTCATTCGAAAATTATAACATAAATATGTTATAAAATCTTGTATTATCAAGCGATGGTTTTGAAAGTTCTGAAACAAAATGGCTATTTTTGTAGTGATTTTATAACATATTTATGTTATAATTTTCGAATAAATAATTATATATATATATATATATATATATATATATATATATAATTATTCGAAAATTATAACATAAATATGTTATATATATATATATATATATATATATATATATATATATCTTGCGTTCGAAAAAGAGCTTTTTATTAAGGACACAGAGTCCCGAGCGCTTTCGGCTACACTTAGCCATTATCAAGGATGATTTCATTCTATCACGTTAATTGAATCTGTGCGTTATGTATATGTTTTTAGTATGGTTTTATGTTTGAGTTGTGTGTATGTATCTAGAGTTATAGAGATGTTTATTTTCCGAACACAGTTAGCACATTGTGGCCGTGTTCGTAGTCAATATTTTTAAGACTTCGCTTTTTCTTTTTTATTATTAGAGTTTCCATTATTTTTAATCTGTTGTTACAAGTCGATGAGGTTTTAGGTTTGTATTTTCTACTAATATGATTCGAATGGAATCGAGTAGGTTTGTGTTTAAATGGGTTCTAATGGAGCTCTTGTCAGATAGTTATAGGTAAGGCGTCCGGATAGGCATGTAGTTGTGTGACCGATGTAATTGTTTATGAGTTCGTTTTGATCAGAAACACAGTTCCTTAAGGGGCATTTGAACTCATAGATAATGTTCGTTCGTTGTAATTTTGACTTAGCTGGTGTTTTATTATTTTTGAGGATAAGGTTAGATGTCTTAATTTTTTTTATAGTAGATAATTTGATTTTTTATTCGGGTCAGTTGCTGTAATGTATTTCTTTATAATGTTTCTAAGGGAAAATTCATCTTGTTAGTAGTCAATGTGTATTCGTTTTTTGTAGAAAATATTTATGTAATTTTTGGCTATATGCTCACTGTCGTTGTTATTTGCTTTGGGGAGAAATAGTCTAACTTAGTGGTCTATGAGGTAGTTAGGGAAGCCATTGTTAACTAGTGCCTGTTTTGCATTATTGAGTTCTTTAAGGAAGAGTAGTCGAGAGGATGAATTCTTGTGTGCGCTTTTTACTCTGTCCTTAGATTTACCTACGAACTTAGTAAAAAAAAAACAAAAAAAAAACTGCCATTCTTAGATGTTCTCGTAGAATATAGTAGTAACACTTTATCACCTCATAATATAAAAAAAACCCATCAGCAGAAACTCTTGCCACCTTAACTTTAAAAGTGAATGGCCACTCAGATCCAAAATAGCAGTAATAAAAAACTTCCTAAAAAAATCAAATTAATTATCTACTATAAAAAATCAAAATAGATAACATTATCCTTAAAAATAATAAAACACCAACTAAGTCAAAATTACAACGAAAGACCATTATCTATGCCCCTTAAGTTTAAATGCCTCTTAAGGAACTGTGTTCCTGATCAAACCGAACTCATAAACAATTACATCGGTCACACAACTACATGCCTATCCAGACGCCTTACCTTTCAACTATCTGACCAGAGCTCCAATAGAACCCATTTAAACACTCGCACAAACCTACCAGATTCCATCGAATCATACGAGTAGAAAATACAAACATAAAACCTCATTGACTTGTAACAAAAGATTAAAAATAATGGAAGCCATAATAATAAAAAAAGAAAAAGCCAACTCTTAACAATATTAACTACGAACAAGGCCACAATGTGCTAACCGTGTTCGTAGAATAAAACACCTCTATAACACATTAAAGGCATACACATAACGCACACACTCAATTAAACTGAAAAAAAAGCATCCTTAATAATGGCTAAAAGTATAGCCGAAAGCGCACGGAACTATAGAACATTTGGACAGTTTCTACACACTCTGTGTCCAGAAAAGAAAGCCCTCGTTCGAACATAAGAAAAATTAAATAAATAGCTTAACCGTAGTACCTTGTCTGTCGTTTTTAATGAAACATGGATAAATGCCCACTCAGAACCAAAATAGCAGTAAGAATAAAAAAAAGTTTGTGATTCATTGAAAGATTTTTTGTAATACGTTGTCACTTTTAGTGATTTTTGGGGCCCCAGGCAGGTCTGGACACGTTTCGATCCGGCGCCGTCGAAATTTTCAAAAATTGGCACATTTCCTTCTATTTGGACAAATGAATAGAATGAAACATTTCATCACTTTTTTTTAAACAATTCGGTCTCTATAACCAACCCATACTAAAAATAACTACTTAATTCAAATATTACAATTTTTTAAAACAATATGGCAGTTAGATTTTGCATAGTGACGTTATGACTGTAGTTTTAAGGCCTATCTAAACATCTGTATCCATTTTTTCACCTATCGCAATAAACGGATTCTCTCTCAGAGTGGCCTTGTGTCTTGAGCACCTGTAGGGATTTAAGCTTAACCAGACCTCAAGTGGGACTCATACATACGATCCATCACTAAAAATCCGAGAAAATGGTCGGTTCCCTGTACCGCTACAATAAGTACTGGACTCCTCCTGTTCTCCTATACGATAACAAGGGACATATAGACTACTGCTGCCATATATGGTCAGGAGCTTCCCAGTTTCCGATAGAGTCTCCGCGTGGGTGACTAAGCATTCCACCTAGAACGCTTTTCGCACAGAAGAAACATCGTAAGATTCTAACTGCTCCTATCAATGGAAAGTCTTCAGACGAATTACATTCCTTAGTTCCAACAATTCTAACGATTACCGCTAAGACCCGCCATGACACGCACATTGCAGTGAACTACGCTCATTTCATTCATATTCTACTGGTGCGATGTAAGTTCCACCCGAGCAGCTACTTCGCACGAACCGGTACTTTCCCCGATCACTAAAAACTTTGCTAGTTCAAGTCTAAGGTCAAACGTTATCTCCACTACATATCTTCATAATCTCTGCCTCTTACTCTGTCAATCTCTACTTTGAATGGCTCTTGGGCCTTGTACATTGTGAACATTATTTTTTTTTTAAAATAGTTGAATACGTCACTCATACAGGAAGAGATTCCTGGATAATGAAGACGACTTCATATCTCCTGGGCTATCAGTGATTTATTTGTACTTTCTAGGCTTCAATGTCCTCACAGTATTCGATCTGGAATTTTGGGATTAAAAGCATCAAAACGAGAAAGAGATTTCAAACATAAATATCACATTTTTATTTGTGAAAAATGAAAAAAAAGACAAAACTTTCGTTAATTTCCCTTTTTATTTCGTATTGAACAATCAATTAAATTTAGAAATTCTTTGTTAGTGTTAAGTTAAAGTGTAGTGTCTTTGTTAGTGTTCAATTAATGTGGCAAAATAATGTCTGACATGAAAATGCATACGAAAAAAGTGTTTGTAAATGAAGATATGAACTTGACATATTTCACAAAATGTCTCAATAAAAATCATAAGCAGGAATGCGAGTCATTATTTAAAGAAGAGGGTACAAATGAATATATTCAAATATGTAATGTTTTACTGTATATTTACATAAACAGACATAACAATTTATTGCATATAATAGGGTCTTTTATTACAAAACTTTGACTGTCAGAAGACAAAATCTTAATAGGGACACATAAAGTAACCACATTTTTTAACATTCTAAAATTTTTAATATTTTGAACATCTTTAACAATTTTTAGCATTTTTGACATTTTTTTTAAATTTTTAATTTTTAAACATTTTTAAGTATTTTTTAACATTTCAAAAATTCTTGAATATTTTAAAAAAATTTAACATTTTAATATTTTTTAATATTTTTAACATTTATAACATTTCTTTTTAAAAAAAATTAACTTTTTTAACATTTTTTAAGATTTAAAAAAAAATTAACATTTTAAAATACTTAACATCCTAATTTTTTTTAATTCTACTTAGCATAGAATATCCTTAATATTAAATTTGTCTTTTCTTCTCCCTTGCGTGTTGATATCCATTAATCTATCTCTGAAAGTACGTCATCCATATCCCGTTCCTTTCATCTATCCCCCCTTTCTTATTTCCTTATGGCAAGAATTTAAGCGGCCTTATGGAGCATTACATCAAGGCTAGAAACCGGAAGACTAAAATTGCGAGAGAAGATACTATTAGAATAGAACCCTAAAATGATGAGACCTACTTGCCAATCTAGTGCTGCGCTTACACTGATGGTGTCGAGTTATCAAATAGAAGTGATCCGAAGACGGAATGTTATAAAAAAATGCGTAGAAAAAGCACAGCTGTGTTCCGTCGGTGGGAAAGTGATTGACGCCGAGATGCCAGATCAGGACGATAAGGTTGCAAATTAGATAAGAAAGAAAGAAAGAAAGAAAGAAAGAAAGAAAGAAAGAAGGAAAGAAAAAGGAGTGAAGAACTGAGGCAGATTTGTAAAATGCAAAAAAGACAAAAGAAATTGGCATAGAATATCCTTAATCATAATTTTCTCCTTGCTTCTTCCTTGTGTGTTGGTGTTCATTAATTTATCTCTGAAAGCACATCATCTATATTCCGTTCCTTTCATCTCTCGTTCATTCATTTTTCCATATTACCAGAATTTAAACAGCCTTAAGAAGCATTACATGAAAGCTAGAAACTGGAAGACGAAAACTGCTAAAGAAGGCACTATTAGAATAAAAACCTATAACGATGAGACCTACCTGCCAATCTAGTGCTGCGCTTGCACTGATGAGGTCGAGTTATCAAATAAAAGTGATCAGAAGACGAACTGCTATAAAAATATGCGTAGAAGAAGCACAGCTGGGTTCCGTTGGTGGGAAAATGGTTGAAGCCGAGATGCCAGATCAGGACGATAAGGTTGCAAATTAGATAAGAAAGAAAGAAAAAAAGAAAGAAAGAAGGAAAGTGAAGAACTGAGGAAGATTTGTGAAATGCCAAAAAGACAAAACAAATTAGAAATATGAATAAAGGAAAGTTAAGTGAGCGGAATATTAAAAAGGAAAGAAGAGGAAACAGAAAGCGGAGAAGGAATGAACAAGAGGAAAGAAAGCCCCTCCCCCCCCAAAAAAAATGGCATCAAGGAAGATAACTGCGAAATTAGGACCCACAAAAGGAAAAAAATTGTCCCGAGAAAAAAAGAAAACGGTTATATTATTGCTGTGCGAATACTTCATCACACTATGTCACAAACTCCATCTGCTACAGAGACACGTACACAGAGCTACGAATTGAAACACACAAACACATACGCATACACAAGCGCGCGCTTATACAGACACATCGTCCCTTAAGAATGAATCGTGCAGGTTCAAATGATCTACCGTTGTCACTGTCTGGTTGATGAAGTGTTTTTTTTTTTTTTCTGCTTTTTCTTGTTAGCAAACTCGCCGGCTGACTAAGAACTCCAACTGCCTGGCTGTCAAATCGATATCAGACCACTGAATCAATCCATAGACACCAATGTTTGATATGCGAACATAGCGATGGTAACGCTCGACTCTTGCTTCGTTTGGTCTCCCTTGAATATAAAACTTACAGAACGTTTCCTTCCTCGACAACCACAGCCTCTTCTTCCGGTTCACCAGGCCACTGAGCTAACCAATACTCCCCCAAATTCTTTTCCATTCATGAACGCCGAATAGTGTAATTTTCTAGCCGGAATTCTGATTTTTTTCTCTTCTTTTTCTTTGATTTCTTACTTCTTCTTTGTACACGTCTATTTCCCCTTCTCTTTTTCCTTTCTTCTTTAGTTTCTTTTTCTTTGTACATGTCTACTTTTTTTCCTTTTTTTTCTTTTCTTCTTTGATTTTTCACGTCTTCTTCTTTGTACATATCTTCTCTTTCCTTCTCTTTTTACTTTTTTTTTTTGATTTCTCGCGTCTTCTTCTTTGTACATGTATACCTTTTCCTTCTTTTTTTCTTTTCTTCTATGAATTCTCACGGCTTCTTTGTACACGTCTTCATTTCCTTCCCTTTTTACTTTTTATTTTGATTTTTCGCGTCTTCTTCTTTGTACACGTCTACTTTTTCCTTCTCTTTTTCTCTTCTTCTTCTTTGGTTTCTCAAGTTTTTCTTCTTTTTACACGTCTTCTTTCTCTTCTCTTTCCCTTTCTTCTTTGGTTTCTCACGTATTCTTTTTTTGTACGCGTCTACTTTTTCCTTTTTTTTCCTTTATTCTTCTTCTTCTTCTTCTTCTTCTTCTTTTTCTTCTTCTTCTTCTTCTTCTTCTTCTTCTTCAATTCCTCGCGTCTTCTTCTTTGGACACCCCTACTTTTTCCTTCTGTTTGCCTTTTTTTTTTCTTCTATGATTTCCCACCTCGCCTTTGTCCTCGTCTATTATTTCTTCTCTTTCTTTTTTTCTTCAATTGCTCTCTCCCGTCTTCTTCCTTGTACACGTCTAATTTATCCTTTTCTTTTTTCTTTCTTCTTTTTTGCTCCGCGTCTTCTTCTTTGTTAAGTCTATTTTTCATTCTCTTTTTCCTTCTTCCTTATTTCTCACGTCTCCTTTGTACACGTCTGTTTTTCTTCTCTATTTTCCTTTCTTCTTTTACATCTCACGTATTCTCCTTTGTTCTTTCCCCCCCCCCTTTTTTTTTCTTCTTTGATTTCTCATGAACTCTTGTGTCCGCATCTCTTTCTTCTCTTCTCTTTTTCTTCTTTCATTTCTCACGTTGTCTTCTTTGTCCTTGTCTGTTTTTATGTCTTCTATTCATTTCTTCTTCGTCTTCCTTGTACTTGTCCAGCATAAACTCAATCACTTTTTCTCATTACCAATCTTGTTTTTCGTTTCTGGTCATCCAGTCAAGCCAAAGCGATGTGGTCAAGCATAAAAGAAACTGGTTCCATCAAAGGATTCTTTTCGGGCTGTTTGCTGAACCATTGATCACACTTTTCTATTGATCACACCGTCCGATCGATTGATTTGCGAAAATTCATAAATCTGGTCGGCAGTCCACTTGTCAACGATTATAAAATGGGAAATGCTTCTCGATCCGGCATTTCGAGGCAATGTTTCTTTCCCTTCCTCTTCACCGGTTTCGAAAAAGTGTATTAATAATTCTTTTCAAGCTACTAAAGTCGAGACGACGACATATTCGACATTTAAAAGTCAATGGATATTTAAAGCATAGCAAGCGTTAAAATTTCCATGAGAAACACAAATAAAAAAAATAAAAAATGGATGAAAGGTTGTGTTTTTATTGGCGTTCATGTTGGTTTATTTTTAATTTTATTTTCGAAGTTTATTTAAAGCCGATCGATATAAAAATCAAATAGCGTTGGCCGAACAAGTGTTCTTGATTAAATAACACATTCACTGCTACCTCTGATGTTTAGATCCTTACATAATGCTATCAAGATTTGTTAGGTGTCACCTCTTAATTGTCCATTCTATACCGGGTGAGGAGGTAGCCCGAGTTAGGGTCCCAGCTATGGACAAATAGTGAACCCCAAAACACTATAAAGTATAAAAATAAATTTATATAGCAAAAATATCAGCGATATATTTTTATATATTAAAATGGCCAAGAGTACTTATTTATAGCAAAATGACCAACGGTACATTTTATCTGTAATTAAAGGTTTACAAAATATTTAAATTTCTGCATTAAATAACCCATAGATGTTGATATGCCACTAAACAAAATCAACCAAACCAAACCAAACCAAACAAAACCAAACCAAACCAAACCAAACAAAACCAAACCAAACCAATCAAAATATTTAGATTTCGGCATTAAATAACCCGTAGAAGTTGATATGCCGCTAAACAAAATCAACCAAACCAAACCAATAAAAATATTTAGATTTCGGTATTAAATAACCCATAGATGTTGATATGCCACTAAACAAAATCAACCCAACCCAACCAAAACAAACCAGTCAAAATATTTAAATTTCAACATTAAATAACCCATTGATATGCCGCTAAACAAAATCAGCCAAACAACCAACATGACATTAATCCATATATCTTACACTTTCTGAGAGAAATCAAACTGCATTCCAAAATATAACTTCAACAAAACTACAACATAAAATACACATATCACGACCTCTCGTAGTTATGTCAACAAAAAATTGTATATAACTCTGAGTATCATCTACCATGTATTCAACTGTGAAAGAAGAATAATATTATATCATTTCTTTATTACTTCAAAGCCCCCAAGAAATTAAATTTCGGCATTAAATAAGATTGTTGTTGACTGGAAATCAAGAAACGGGAAAAGAGGCCCACAAGCGAGAAGTTCGGGAGAAGAAACTGTTAGAATAGAGTTTACAGTCGCATCTAGTAATTTCAACGGTCAAATTATGAGACCTTACCGCCAATCTAGTACTGCGCTTAAATTCCTGAAGTCACGGTGCCATAGAGAAAAGCTGATCAGAACAATTACAATGAAAATATTTATAGAAAAGACACAGGGAAGATATGTTAAGGTGGTAGGGAAGGGACTGGAGATGAGATGCCAGGTTAGTACGAATGAAATGGCAGTTTTTTCTTTGTATTTTATTAAGAATCTCTAAATACGTAGTAAAAGCACCAGACCAAATGTGATAGTGATATTCAATGCAAGAAATGTGTACGATAGATTCATACGAAAAATATTGTCTAGAACGTCACAGAGATCCAACTTTACTAGCAGAAAACTTAGGAATTGATTCCTTATAATCTTCACACATTATGCCAGAAGAAATCTTTTTTCCAAAAACACGCAACAAGTTACTATCCAGGGCGTCATGTTGATCGAAGGCAAAAAAGACAAGTTTCTCTAAAACGGTTAAGAGTACAGTTTCGTTTTGGAAGTGCTAAATTCCAGTCTTTTCTTGCCCCAGTAAACAACTGACTGTAGCTCATTTTTGAGATCAGCTGCCAATTTGACCTTTTCAAACAAATCAGACGAAGACAAGTAAAAATATGAGTGTCATCGGCATACATAATGAGTTGGACACTGGTGACATCAGAAAGGTCGTTGATAAATATTAAGGACATCGGTTCAAGGTTCAAGCCCTGGAGGCATCTGCAATATGGAGCGGCTGTTCAAGAGAACTCTCATTTCGCGATTCGATAAGTAAAACAGAATCACTTCAAAAATTCGCCCTGAAATAATTATATTAACTTTGGGAAGATGACCAGCATGAATAGCCCAGTGAAATGCCTTTGTGATATCCATAGCAACAGCCCAAATTTCTTATCTAAATTTTGACACTCTTTCAGTAATAAACATTAATATCTGAGCAAAGGACATAGAGAAGCAAAGCCATATTACTTTTAGCTGCGAGGTTAGATTTTGAATTGTTTCAGAGTTGGTTAGAATCTCTGGTACTCCTGCCAAGAAGAGGTAGATGGATAAGAGGCCGACAGTTAGAGAGGTCAGACGATTCGTTCTTAAAGACTGGAACTACAGAACAGGATTAAAATTGAAAATATCTTGACTCTTTAAAACTATTATTAAAATCTCTGACAACACTTGTTCTGATGAGATTCAACAAATCTCACTGTGAGGAACTGCTCATCTACTCACGCGATATTATCAATGTAACTTAAATATAAACACTGCACCGGTTAAATTTCAATTAGTGTTGTATAGAAATAAAGTGTCGCTGTGGAAATTGGGTTTGAACAAAGACCACCATTTCTATTCTATCCTCTATTACTATTCAGATCTCCAGTTCTGTTCTATCCTCTATTTTTTATACAGATCACCATTTCTATTCTATCCTTTATTACTATACGGATCAACATTTCTATTCTATCCTTTATTACAATTCGGATCACCATTTCTATTCTATCCTCTATTACTATACAGATCACCATTTCTATTCTATCCTCTATTACTATACGGATCACATTTCTATTCTATCCTCTCTTACTATGCGGATCACCATTTCTATTCTATCCTCTATTACTATTCAGATCTCCATTTCTATTCTATCCTCTATTACTAATCAGATCTCCATTTCTATTCTATCCTCTATTACTATTCAGATCTCCATTTCTATTCTATCCTCTATTACTATACAGATCACAATTTCTATTCTATCCTCTATTACTATTCAGATCTCCATTTCTATTCTATCCTCTATTACTATACAGATCTCCATTTCTATTCTATCCTCTATTACTATACAGATAACCATTTCTATTCTATCCTGTATTACTATACGGATCAGCATTTCTGTTCTATCCTCTATAACTATACGGATCACCATTTATATTCTATCCTCTATTACTATACGGATCACCATTTCTATTCTATCCTCTATTACTATAAGGATCACCATTTCTATTCTATCATCTATTACTATATAGATCTCCATTTCTATTCTGTCCTCTATTATCATACGGATCGCTATTCTTTATACTATTCACAATAATATTTCTCTATACAGATCACTACACTGATTACTATTCGGTGGCTACTTTTCGAGCGAGTATTATCGAGCAAGTACTATTATTCCGACTGTTATTCGAAGACGTCTGACACTAGTATTGCTCAACGGCGTTACTATATTTGTATCTGCGATTACAAAGTCTCTACTACAACGAGCACTACAAAAGTGACAACAAGTAATCGTTGGCATCACAAAACTTAGCATCAACATTTGATACATAAATTTACTAGCTTATGAGGAGAGTCTGATATGATACTAAACAGAAAGTCCATAATAATAATCCGAAGAAAATTATATGGATATTTTTGTGTAACGTATAATTGAAAAGGAGAGAAATATATGTAATCACAGCAAATATATTGGAATGAACTTTATCAAAACCCATAATCAACAACGTAATCTGGACAACAAATATTGCATCTGCAGGGACAGATATAAAATTGCAATTTCACATATAGTAAATAAATATATTGAATTACTTCTTAAACGCTCCTTTCGTTTATTTAATAAAAATACGTGTTTGATTTTATTTTATATTACCGTTAATATATATCAACTTTTTTTTCCATCTATCATTTTTGTAAGCAAACTCATATTTCCACTCTTCCAGAATTTTTATCTTCCACACCAAGGAACTGTTCACGAAGCCGTTTAGCGACTTTAAGTAAATTGAATTAATTTTCAAGAAGAAAACTTGGCAAACGCTAATCGAAAGTTCTTATTTATACCCCGTATACAGACAAGGGCTGAAAACTTCCGAGCCGAATTGTAAGAACTTTTGCTTGGTTAGCAAAGAGACAGTTTTTCTGCCGTTATCCCCGATGGAATATATCACCCCTTGTATGAACTTATTTCAGACATTTTGCTTCAATTCTTGCCTTCAGCTGCTTTAACTGAGAGCTGTACTTGTTCAAATCAAGGGTCTAGTCCTTCAGAAGGAACTCAAAGAAAATTCCAGCAAAACAATATTCACAGAGTCACGTTCTCCAGATAATGACTAAGTTGTGTTTATTTATTTATTTTTTTAATTATATGTTTATTTATTTCTTTCTTTTTTTAATTATGTGTTTATTTATTTATTTTTTTTAATTATGTGTTTATTTATTTATTGTTAGGTATGTATATTCATATAATGCAATTCAATATGTTTTATTTATTTATTTATTATGTGTTTATTATATGTTTATTTATTTATGCGTTTATTTATTCATTGTGTTTATTTATTTATTATACGTTCGCCAGACAGAGATTTGTTTCTGGTACGGTTGTGTTTATTTAATTTTATTTATTTATTTATCATTTATTTATTTATTTATTTATTATGTGTTTATTATGTGTTTATTTATTTATTATGCATTTATTTATTTATTGTCTTTCTTTATTCATACGTTCTCCAGATAAAGACAAGTTTCTTTTACTGTTGTGTCTATTTATTATGTGTTTATTTATTTATTATTTATTTAATGTGTTTATTATATATTTATGTGTTTAATTTATGTTTACTTATTTATCTATTATGTGTTTATGTGTTTATTGGTTTTATTTATTTAGTTATTATGCGTTCTCTAAATAAAGACTCGTTTCTGATGCGGTTGTTTTTATTTATTATGTGTTCATTTATTTATTTTGTATATTTATTTATATATTTATTTATTATATGTTCTGCAGATAATCACTCGTTTCTGGTACGGTTGTGTTTATTCATTTAATACAATTCAGTAGGTTTTTTTTAACTTCTGTGGAAGACACACACCAAAACAACTAACATAAACAAGCTGATACAAATGATATTCAACAATTGATTTGTATATTTTGAGAATGCTTACTACTGTTGAGAAGCAATAATTATTCTCACGCATGGGTGAGAGATCAGAATGCTAAACTTTCGATTTCTGGATTAACCATGTGTTATAGTCTTTGAGTGCTGAATTTAAACCCGTGAAGAAATCAGCGCAAACAGGAATTTCTTTAGCTTTTTTTTCATGTATACCGTCGGTGTTGCCCATTCACTATACTCAACTTTTTCAAGTACACCGGTTTTCTCTAATCTGTCCAATTCTTTATCTATCTGTTGATTTGAGACAAACGGCACATTCCTTTTCTTTTTGAATGCCGCCTGAGCGTTTTCTTTTACCGGGAATTTTGCCTCCATCTTGGTACACGTTTCCAAACCTGGAGAAAAAACAGTAGGAAATGTTTCCTTAAGTTTCTTTACTAATTTTTGGGCTTCTGAGTTTAAACTTTCAACTTTGTAACAGAAAGAATTTATCGGTAGATCCCATAATTGAAATTCTGTTATCCAATTTGTACCAAGTAAGTTCGTGGTATTTTCTATGACAAATAGTTTAGCTTTTCGCGTTTTTTTATTTAACGTGACGTTTGTAATAAATTCTCCAATAAATAGTATTTTTTCTCCTGTCACTGACCTCGCGATTTTATTTGTTTTCATTAAAGTTGGTTTCCTCAACTTTTTCCACGTATGCAAATTTATGATAGGTCGGAACCAGTGTCGAGTTGCACTTTTATTTTTTTTATTACTTATTTCGACGGTAACAAATTTTCTGCTTATTCCATCTCATCCTCGTCGCCAAGTGTGTTATGGAGTGCTTTCACAGTGGAGGCTTGTATTTTGTACTAAGTCGGTCCTAAAATAGGTTCGACGTACAAAAAGTTAGGAACTTGATATAATAAAAAATGATGCAGTAATCTAGTTGGGGTGGCTGATACTTTAATATCCGACTAACGGTCGTCCGGCATCGACTGACTGACCAACCCCTGAGCGACTCCGACTACTCCTACTTATTATAGGTGGGAAAGTCTATTAACAATAGAATAGGTGTGTTCCACTATACCATGGTTGATAGGTAAAAACTCGACCAGAGAGAAACGTCCATTTTTTTACGTGGTCTCTCGCATCCTCGTCCAGAGTACCGCTCGCCCGCCACGCGGAAAGAAGGCACAGGCCGGTGGGACCTTTCCCCTCCTCACGCGAAAGGAAGGCATAGGCTGGGCCTTTCACCTCCTCACGCGAAAGGAAGGCACAGGCCGGTTGGACATTTTGCCTTCTCACGCGAAAGGAAGGTACAGGCTGGACTTTTTGCCTCCTCACGCGAAAGGAAGGTACAGGCTGGACCTCTCGCCTCCTCAAGCGAAAGAACGGCACATGTCGGTTGGATCTTTCGCCTTCTCACCTAGCCTCTCTTTTCCTCAATGGTGTATAGCCAGTTCTTACGAGAAGGTTGCAACTGAGTAAAATTTGCTGACTGCTACAATTTCGTCTCATTATTATTATTTTTTTATTTAGGTAACGATCCGACCAAAGAATGGGTGAGGCGCGGATAGCGGCTCGGATTGAAGAATCGGAGAGCCGAGTTCGAATTCCAATCGAATCCATTACTTTCACTTACGTGCTAATACCCTTATGAAATGTATGAACCCTCAACTTCTCCCTCCCAGGAGAGGATTCTTGGATGGCAACTGATCTGCCACAGAAATAAATGGCAACCGACAGCTCGATGCAGCCAGCTTTTCCAGATCTCGTCTGTCACCAATCCCTTTTGAGCCGCAAGGTGGTGGTGGTGGTGATGGGCGTATCTGGCCAACTCGTGCAGCTTTGTACACCGAAATACAATTGACGTGGATGGCCTCATCAAACTCTCTCTGATTCACTGCCATCTGACCGCCCACAAGTATCCGGCAACAGGGAAGAGGAGGACGATCCCGATGATCGGATGTAGGCGGGTGCCGGCGTAGCACTAACCGGAAAACAAATATTAAAAATGCTGAAAAAAAAAACACGTCATTGATTTTTTGACCAATGGAATTACAGAATTATCTACTAATCAATAAATCAATCAATCCAAATAGACTATATCATAATGAGCCTCTTTCTTGTCACTTAAAATCTCATCTCATATTCTTTTATTGTTTATTAAGAGAGAGCACAATATAAAGTGAGGACAAACAGGGTTGTGATTCAATAAGAAAATCTTACCAGAGCGGAAGAGAATATATGGCCAATGTTTGGGCTATAAAATGGGTCATTTGGATGGGTAATTATTGTAAGGTATTAAAAAAGAAAAAAAAATACTACGTCTTATTTGATGCGATCAAATAAAGATACCGCTTCATTGGTGGGTCAGAGATTTAAGATTTAAAATGTCTGCGACTTAAAGAGTCAGTTACTTACAAAAATATAGCATAGCTCTCTGAGAAGAATCGCCATGACCATCCATATTAAATATCTGACCTATTTTTAATGTTTATGGAGTTAAATCTTGGATGAAGTCTGATTGCTTTATATGACGGTGTAAATGTCAATTTAAAAATAACGGATATTTAAGATCTACACGACAAGAAATAATGATGTGTACCTTCCTGCGATTGTAAACAGTAGTAAATTGTAATATATATAAATATATATATATATATATATATATATATATATATATATGTGTGTGTGTGTGTGTGTGTGTCCAAGTATAGGATTGGTGTATATGGAATAAATTCTAATAACCAACAAATACTATTCTTAAAAGAGTGCTCAATACAGAGTAGAGCAAATATAATTATTTATTCGAAAAATTATAACATAAAAATGTTATAAAATCACTACAAAAATAGCCATTTTGTTTCAACATTTCTGGTGTCTTATCAAGTGATGGCGTTGAATGATTCAATACCATCACTTGATAAGACACCAGAGATGTTGAAACAAAATGGCTATTTTGTAGTGATTTTATAACATTTTTATGTTATAATTTTCGAACATATATATATATATAAGCAATAAAATCGCAAATTACCTCGTAGGGCGAATAGTATATTTCGGATGAGGAAGATATCTGTCGTCTATCTTATCAACCTCGATGTGGACTGAGTTCGTGTCTATACATTTATAAAGGCTCCTATTACTTTTATCATTTTTTTTTCACTTCTCGATGAGGTTCTTTTGTTTTTATTTTCTACTAGTATGTTTTGGATGGTGTCTGATAAGTTTGTGTGTTTGACCAGGGTTATATTAGAACCCATTTAAGGGTTCTAATATAACCCTGGTCAGTTAGGCATGTAGTTGTGTGACCGATGTAATTATTTATGAATTCGGTTTGATCCGGAACACAGTTCCTTGAGGGACATTTGAACTCATATTAAAAAAAAAACTTAATATTGAACTTAATAATAAAAAGAAAAAGCCAACACTTAATAATATTAACTACAAACACGGTCACTATGTGCTGACTGTTTTCGGAAAATTAAACATCACTCTAACGCTAAAGACATACAAACAACCTATACATTCAATTTACATTAAAAATAAAATCATCCTTGATAATGGATAATGCTTAAAGCGCTCGAACTTACAGGGCATTTAGACAGTTTCTACACACTCTGTATCCCACCAAGAAAACAAAAAAATCATTTGTTCGAACACAAAATTAAATAAAAAAAAGCTTAATCGTAGTACCTTGTCTCTCGCCTTTCAGGAATCATGTATAAATGAAGGATTGCTGCCTAAATAATCAATATATATATATATATATATATATATATATATATGTAAAAGTGAATCTATACTCAGAGGCGAGAGGCTGTTTCATGCTAGACGCAATCGTCATACGCTCTATCTCTGATATTGAGCACTTTATCCCATAAATATACCAGACCATAAAACTATATATATATATATATATATATATATATATATATATATATATATATGTATATATTTATGTATGTATGTATGTATGTATGTATGTATGTATATGAATGATAAAAATGTACTTTAATGTATGCTATATTTATTAGCATTTTTTATTGGGAAAAAAAAAGAATGAGTTTGTGCGGAAAAGGGTTGCAAATTTTGTGGGCCACCACGGACATCTTCTCGCTACTGTCAAACGCAAAAAATTGTCTCTTTTGGACACATTACAATGCAAGACACCCTGCGCAAGACTAGGCACCGTTGATAGTAGACGTAGGGGAGGATAACGGCGCAAAAAAATTAGTTGGACAATGTCAAAAAATGGATAGATATGACTGTACCAGAATTGCTGATGGCTACCGTTAATAGACCCTTGTTGGAAAGAATTAGTGCGGCTTCTGCTTTCGGATCCGCCCTTAGGATTACAAAAGTCAAGGGGATGATGATGATGAAGATGATGATGATATTTATGAGTTAAAGTAATCAGTATATGGGATACAGCAAATGTATATACAATTATTTCAAGTCTATAAACCCTAGAACAATTTGAAACATGACCGTTAACGCTCACCAAAATAACTATTAGAATAATACAATAGATCTACCCATAATGTATTACTGGCCAACAATAGTCGAGTTAAAACACAACGTACATGGCCTGATGATTGTGTTTAATCACAAAACTGACTGTCACCTATATATATATATATATATATATATATATATATATATATTACAATGAATCATTCATACAAAAAGTAGATTAGTAAACTTAATGATATAAAATGGCGAAATCTATTCGCAAACAAAATTTTAAAGGTGCATTCACCTACAAATAACTCAATGACTATTATGATCCTTGTTTTTAAAAATTATATGCTGTATAATGTCTTTCTTTCTGTTATGGGAACTTACGCATAATAATAATGGACTATTCCTGACATTATAAATACTGCACCTCTCAAGAGGTATGGGAGGATATTGTAAGACGAGGAGAGATAATTGAGAGCATATTGTAAGGACACTGGAATAGTGATACTTGTCGAGACAGCATAGTTCACTCTAACCAAATCTGATAGTCATTACTAATACTTCTACTTCTTTGTATTATATTTCTGTTGTAATATATATATATATTTCATACCTGTGTTCGTGTTATTCTTTCATTGGTTCTAACCTTGGACCATCACCGTGGTACAAGGAACTTGGACCATAACACTTTCATACGGAAAGATTTTTCAACTGTACATTCAGTCATCTTCATGCATGGAAATTATTTTGTTTTTGGTAAAATTCAGGTAGCATCCGAGACGAAAAAAATAAATGCGAATCGAAATATATTTTCTTTGAAATGTGTTATTGTTAACGGATGCAAACTTTTGGAGCGTGTAATCGCAAAGCTAAGGTTGAATCTTTTGAAAATTTTATATATATATATATGCATATGCATGCATATTCACGCACAAGAGGGTGGGTCAATCCGTAGTATGGTTTACAGGCACTTTCCAAAGGTGTGCTGCACGCGGGGTATCGTCCCCCAACCCAGACCGATAACATGAGACAAATCAACCGTAGTGAGATTTGAATCCGGGTATCATGGTCAGAAAGCGATGCATGCATGCTTCGCGACGTAGAAATAATTGGACTGTTGTCCTAACCACGTGGCTCTCTCTCTCTCTCTCTCTCTCTGTATATATATATATATATATATATATATATATATATATATAGACTAGCAGCATGGCCCTGCGTTGCCCGTGCTTGATTCAAAAATCGTACGACTCATACAGCAATCGCTATCACTTGACTTAAAATATTTTTGCCCCTCCTTGTCTTTAAAGGAGTGCCCTTTTCCGTGTTGATGTTGCTACATGCCTTACTTCTTGCCTTACTTCTCACAATGCGAATTTTTTCGAAGCTCTATACTAAACATTAAGTCCTGTTACGAAAAAAGAATTAAAGAAAATGAACACAAAACGATCAGCTTTAAAAAAAAAGACTCGTAACTGGAAAAACCGAATGAAAAAAGAATGTTAACAACGAATACTTTTCACATCCAGCCCAGTTCTGCGGAATCAGAATCAACGTTGAGTTTAAGCAAGAGAATGTGCCAATTAGAGAAAAGTGCCATGCAGATTTAAATTTTTCCCACTTGTGACGAATACATCTATCGATTTTTTGACGTGCAAGCAAGCTAGTTAACATTCGTATCAGTCAGCTGTTGGCTCTCACTCTGGCCAGTAGAAAATAGCCGCAGACTACTTGAAAAGTGCCATAGAAGCATGAAAAATCGATTACTTCCACTATCGTTGGGAGTTGGGAAACGCAAAGACGTTCTTGGCCTTCCCGCTAACTTGGAGGATGTGCATGTAAATTTTGGTGTAAATTCGTCGAAAATTGCGGCCGTGCATTCTTTACACAGACATACACACACAGACACACACACAGACACACACACACACACACACACATCCTGCCTTTAAACTAGTGATCAAAAGTTTTTATAACGAAAACCAGCGACATGTCTGTCGGTCTCTAGGCCGGTGGAGTCTAATCTCATTTAACAACGATAGTTATTCAAACAAGTTTACCCACAAAATGTAACGTAATAAAACATAATTCACGAATCAAAATTAATTAATTGCGCGCGCAGACATATATATATATATATATATATATATATATATATATATATATATATATATATATATATGTATGTGTGTATGTGTGTGTGTGCCCAGCGACTTAGAAATACGTGTATTGGTGTCGAGACTGCGTGTTTAGACCAGAGGGCGTCAATGATCCCTGGTCCCTTTCAGGAGACACGTGGAAGTTTTGTTTGTGATCAAATGGATACTCAGTGGTCGGAAAGTTTCACGCACAGTCTATCTCCCTAAAAATGTAGCCGAATGTCCAAACATCAGAATTTCAAAGAAATAATCGCTTTTTTGGTTGATCCCAAAACCTTTCAAGTCACTTTTGTAAATAGTTTACGTTTGTTTTATATTTTGTGCGAACGTCTGTCATGGCTAAACCCCATTTCCTGAAACATACAAAATACCATTAATAAATGGCAATATTTATGCAAGCTTAGATTTTATTGATTAACTATTATATAATGAACTGTCTCTCAGGCGGTGGTGAGGGACGAATTTAACGCAATGACTATAAAATATTTACTAGGATCTTTTCATCATATTTGATTGAGTTTTTTTTCCGATATGGAATCAAAGTAAACTGGATGTTTGATCTTTAAATTATCTAATTTGCAACCTTATCGTCCTGATCTGGCATCTCGGCTTCAACCATTTTCCCACCAACGGAACCCAGCTGTGCTTCTTCTACGCATATTTTTATAGCAGTTCGTCTTCTGATCACTTTTATTTGATAACTCGACCTCATCAGTGCAAGTGGAGCACTAGATTGGCAGGTAGGTCTCATCGTTATAGGTTTTTATTCTAATAGTGCCTTCTTTCGCAGTTTTCGTCTTCCGGATTCTAGCTTTCATGTAATGCTTCTTAAGGCTGTTTAAATTCTGGTAATATGGAAAAAAGAATGAACGAGAGATGAAAGGAACGGAATATAGATGATGTGCTTTCAGAGATAAATTAATGAATACCAACACACAAGGGAGAAGCAAGGAGAAAATTATGATTAAGTATATTCTATGCCAATTTCTTTTGTCTTTTTTGGCATTTTACAAATCTTCCTCAGTTCTTCACTCCTTTTTCTTTCTTTATTTCTTTCTTTCTTTCTTTCTTTCTTTCTTATCTAATTTGCAACCTTATCGTCCTGATCTGGCATCTCGGCGTCAATCACTTTCCCACCGACGGAACACAGCTGTGCTTTTTCTACGCATTTTTTTATAACATTACGTCTTCGGATCACTTCTATTTGATAACTCGACATCATCAGTGTAAGCGCAGCACTAGATTGGCAGGTAGGTCTCATCATTTTAGGGTTCTATTCTAATAGTATCTTCTCTCGCAATTTTCGTCTTCCGGTTTCTAACCTTGATGCAATGCTTCATAAGGCCCCTTAAATTCTTGCCATAAGGAAATAAGAAAGGGGGATAGATGAAAGGAACGGCATATAGATGACGTACTTTCAGAGATAGATTAATGGATATCAACACGCAAGGGAGAAGAAAAGACAAAATTAATATTAAGGATATTCTATGCTAAGTAGAATTAAAAAAATTAGGATGTTAAGTATTTTAAAATGTTAATGTTTTTTTTTTAATCTTAAAATGTTAAAAAAGTTAAGAAATGTTATAAATGTTAAAAATATTAAAAAATGTTAAATTTTTTTTAAAATGTTCAAGAATTTTTGAAATGTTAAAAAATATTTAAAAATGTTAAAAATTTTAAAAAAAATGTCAAAAATGCTAAAAATTGTTAAAGATGTTCAAAATATTAAAAATTTTAGAATGTTAAAAAATGTGGTTACTTTATGTGTCCCTATTAAGATTTTGTCTTCTGACAGTCAAAGTTTTGTAATAAAAGACCCTATTATATGCAATAAATTGTTATGTCTGTTTATGTAAATATACAGTAAAACATTACATATTTGAATATATTCATTTGTACCCTCTTCTTTAAATAATGACTCGCATTCCTGCTTATGATTTTTATTGAGACATTTTGTGAAATATGTCAAGTTCATATCTTCATTTACAAACACTTTTTTCGTATGCATTTCCATGTCAGACATTATTTTGCCACATTAATTGAACACTAACAAAGACACTACACTGTAACTTAACACTAACAAAGTATTTCTAAATTTAATTGATTGTTCAATACGAAATAAAAAGGGAAATTAACGAAAGTTTTGTCTTTTTTTTCATTTTTCACAAATAAAAATGTGATTTTTATGTTTGAAATCTCTTTCTCGTTTTGATGCTTTTAATCCCAAAATTCCACATCGAATACTGTGGGGACATTGAAGCCTAGTAAGTACAAATGAAGCACTCCCAGGAGATATGAAGTCGTCTTCATTATCCAGGAATCTCTTCCTGTATGAGTGACGTATTCAACCATTTTTTTTTAAAATAATGTTCACAATGTACAAGGCCCAAGAGCCATTCAAAGTAGAGAGTGACAGAGTAAGAGGCAGAGATTATGAAGATATGTAGTGGAGATAACGTTTGACCTTAGACTTGAACTAGCAAAGTTTTTAGTGATCGGGGAAAGTCCCGGTTCGTGCGAAGTAGCTGCTCGGGTGGAACTTACATCGCACCAGTAGAATATGAATGAAATGAGCGTAGTTCACTGCAATGTGCGTGTCATGGCGGGTCTTAGCGCTAATCGTTAGAATTGTTGGAACTAAGGAATGTAATTCGTCTGAAGACTTTCCATTGATAGGAGCAGTTAGAAGCTTACGATGTTTCTGCTGTGCGAAAAGCGTTCTAGGTGGAATGCTTAGTCACCCACGCGGAGACGTTTTTTGACTCTATCGAGTCCTCTATTGGAAACTGGGAAGCTCCTGACCATATATGGCAGCAGTAGTCTATTTTCTCTCTGATATGGCTTTTGCTATTGTATATGAGAACAGGAAGAGTCCAGTACTTACTGTAGCGATAGAGGGAACCAACCATTTTTCCAGCATCCTTAGCGATGGATCGTATGTATGAGTCCCACTTGAGGTCTTAAGTCGCACTTGAGGTCTTAAGTCCCAACAGCTGCTCAAGACACAAGGCTATCCGTTCATCGCGATAGGTGAAAAAATATATACAGATGTTTAGATAGGTCTGAAAACTACAGTCATAAGACCTCTATGCAAAATCTTACTATAGAGACCAAATATTAGGGCAGGGCTATAGAGACCAAATATTAGGGCTGGGCTATAGAAACCAATTTTTTTCAAATATATAGATATTCAGAAAATAAATTATAACCAAAATGAATTTTTAAGCTTTTCTTCTGGATTATTATTATTATTATTATTATTATTATTATTATTATTATTATTATTATTATACTGTGTGGGTCACATTGAGCTCTCCCTGGATTAATATCCTCCTTGGGATTATCCGTACCAGTCACAAATCTTTGCAGTTTTGATTGAATGGGAATCTCTCAATATATATATATATATATATATATATATATATATATATATATATATATATATATATATATATATATATAGAGAGAGAGAGAGAGAGAGAGAGAGAAAGAGAAAGAAAGAGGGGGGCAGCAGATCATTATCTAAACATATAATATTGGGTTGGTGCAAAAATAATGACGTAATAATGTCGTTTTTTGACGTATTTTTAACGTCAAAAAACGACATTATTACGTCATTATTTTTGCATCAACCTAATATTAAATATAAAAGACAATGAATGTCTATTTTATCTGACCATGAGCCTTATGTTTGCTTTAATTTCGGGTGAAAATAAAGACAAACATTTTCAAACATTAGATCAAGGACCAGCTTAATAAAAAATATGCTTATGTTGGACAATTTTTGCCTTTATTTTCGCCCTAAATTAAAGTAAATATTTGGCATTTGCTAATATGTTAAGGAATTTCTTTAAATTTCTTACTGTTTGGACCAGATTATAATTAGCCTAATTTCCCTGTAATCTGATTTCCCTATTAAATCCTAAAAAAAAGTATTTTATTTTTTATTTTTCCTTTTCTTATTCTCATTTCTTTGATCTCTACTCAAATAAGTGCATTTTTTTTTGTCACTGGCCGTAAAATTTGGGCTAGCAGACTATATACAGTGCGCGATGGGTAAATTGTCACCATTTTACATTTTTAAATACTCGTATCTTCCTTGTTCGTTAGTCTATTTTGTCGACAGTACTCTACAGTACAGTAATTTTGGCAGCGTCTCTGAGAAAAAGAGCGCCATCACGTAAGCCCCTCCGCAAGAAATTTGGAAGCGGTATTCTGTACTACTTAGCATTCGCGCCAGAAGCGCCAATATGAACATATCAGTGTGTTTGGGTGTCAATTTAAGCATAATGCCGAGCATTCGCAAAGAGTCTAATGGCGATTACCAAGATAAGGCAGCTCGGAAAACTCACTCTGATCGTTCTGATAAGAAAAGAACTCCCGAATTTGTCGGTCAGGGTCTTAGACTCAACACGATGACCTATATCAAGTGCTTTGAGGAGGTAGTACTGACCTGGGTCAAGAGGGTGATCGATACAAAACCCTATATCTAGCAACATGACTCTGCACCATGCCACAAAAGCAAATGTACCCAATCATGGCTGCCAGAGAATTTCTGCACCTTACATATGGCAACCTAACTCCCGAGACTCCAACTGTCTTGAGTATTATGTGTGGGGTGCAGTTTAGCCAGAGACTAACAAAGCTCCTTATAACACCAAATATGAACTGAAGGCAAGGATTATGGCAGCATTTACCAACTGAAACAAGGAGACAGTCCTGAAGAGTGGCAGAAGTTTCTGAAGTCGTCTGGACGTCGTGGCTGAAGACAATTGTGTTTTTATTGAATAAATATGCTCTTTAGTATTTGAAGATATTTTGGTGTAATTCTGGTAAATATATCTATTAAAATTAGTGCTTATTTTTATTTTGCGTCATTGAGATAAAATAAATAGACAACGCGCTCTGTATATAAGACAAAAACATAGTCTCGTGACCGACGGATGCTATATATATATATATATATATATATATATATATATATATATATATATATATGTATGTATGTATGTATGTATGCATGTATGTATGGAATTAAATATATAAATATAAATAAGCAACAGTAACCATTTAAATAATATAGCAATATGTAATATCTAAGTAATATATAAAATGTAATTAATAAATTAACAACGGTAATAATTTATCCCAATAACACCAGGAAATTACAAAACCCTTAAATGTTAACAAAACTGTGATCATTTCTTAGTACCTGATGATTGCATAGCGCATGAAAATCCGATTTGTAATGTCGGCCTGGGGTATTAATGTATATTTAGTAATGTGTTGGATTTCTATCTGTAAACTCGGATAATTAAAACAAAGAACAGAAAATGTTAAACGACTATTCTGAAAAGTCACTTATTTTCTTCTTTTTCTAGTTACGAGCAACGCAAGCTTGGGAATAATATATGATCTCATTATTTTAAATAAACACACAAATGCAGGCGCAGGCAATTCACTTTTTCGTCTTAGATCTGATGAGGCCCAAAATGGGCGAATTAAATTATCGGATATTTTTCCGAAACATTTCATGTCGGAATCATTTGCCCTTATATATATATATATATATATATATATATATATATATATATATATATATATAATGGTCTCTCCCGTCGGTTTTGACGTATGCGGATCAGCCAAATTAACCAATTGATTCCGTTATGAATTTTGCGCGATAATCTTAAGTAGCACTGAAAACCCGCAAATAACTTGCAATTGAGGCCGCACATGGAGTAAGGGTGAGGATTATGGCCGGAGGTCATTGTTAGATTGGCTGACGTTTTAGATTTTGCTCTAGCTTCTTGCATACGATTCAGACGAGCAGATTGAAAACATTTGAGTCCAATAAGAACGAAAGAATCAGGATAAACCGCCAGAAAATAAACACTTTTCAGAAGTATTGATACACACTCTCTCTCACTCGCTCTCTCTCGCTTTCTCTCTCTCTCTCTCTGTATATATATATATACATATATATATATATATATATATATATATATATATATATATATATATATGATGTATATAAGTCAAAAAATAACCATTTATCAATTCTCAGTTTTGGTGCTTAATTAATGGAAAAAGATAATTCATTTGGGTAAAATCAACTAAATATAATTAACGTGTCTCAAACAGATAATATTAGGACCTATACGCCACTCCTGCTAAATGATAAACTACATATACCTTGAGGAATACCATATATTAACAACTAACAACAAAATAACTTGTAACTACAAAACATGAAATACATATCGATTAATTTATTCAAAACCAGTGAATTTATATATATATATATATATATATATATATATATATATATATATATATATATATATATATATATTATTTTTCTCTTCATTTTGGTTGCAACCGGGGTTTTCCACTAATGTGGGTTTTGCAAAAAGGAAAATTGAGCTTTGACAAAAGTTTCTGGTGATGTGAAGGTAATGGATAAAAACACAGATTGAATCGAGAAGAAAAAAGGGATGCTGTGGAGAGAGGATAGGCTTGGGTAAGAGGATAAAGAAGAGCAAGACGATCTCTTTTTAATATCGATTGGTCTATCGATATATCCACTCAATTTTCAATCGATATAGCTATCAGGTTTTCAAGCAAATAGCGATTCCAGCTGCCGTGTTCTCTTCTTATCTATCGCATGGTTATCTATCTTTCTATCTATCTATCGATCGATCGATCCCAGTTAGTTCATATCTATCTATCTATCTATCTATCTATCTATCTATCTATCTATCTATCTATCTATCTCATTTTTATATCTATGTACACATACATATATCTATGTTTCTTTCTGTATCTTTTTGTATGTTTGTCAATCTATTGATCGGTTTCGGTCGATTACTATCTATCTATCTATGTCAGTATTTTTCTAACTTTCTAATTGACGACTCCAGTTTCTTCATATCTATTTATCTATCTATCTATCTATCTATCTATCTATCTATCTATCTATCTATCTATCTCAGTCTTGTCATATCTATCTATCGATCTATCTATCTCATTTTTATATCTATCTACATATACATCTATCTGTTCCTTTCTATCTAATTTCGTATGCCTGTATATCATATTTATCTATTTCAGTCGGTTAATATCTATCTATCTATCTATCTATCTATCTATCTATCTATTTATTTCATTGTTTATATCTATATACATATACATCTATGTTTCTTTCTATCTATGTATATTTATATATTTCAGTCGATTAATATCTATCTGTCTATGTATCTATCTCAGTATTTTCCTACCTTTCTATCTATTTCACACACACACACACACACACACACACACACACACACACACACACATATATATATATATATATATATATATATATATATATATATGTATATATATATGTATGTATATAGTGTTTCCATTAAGACAGGCTTCGTTAAATAATTTAAATACGTTCTCTGTACTTATTTTAGATAAGATCCTTTCATATTCGCGAAGAAGCTTTTTTGTGCGGTTGTTAACTACGAATACTCCATAAACATTTTAAAATGTGTACAATGGATAGTCTTTAAATGTTATCGCTTGTCATTAATAGTTATTCTACAGCATATCTAGTTACTTCCCCTTAAACGGTGTCTGTAAACCAGCAATGACACAGCATTCCTGATTCACCATACAAAAATGTAATCTTCGTATGATCACGACAATTTTGGTTCTTCACAACCATGAACACTAATAATTTATATTTAACAATCGCCTGATGATGAGATTATGCTATGTCGAAAGTGCTCGGAATCAGAGGTTGGGGGCATTCTGGAGCGTGAAACCACCTCTTAACTGCTGACCTGGGGTGTAGCACCTATTAGGGACCCAGCTGTAGGATAATAGTGAAACCCCAAACAAAAATCGACAGTACATTTTTTTTATAAATTTTATGGCAAAATGACAATCAATGCAACACTAAAAAGTATAAAAATACATTTTTATTGTACAATTAGGAAGAATACATATTTTTGATCTACAAACTAAATTTCTAAAAAAACAAACAAAAAAACGTTGAACTTGAGAGTATATCTATGTGCAAGTTGTCTGTAGCTTAAAGCATAAAATTGTCATTCAGTTTTAGGCATTAAATAACCCAGTTTGATATGCTGCTAAACAAATACTTATTTATAATAAAACAATACTTATTTATAGTAAAATTAACAAAAAATATTTTTAGGAAAATTACCAACAAAAATATTTAGAGCAAAACGATAAATAGATTTTATCTGTAGCTGAGGGTATAATATTGCATTCCTAAACTTTTATTTGATTCCATGAATTTGTGTTCAATATATTGGGTTGGTGCATAATTATCAGGCGTTTTTGTAGGCGAGTGATTTGTTAATAAAAATTGCTGTTTTGATTACTATTTTAATACAAGTATTATTTTATTTTCAGTTTATAAAAAATGCGTGTCGATAATCATACGCTAACGAATAATCATTTTAAAATGTTATTGTTGAATTATTATGTTTCATTTTGTGATAATAAATACTGTTTGAAAGAACGCCTGATAATTATGCACCAAACCAATATTTATATACAGGCATTAAATTTTCCATAAAGAATGATGTGCCACTAACCAACTGTTTATATTAAAATGACTAACAATACATATTTAAAGCAAAATGACTAACAATACATTTTATCAGCAGCTGAAGGCATACGATTGCGTTGAAAAATATATTTAGTTGGAGTCATAAAACTTTGTTCGATTTCGGCATTAAATAAACCATAGCAGTTTATATTTCCTTAAAGAAAATGGAGCAGCCAACATCAGTTGGTTAATATCAATTATATTTCGAAAAACCCGACTTGCAAAATAAAAACTGAATTTGTATAATCTATATTTGGTTTGCATGTATTCCTGATCAATTACAATTTCCTGATTTTCCATGTATTGCTTTTTTGCTGAAATAATTTGCAATATATTTACATAATAAAATTATTTAAAATATTGTAACATAATCCAATATTACGCCTTTCTTTTATAACCTGTAAATCTGGTGGATACTTGTGTTTGAGGATACACGCATGGTTTTGTTTTGTAAACAATTAAATTAAAGTCTAACGGCCTAGAGATAGATATACGTTGCAGAGGAATAGTCGTCCGGAATCGAACTCGTGTTATCTTCTTAATCAGAGAAATTGCTTCCATCCAATTCAGCTTTACTAATCTTTATATTTTACAGTTGAAAAATAAATATCATTAACAATATTTACACTTACACTTACACTTACACTTACACACACACACACACACACACACACACATGTATGAACAAATATACTGTTATGTTGTGCTATATTTGCGTTTAGCATGAAACAGCCTGTCGCCTCTAAGTGTTGGCTTCAAGTGTTCACTTATATATATATATATATATATATATATATATAAAGGGAAGAGGTTATAGTAGTTCCAGCGAGAGAAAAGTGTATAGAAGAGAGAAACCGCACACGTTTTGGTTGTAATCTGAAAAAACATTACAACCAAAAACGTTTGCGTTTTCTCTCTTCCTTATATATATATATATATATATATATATATATATATATATATATATATATATATATATATACCCAAGTATAGGATTGGTGTAGACGGAATAAATTCCAATAACCAAAAATACTATTCTAAAAAGAGTGCTCAATACAGAGTAGAGCAAATAATAATTTATTCAAAAATTATAACATAAACATGTTATAACATTCACTACAAAAATAACCATTTTGTTTCAACACTTCTAAAGTTTTATCAAGTGATGGTGTCGGACAAAGTGTGTAGTAACTTTCCAAATGTACTGTAAGTCCGAGTGATTTGGGATATATTTTTCGACATTATCAAGGATGATTTTATTTTTAAAACCGCGGTGTATGGGTTGTATGTATGTTTTTAAAGTTACAGGGATCTTTTATTTTTTTCGAACACTGTCAGTACATTGTGGCCGTGTTCGTAGTTATGACTACTGAGTTTTGGGTTTTTCTTTTTTATTATTATTAAGGCTTCCATTATTTTTAATCTTTAACATATGAATGAGGTTATTACGTTTGTATTTTATACAAGTATGCTTCGAAAATACATAGATGCACACACACACACACACACACAAACACACACACACACACACACATATAAATATATATATATATATATATATATATATATATATATATATATATATATCCAACCTATTATTAAATATGATAACTCATGATTTCATATAGTTTTAAACCACTAAATATATTATTGTAAATATTTCTAATAAAATGAAATTACTCCTGGAAATTTATATGTATGCTTATCATATATTCTGTAATTTTTATCGACATCGATTTATTAATATAAATTTTATCGTAAAAACGTTGACTTGCATAATAATATATGACATTGGGTATATTAAACTGCCGTCCCTACTTTTGTATCGTGAATTTTATTTCTCTGCCACTAAATTCGATTTTTTTTTTCTCCACAAGATTCCATTTCCCGCCAACATTCATCGCTCATATATCTTCCCTTTTCTTTCCCGCGTTTCTCTCCAAAGCATCCGCCATTTTTCTTTCATTACGTCTGTATCATTTTTCAGAGACCTTGCGATGACCCCGTCCATGAAGCAGTGAAGTAACTCAGAAACCGAACGTCTACGAGAAACAACAAGTAGAAAATCGTATTCGTTTTTCTTCTCGTGCCTTTACTATTGAATTCTCTTTTTACGCCCTTAATTTCGACATCTGTCATCGCCCCACCTGACGGTAAAATAACGAATGATCTGAGATCAAACTAGTCACGTAGTCTATCATTTATCGTTATTAATTCATTTTAAGAAATGTTATGGTCGTTTTTCATAATAAAGAAAGTCATATTGACTAGAAACATGCATTTTAATGGCGAATAAATTTGTAGATATGTTATCGGTACAGCTTTCGTAAAGACTACTTACTTATTCAACGTGGCAGTCACTTTCTCACTGAGGTGACGTGGCTTGCCTCTGTCTTTTATACAGATATTTTCATGGCAACTGTTTTGATGAGCTTTTACCCTGGTGCCTCGACTACCTGAAGGACTACCTCAATGACATATGGCACAATGGTTAAAGGTGTTGGTTAGATCCAGAGACAGGACTCAAAGAGTGTCAGTTCAATACCTGGTTAAGGCGGCGGAGATCTTGGAGATAACTGATAACTGACAACCATTAAACATGGCACGTGGAACTAGAACAGTCTACCCCATTGAGCGAAATAAAGTGTTCAGTTCGACATTCCAAACATCTGAAGAAGGTCGGAGAGTACAACGACCGAAACGTTGTAATATATATGGCGACAAAGACGAGGACAGTAGTCCGAATAGTGTAAATAGTGTACATAATACCACATTTCAGAAATATAGACAGATACTGAAGGGCCGAAACATTGTAATAAATATGGCAACAAAGATGAGGACAATAGTCCGAATAATGTAAATAGTGTACATAATACCACATCTCAGAAATATAGACAGATACTGAAAAGCCGAAACGTTGTAATAAATATGGCGACAAAGATGAGGACAATAGTCCGAATAATGTAAATAGTGTACATAATACCTCATCTCAGAAATATAGACAGAAACATAAGAGGATTAGATAGTTACTTTAACAGGAATTAACAGTAGATAACTGAAAACTGGCATCCATTAGACATGGCACGTGGAACTAGAACAGTCTACCCCAGTGAGCGAAATAAAGTGTTCAGTTCGACATTCCAAACATCTGAAGAAGGCTGGAGCGTATACCGGCCGAAACGTTGTAATAAATATGGCGACAAACATGAGGACAATAGTCCGAATAATGTAAATGAATTTAAGCGTGCTACGAGATTGGCAACTTGGTATCTCCGTTTTAATAGTGAACTATCTAGATGCAACCGCCGCTTATCTTCTAATATTTTCGCATTTATCTCCTGTGGAATTCCTTTCGCTTCCCTGTCCCCTAGAAACAAAAATTTAAATGCAATGTCAATCGCTATCTAACGATGATCCTTTATTTCTTTTTCTCACTTCTCCTCATTAAAGTTTTCTTTTACTCTTTCATTCTCTGTAACACACCCTGCCTCCTAGAAGCATTGCCACCTTGCTTGGGATATAAGGTTAAAATAATAATAATCATCACTGTTACCTGTATGGTCATGACCAACTACACCCTGTGCAAATTAACTAAAACAACGGCTTTAGTTTCCTTTCTTTCTCCATACGGTCAGTTTTAGAGCTATTGGATTGATAGGGTGTAATCGATTTCTATTTTTTCCTCAGAATAGGTCATATGCAGTGGTGTGCAGCAATATGAATCTATTTTCGAGGTGTATGATGAAATTTGTTTGGCATTGAAAAATATTGCATCATTTTTATCATGTCCAGACAATATTGTCTCGACTGTCGATTAGTTGTTTTATGACTAATTTCTGCGATGGACATTACTCCAAAGAGGATACGAAAATAGTAACACTGCACGAACACAATGGCAAGCCTTACTAATGAGCAAATCACAGTACTATAGACTGACCCTGAAACTATAATGATTTAAATCCAATCGAGAATCTGTGGTCAATCTGCAAGGAACGACTTCGTGGAATGGACATACGAAATACTAACATGTGTACTGGTCACGTTTCAATGGAAAACATGAAAAAATAAATAATAAAAGAATTATTCGATTTTCTTTTTCAATTAATTTGCACAAGGGTGTAGCACATATTTTAGCGAAATAGTTCGCTTTTCTACAAATATTTGTTTGCCAAAAGTGAATAATATGCAAAAAGTATCGGATTATCTATAAAATGCTTTTGTTTCTTAGCTCAAATCTTCATTGTATATTGCATAAATGTCCCCATTATTTTTACAAATAACACAAGCATAATGACAATTCGTTTTCATACAAGTTTAGCTTTTATATGAAACGTCGATTTCATGATCCGAATGCCTTCATTGCCTAACACAAATTTTCATTTTCATTTAGTAAATTTTGCGTTTCTTTTCTTTTAAAAAATTTGCACACATTTCGGCAATAAAATTCGCTTTATATAATTCTTTTTTTATGTTCGGTGTTGACTGTGTTAAAAAAAAGGTCGGGTGACATGTCGAATGCTTTAATGAACTAATACAAATTTTGATTTTCCATGCTAAATTTTTTTCTATTCTTTCTTTTCTACACATATCACAAAATATTCGACAATAAAATTCGATTTTATAAAAAAATTTTTTTGGCGAGGAGCAGGTATAGATATTGTGCACAATTTTTCGAATTATACTTAGATTCCTTCATAACTGAATTTTTTTTTTATTTCATAATTTTCTAATCTTCCTTCTAACCAATGCACTTTTGTGCAAATTAATTGAAACAACTGCTTTAGTCTCGTTACTGTCAACATACGGTCTGTTTTAGACCCATGGGAATGATAGGGTGTAATCGATTTCTATTTCTTCCTCAGATTAGGTAATTTGCAGTATAGTGCAGTAATATGAATCTATTTTCGGGGTGTATGATGAAATTTGGTTGGCCTTGAACGATATTGCGTCTTCCGTGTTTGCATCAGATTTTCATCACACCCAGACACTATTATCTCGACTGTCGATTAGTTGTCCTACGACCATTGTCTGCGATGGACGTTACTCCAAGGAGGGAACGAAACTTGTAACGCTGAACGAAGAAACTGGCAAGACTTAAGAGTGAGCAAATCAAAGTACTATAAACTGGCATGGAATTTCTCCTGATTTAAATACAATCGAGAATCTGCGATCAGTCTTCAAGGAACAACTTCGTGGAATAGACATATGAAGTACTAACATATGCAGTGGGATATGTTTCATTGAAAAATACGAAAAAAGTGATTATAACGGAATTATTCGTTTTGTTTCAATTAATTTTCACAAGGGTGTAGCACATATTTTAGCAAAATAATTCGCTTTTATAAAAATATTTATGTTTGTTTGTCAAGGGTGCATCATGTACAGAAAATATCGGTTTATATATAAACTGCTTTCGTTACTCAACTCAAATCTACATTTTTATTGCATAAATTTGTCCATTATTTTTTCCAAATACTACAAACATGATGACAATTCGTTTTCATAGAAGTCTAGCTTTTTTCGTAGAGATAATTTCGAATTATACCGAAAATAACCACTTAAAAACCTGAATTACCCTGTGTTTGAGAACCTCTTTTTGAGATAGTAAATTAAACTATGGTATTAGTATTGTATGCGTATAACTACTGATATTTCCACACACCCCGCTGTTACGTCTTTTCATTTTTTATGCAATTTTTAAATTTTTATAAATTTGTCTAGTCCGACACAAGGCCATTTTAAAAGTATCCTCATCAGCATTGACCACATCGTAAACCTGTTCGTCACCAAAGCAGCATGCTTACTTCTACAATCATCTCATTACTTCAGAAGTGAGCAAATCAAAATACTATAGAATGGCACGGAAACTATACAGATTTAACGCCAATCGAGAACCTGTGGTCAATCTGCAAGGAACGACTTCGTGGAATTGACACACGAAATACTAACTTGTGCTCTGTGTTATGTTATGAAAAAATAAATAATAAAGGAATTATTCGGTTTTCTTCTTCAATTAATTTGCACAAGGGTGTAGCACATATTTTAGCAAAATAGAGTGAATAATATGCAAATAATATCGGCTTATATATAAACTGCTTTTGTTACTCAACTCAGATCTTCATTTTTTATTGCATAAATTTACCCATTATTTTTTTACAAATACCCAAAACAGTGACAATTCGTTTCCATACAAGTTTTGCTTTTTTGGTAGAGGTATGGATTACGTAGAGAAAAATTCGAGGTTATACTGAAAATGCCCACTTAATTACCCTGTGTTTGAGAACCTCTTTTTGAGATAGCAAACGAAACTATGGTATTAGTTCTGTATGCTTAGAAATACCAATATTTCCCTCCACCTCGCTGTTACGTATTTTTAACTTTTATTCTCTATATTTATAATAAATTTGTCTACACCAACACATTGACCACATAGCCCTGTTCGTCACCATAGCATCATGCTTACTTCTACAATCATCACATGACTTCTTCAGAATTCCTCCATTACTAACGACTACCACCCTGATCCTCCTCGCCTACCTACGTGGTCATAACTATAATACGGTGCGGTCGGATCACTCGCGACTCTACCCATCGAATCTATAAGAGCCTGAACGGATGTGACATATAAAAGGATTGATATTTGTGTCTTGATAAGACAGAAATTGCCAAAAAGCTACAAAGGGTGGGGAATTGTGGACATCTTTGATGGCCTTTGTCCTGAAATAAATCAGAACATAGCGACAGAGACACATAAATAATTTTTCTCTATATTTCGCTATCTTTTTATCGCAAAAATGTTGGTTAATAATCTTTCCGATTAGTAAATAAGGTCATTTATACAATCGCGGAGGGATTTCGTGACACACGTGAAACGTCCGTTGAAGCGTAGTAATACTATTGATTAACCTCTTGAAATTATCTTAAAAACTGGCATATACTATGTCGGAAGGAGACTATTGTGAGACCGGAAACTACCTACACAATAGACTCTTCCAGGCCTATATTAAGTAGGCGACATAGCACTCTACAGAGAGTGATAGAGAGTGACAGAGAGTGACACAGAGAGAGTCTCGTACGACTACCAGTGTTGGACACTAACTTATAGTTAGCTCCGCTTACACTATCTCTGTAACCTGTTGTTAATATATCTTTCTTACATCTAATCCGTGTTTTACTTCTGTGGGCCCAACTTTGGCACCCACATCAGTGGCGACAAAGATTCTAGAAACGCACTCACGGCGAAACCTAAATATCTTACCAATCCCACATCTGGGTCGACGAAGAATTCTACAAACGCATTCACGTCGAAAAACCGCAATATCTTGCAAGTCCCACAACAGTGGCGACAGAAAGATTCGAGAATTTCGTTCTCACCATATCAATAGCGACAGTACTCAAAAAATACACAAACTTCACGCGTTTCCACAGCAGTGTTGAACGTGAAATTAAGCTGGTATTAATACATTAGCGATATAAAAGCTAAACATCCAGCGTCTATATATATTCCAATGCCAAACGCCATTGACAAACTAGTGATTCGAAATCTACGGAATATTAAAGTATGTCCAATACGAGAACGATTTCTACACACCCACACACACAGAAAAAAAAAAACAGTTATTCTTAAAAAAACTGACAACACAAGATCAAGTGCTACCATTGTACTCAAGTTTTCGGAAAAAACTATCGAACATTTTTTTTATGTAACTGAGTTGAACTCGGGCATAAAATTATTCTCCCCTCAAATTCACTGAGGTGAGTTTTCTTCTTGTTGTACCTCTATAAAAAAAAATACATAAGTGTGGTGAAAAATTATTCAATTACGTTAAAATTAACGGAACCACGGGAAAAAAAGCTAAACACACATAATTAGTTTAGTTTAACTATTGTCTCTCTATATTTTTTCTGTAAAAGAAAAAAAAGGAACAAAAATCTATCAATATGTTTTTTGTGTACCTCCTCTTTGTACACGTGTTTCAAAGCAAAAAAAAAAAGCGCTGTCATTTTTTAAATATGGAAGACTTGCAAAAAGTAGTTGCCCAAATGTTAAAACTAAATTTGGACCAGCAACAAAAATCAGAAGAAAGACAACAACAACTATTTTTGGAATTACATAAACAGCAAATGGAATTCTAAAAAAATACGCTTCAGAATGCTGAACTACAAAAGAAACAACTTAAAGAATTGCTCGTAAATGCATTAAAAAAACTCAAAGTCTGAAAAAGATACAATATTCTCCCAGAGTACAATTTACAATTCAATAGAAACATTTGAATACGTACCAGAGAACGTCAAAACGTTCAAGGCTTTTTACAGGCGCTACGAAGATATTTTCAACGTAGACTGTGAACAATGGTCCAGTAAAAAAAAGGTACGTCTTCAATTGAGAAAACTGGGAACTACAGAACATAGTAGGTTCGTAGACTTCATACTACCTTGAGACGATTAAGCTCCTTTCAGAACTATTCGGGCCTAACACAACCTTGTTCCACAAATGTTGGAAATACCTGAACACAGTCAAAGACATCCAGCAAGATTTTCTAAAGTTTGCAGCATCGGTGAACAAGCTATGTAATGATTTTAAACTAGCCGAACAGACTGCCGATGATTTTAAGTGCTTAATTTTCATACAAGGTCTAGTATCTGCAGAAGACGCCGAAGTCAGACGACGGGTACTGACTAAGCTTGAGAACGAACAAGGATTAACTCTCCAAAAACTGGCAGAGGACTGTCAAAGAGTAATATCTGTAAAGCGTGACCCAAAAACTATCGGGGAATCAGGTGTGACTCAGATTAATAAAATCAGAAGCAAGTCTACCTCATATTCCCCTCAAAAAGACAAAAGGCAAATCTCATGTCCTAAATTACGCAGTAACCAAAACTCAAATAGGTTAAAGAAACCGCCCCGACCATGTTACCATTGTGGTAAATGCCATTGGATGAAATTCTGTCCAGTTAAGAAAAAAAATATTGCAAAAATTGCAATAAAAGTCGGCATACTTTAACTTCGTGCTGGTACGCCAACAGAACGAGAAAACCCAAAAATAAAACCAGGCAAGCTGAATCTGACAATATTGTTTATAGGAATTTAAGAAAATATGTAACTGGATATTTTCAATAAGTCCATTAAATTCCAGCTTGACTCGGGTTCTGATATTTCAACCATTAACGGGCGAAATTGGCGAAAATTAAACAAGCTGACCTTATTAAAAACAGATAAAACAGCAAAATCTGTAACTGGCGAAAAGATTAACATTTTAGGCGAGGTAATACTTACAGTAACACTAAATGGAGTTACCAAAAAGCTCAAAGCCTACGTAATAAAAACTTCAGACAACTTATTTGGAAATGATTGGAAAGAAAAATTCAATCTTTGGGATTGCCCAATGAGTACATTTTGTCGCAAGATAAAAAGTACAACGTCCAATATGGTAAATCTAAAAAAGGATCTCAAACATCAATTTCCCCAGGTTTATTCTGGCGGTCTTGGGAAATGTACTAAGATGAAAGCTAAGTTCAAGGTGAAGGACGTTGCATAATCCGTATTTAAAAAGAAACGGAATGTCCCTTTCGCTACTCTAGAGCAAATAAATAAAGAGTTAGATAGACTCGAACAAGCAGGTATTCTGTCAAAAACAGATTTCAGCGAGTGGGCAACACCTACGGTCTACGTAAAAAAGAAGTCCAATCAAATACGAGTATGCGCAGATTTTTCCATAAGGTTAAACGATGCCTTGCAAGATCACCACTATCCTCTCCCAAGCCATGAAGAAATTTTCAATAAACTCAATGGTGGAAAATTTTTTTCTAAAATTGACTTCTCGGACGCATACCTTCAGATAGAGGTGGAAGAAGAAAGTTCCAAATTGCTCTGCATAAACACCCATAGAGGGTTGTACAAATACAACAGGCTGGCTTTTGGAGTAAAGGTTGCGCCTGCAATTTTCCAGCAGGTCATGGACGCCATGCTGGGCGATCTTGACTATGCAACAGCCTATTTGGATCATATACTGGTTACTAGTAAAACTACGGCAGAGCACCGGAACCATATAATAAACGTATTCGAAAAGATACAAGAATACGGATTTAAGGTTAAGGAGGAAAAGTGTGACTTTTTCTTACCAGAGATTAAATACTTAGGTCACATTATAAATAAAGATGGTCGTCGGCCAGATCCAGAAAGAGCCAACGCGAACAGAAACAGGCCGGCCCCAGATAACGTTCAAGTGTTACAAAGCTTCCTCGGCCTAGCTAATTTTTACCAAGGGTTCATTAAGAACATGTAAAATTTGAGAGGGCCTCTCAACCAACTTTTAAAAAAGGACAAACCATGATCATGGACCCCGGAATGCCAAGACGCATTCGAGAAGATCAAGAAGACTGTTACTTCAGACATCTCCTTCACACATTTCGACCCTAGTCTCGGCATCATAGTCGCAAGTGATGCAAGCTCGTACAGCATAGGCGCTTGCATATTACATAAACTGCCAGACGGTTCGCGAAAAGCTGTGGCTCACGCATCAATTTCTAATTCCAGCTGAGAAGCAATAAATCTCAAGAGGAAAAAGTATTAACAGTTTTATTTTTTTCTCTCCTTTTCAAAAAAGAAAACTCTTTGGAAGCGGGGTATTGTGAGACCGGAAACTACTTACACAACAGACTCTTCCAGGCCTATATTAAGTAGGCGACATAGCACTCTACAGAGAGTGATAGAGTGTGACACAGAGAGAGTCTCGTACGACTACCAGTGTTGGACACTAACTTATAGTAAGCTCCGCTTACACTCTCTCTGTAACCTGTTGTTAATATATCTTTCTTACATCTAATCCGTGTTCCGTGTTTTACTTCTGTGGGCCCAACTTTGGCACCCACATCAGAGACAATATCGGATATTTGGACAGCTTGCGTGAACTGAATGGGTTTTTAACTATGATAAGAAACCTCGCCAATGTTCTGAACACGGGCTTCTTCGACAGAAACGGTAAAAACTCCTTTGTTCTTTATAGTCACTTTCTTTTGAATATTAAAAGCAAATCACACATACATAAATAAACTTAAAAATTAATTCTCGTGTGCCCCTACTCCATATGTTGAGATTCTTGACAAAACCTTAAGAAGATTGGGGGATAGACAGTTGCGTACTGGACATTTGCGTCCCGGACAACTGCGTTCCTGGATAATCGCAAGAAACAAGGAATAAACCACTAGTCCTGTTGAAAAGAACGCGGAAGAGTGTGACCCGGACGATAGGCAACTTATCTACGCCTATTGAGAAAGAAATTATAAATATATAAATTTATAAGTAAATAAATGTTTGGAGTTATAGGCGGAGTCGTTAGATGTATCGAGTTGAAGTTGAAGCCAATCCTAAACAGAGAAAAAGGGATAAACTTGTCTTCCCGATCAAAAGACTGGGGAGGAGTATGAACTGGGTGATAGGCAAACCTATCTACTCCTATTAATGAGAGAACATAAAAAAATAAAATAAAACATAAATAAATAAAAATTCAGATTTGAGAGACGTTAGAAATATACAGTTGAAGTAGACTCTGGAAGGAAACAGGAAAACCAATCCTAAACAGAGAAAAAGGGATAAAATTGTTTGAAATCGGCCAGAATGTCAACACCATGATGACGGCATTCTTTTCTCTTTGAGTTAAATGTTTGATCCATTTTAATTGTTACCGTTTTTGAAGTTTGCTTCCGGTTATTTGGCACTGTTCTTTGTCTGTCATTCCGAAGAGCCAGTCTACGAGGTCGGAAGAAAGAATTGTCTACGTTAAGGCCTACACGATTCACTCGCCTGAGGGTCACAAATAATAAAATGAAATATTTAATTGTTATGCTTTCAAAAGATCAACTAGGCAACCATTCCTTCAGGATTACTCCAGTCAAATATTGTGCGGACGGACAGTTGCATACTAGACATTTCCGTTCCGGGCAGTTGCGTCCTGGACAATTGCCTCCCTAGACAAATGCGTCCCTGGATAATTGCATACTTCTGATAATTTTTTGAAGATACCATTCTTTTTTTTTTTTTGCTTAATAATTTCTAATTGAAAACCAACTTTTAATTATTTTGAACACGCAAAAAGGTAGTTAATATAAATTTTGAAAGAAAAATAAAAAACATTTTTAAAAAAGTTGTTTAATAGTGAAATTTGCACACCTTTACCTTTAATTACACTAAACAAGCAGAAAGGTACTGACTATAAATACAAAAAGAAAGAAAAAAAAATCATTTTTGAAGGAAGAGAAAATTAAGCTAGCAGTTTCAGTTTACTTTAGCAGTCCGTACCACAAACATCTCATAGATTATGGATTTTATAAATTATATTAGGTTTGTGCAAAAATAATGTCGTTTTTTGACGTTAAAAAATTCGTCAAAAACGACATTATTTTTGCATTATTTTTTTTAAAACATTGGATAACGCATCGCTCTTCGGTTATGTATTGAGCGCTCTGGCTGCTGATTTGGCGTTTATGTATATAATACATCATGTATATAATACATTAAATCATTTCCTTCATGTATATAATACATTAAAAAGACTCACTTCAACTATTATATGTATATAATGCGATAAAAGATTCCCATCGTTTATATAATACGTCAAAATATTTTCGATCCTGCCTTAAAGCAGTTGGATGACTAGCCACATTGATGAGCGAAACAGGCTTATATATATATATATATATATATATATATATATATATATATATATATAACTGGCTTATATATATTGCCCTGAAGATCCGTTTGGGTGAAACCTAGGCAGGTTTTCCTGGTTCCTTATGATTATCTTAGGCTTACTCTACTTCGTGTATTGAGCAATTTACGTAGTTGCTTTTACTGGTTTGTGAGTTTTTTTTTCCTTTGGACTTTGAGCTTGAATTCTGGACGATTGTTTTGGCCTCAATTTTATGTTCTTAGTTCTTTCTTTTTTTATTCATCATTTTTCCTTGGGTACCGATTCATTCTACGACAAGTCGAATTATCCAAGGTTTTTCAAAGCGAGTACCATCATTATATATATATATATATATATATATATATATATATATATGTGTGTGTGTGTGTGTGTGTGTGTGTGTGTGTGTGTGTGTACCGTTTCTGGTACTTCTTGCGAGAATCTTATATCAAATCCCTATGCATTTTATGAATAAAAATAAAAATTATGACTAAAAAATTCTTAGAGCACCTAGCGATTGATATTTATCATTGTAAAGTTAATAGCCTTCCTATTTTCTCTCCTTTACAAACTTGTCTAAGAATTCTCTGAATTTTCTTTCTGAGTCTGCCATCAACGCAGTGCCATCCGCGTATTATACGCTAAGATTATGCCCTCCAGTAATAAATTCCTTAGCTATTCTATTTCTCTTATTTTCGACTCACATCATTATTGTCCTCTTATTTCTACTTTTGTATATTCACTTAACACGGTCTCTATCCGTATTGAAAATCTCTCCCAAGTAAATGAAGCTTCTAGCAATAAAATCTTTTCAATAAAGGAAAATGTATAAGCAAATACAAACTTAGCAAAAAAGAATAGTTCTATGGATTTCAATCAGCTAAATAATAGGTCTGATATTTACCGGAATTGCCATAACATATCGCTCAAATAATGACATTGAAAAACGTCCGAACATTTTTCCAACTTCTGCTTTCTTGAGGGACAAATCAGATGAGTTATTCGTTGGCGAGCAGTAGAAAGAGTTTTAAGTGTTCATGTTATTTTTCTAGCGGAAAATGAGTGAAAAGAAGCTAGAAAAGTGACGTAAGGTTATGTTTTGTGCGAATATAAGCGAAAGTACTACTGAGACTTTAGTCCAAATAAAAATGTCGTGTGGTTATCATACTTTGAAGAAATCGAAAGTTTTTAATTGAACCGTCGGAAAAATGTACACAATGACTCAAGTAGAGGCAGCTTAAAAAATAAAAATGTGGACAGAGTATAAAACGTGGTGGGCTCAAGCAGAACTGAATATTAACAAGAAAACATTGCTGCTAATCTTACCCGAGAATTTGGGAATGAGAAAAATGCCTCATCAGTTTACGAGGCACTTGATAAGAAGTATGCAATGAAAATGGCCTATCTATCTTATTCACCATCATCACTGCTATGTTGAAGCCATTTTCAAAATTAAAATCTCGCCGAAATGACTGATTTGTTGACAGACTTGACATCCAGCAACGTGTCATATATTGTCATCTTTTATAGAAGACAGTAAATATGACAAACGCTTAGAAAGATAAGATCTAGAAACTGTTGGTTTGGTAGGTTTGGTTTGTTTTACGGTATATCAACCTCAGTGGGTTATTTAATGCCGACAATATTTTTATTGTTGGTAATAATTTTTATCTATCTATCTATCTATCTATCTATTTTCGTTTCTTCATGATTGTCTAGCTCTCTTGGTCCCTTCACATCTATCTATCTATCTATCTATCTATCTATCTCAGTATATATTGGTTTGGTAGGTTTGGTTTGTTTTACGGTATATCAACCTCAGTGGGTTATTTAATGCCGACAATATTTTTATTGTTGGTAATAATTTTTATCTATCTATCTATCTATCTATCTATCTATCTATCTATCTATCTATCTATCTATCTATTTTCGTTTCTTCATGATTGTCTAGCTCTCTTGGTCCCTTCACATCTATCTATCTATCTATCTATCTATCTATCTATCTATCTATCTCAGTATATATTGGTTTGGTAGGTTTGGTTTGTTTTACGGTATATCAACCTCAGTGGGTTATTTAATGCCGACAATATTTTTATTGTTGGTAATAATTTTTATCTATCTATCTATCTATCTATCTATCTATCTATCTATCTATCTATCTATTTTCGTTTCTTCATGATTGTCTAGCTCTCTTGGTCCCTTCACATCTATCTATCTATCTATCTATCTATCTATCTATCTATCTATCTCAGTATATATTGGTTTGGTAGGTTTGGTTTGTTTTACGGTATATCAACCTCAGTGGGTTATTTAATGCCGACAATATTTTTATTGTTGGTAATAATTTTTATCTATCTATCTATCTATCTATCTATCTATCTATCTATCTATCTATCTATTTTCGTTTCTTCATGATTGTCTAGCTCTCTTGGTCCCTTCACATCTATCTATCTATCTATCTATCTATCTATCTATCTATCTATCTATCTCAGTATATATTGGTTTGGTAGGTTTGGTTTGTTTTACGGCATATCAACCTCAGTGGGTTATTTAATGCCGACAATATTTTTATTGTTGGTAATAATTTTTATCTATCTATCTATCTATCTATCTATCTATCTATCTATCTATCTATCTATCTATCTATTTTCGTTTCTTCATGATTGTCTAGCTCTCTTGGTCCCTTCACATCTATCTATCTATCTATCTATCTATCTATCTATCTATCTATCTATCTATCTATCTCAGTATATATTGGTTTGGTAGGTTTGGTTTGTTTTACGGCATATCAACCTCAGTGGGTTATTTAATGCCGACAATATTTTTTATTGTTGGTAATATTTTTTTATCTATCTATCTATCTATCTATCTATCTATCTATCTATCTATCTATCTATCTATCTATCTATCTATCTATCTATCTATCTATCTCAGTATATATTGGTTTGGTTTGTTTCGTTTTACGGCATGTCAACTCAATGGGTTATTTAATGCCGACAAAATTTTTATTGTTGGTAATTTTTTTTTTAAATCTATTTCTGGTAATATTTTCCCCTCAAACAAAATTATATTACATTCTATAAATATTCTATAATATTTTTTTCTACAAAAAAAATCTATTTCTGGTAATATTTTTCTTGAAATATATATAGCTGTTAATTTGTTTTTTCAAAAATACATTGCAGTAATTTCTTTTTTTTTTTTCATAAAAAATGTATTGCTGGTAATAATTATTTTCTTCGAAAATTTATCACTAGTACTATTTATTATTTTACAAAGTATTTATGGTATTAAAACCTATTTTACATTTTCATAGTGTTTTGAGCCCAGTTTGTGGGGTTAACTATTTGCTCATAGCTGGGACCCTAACAGATGCTGCCACCCCGGGTCAGGGCGAACCTGTGAACACCATAAATTAGGAGGTGGTTCCACGCTCCTCAAAACCTCTTGATCAGTGGCCTTGTTGTTGGATGTCGTTAATCGTCATACCCAGGGCCGGTAGAAACTCAGTAAAGTATTACGATGTAGAAAAGCATCGGTAAAAACAAAGAAAAAAATGGGGAACTGATATGTAATATCAATTTTTTTATGTCATTGAATGACTGACAAGCTTCTCATTGAGGAAGAAGAGATTTGAAGCGACAGAGATGTGATTTCTGTCTATATTTCCGAGATGAGGTATTATGTACAATATTTACATTATTCGGACTATTACCCTGATCTTTGTCGCCATATTTATTACAACGTTTCGGCCGTTGTACGCTCCGGCCTTCTTCAGGTTGTTGGAATGTCGAACTGAACCGTTTATTTCACTCACTGGTGTAGACTGTTCTAGTTTTTCGTGCCATGTCTAATGGATGTCAGTTATCTCCTGTTAATTTCCCTCTGAAAGTTCTCCACTGCCTTAGCCGGGTATTGAACTTACACTCTTTGGGTCCTGTCTCTGGATCTAACTAACGCCTTGTTGTGGAGTTATTTCGCAGTGGAGGCTTGTATTTGTACTAAATCGGTCCTAAAATAGGTTCGACGTACAAAACGTTAGGAACTTGATATAATAGGTATTACGCAGAGTAATCTTGTTGTGGTCGCTGACTACTTTCGTATTCGACTAACTGTCCGACATCGACTAGTATTTAGTCACCCCCCCACGAGTGTATCATGTGGTACAAGGCCGGTTTAACGTGGGATCTCTGAGCCCGTGGGCTCGGACAAAAATATACCCTTTGAACCCGTATAAACGGGTTCAGGGTCGGTTTATCTCCCCGAACGAGACTCCGCCCTTCGGCGTAGCGTCGTTCGGGTTCCTCCCCGACCGAAGGCAGAGAGTTCAACCGTTCAGCTGTCGTCTGATATCGACTGACGATGTTCAGTCACCCCCGAACGAGGGTGTCTGTGGCACAAGGCCTTTTTAACGTGGGCATTCCGAGCCCGTGGGCTCGGCCAAAAATATGCCCATTGAACCCGTATAAACGGGTTCAGGGCCGGTCTACCTCCCCGAAGGAGACTCCGCCCTTCGGCGCAGCCTCCTTCGGGTTCCTCCCCGACCGAAGGCAGAGAGTTCTACCGTTCAGCCGTCGTCTGACAACGACTGACTTTCGTGTCTCTTAGTACTCCTACTTATATTAGGTGGGGAGAGTCTATTAACTATAGAATAGGTGTGTTTCACCATAACACGACTTTATCCACTGTGCCATGTGTCCTTGAGGAATCCTAAGAATACCATGAACAGAAAATGTGAGCAACAAGGTAGACTTCATGAAATCGAAACTACAATGGACCTTTATTTAAAATGAGAAAAAAAAGAGTTGCAATTTTTGGGACACATATTGAAAAAACATTTGGACTTACAGAATTTAAAGCTCTTACAGGACATATTAAAAGTAATATGTATAGGGGAAACTGATTATTTACTTAGGGATTTGGTTAGAATTGATGACAGAACAAGGACAAAAATGGCGGGTGCAAAGGGGAAACCATTACTGACGGGGAGGAATAGACAGGACGTTATGGAAAACTAAGATCCTGTCCACCCTGAAGGTACCATTTTCTAATCATTTTACTCCGAATAAGGCAATAAAGCGATGATGATGAAAATGGTTACTGAGTGTTAGAGAATATGTGGAAAAACTGATATTAAACATAATAAGAACTAAGAAGACAGAAGATAACGATTGGCATTGCATTTGAATTTTTGAAGATCAAAGTTGAGTGAGAATCAAGAAGCCGGAAGAGAGTTTCACAAGCGAGAAGTGCGTTAGAAGAAACCGTTAGCATAGAACTTACGGTTGCATCTAGAACTTGCCCTTACATCTTGCCATTTCAACTATAAAATGATAAAACCTTTCCGACAATCTAATAGTACACTTAAATTCCGCAAGCCTAGGTACCCAAGAGGGAATGTCACCAGAAAAAGAATTCTTTTTATTCATCCCCCGCGAACAAGGAAATAAAGCCATTAGGATGCAAATGGTTACTAAGTGTTAGAGAATATGAGGAAAATCTGATATTAAGGAGAGAGGACACTAAAAATAAGAACTAAGAAGAGATAAGATAACGATTGACATTGCATTTGAATTTTTGAAGATCAAAGTTGACTGAAAAGCAAGAAGCCAGAAGAGAGTTCCACAAGCGAGAAGTGCGTTAGAAGAAACCGTTAGCATAGAACTTACGGTTGCATCTATCTATTTCAGCTATAAAATATGGTGACATTGCTGCTTATCTAGTAGTACGCTTAAATTTATAAAGTCAAGACACGATAGAGTTCATCAAAACAATTACCATGCAAGTATTTATAGAACAGACATTGGGAAGCTAGGTTACGGCGGTGGGAAAGAGACTGAAACAGATATGCCAGGTCAGGACCAATATTATTGCAGATTTTGCTTTGGATTTTATCAGGAACTCTAACTATAAAGCAGGCCGTCCTGGACAAAACGAAAAGCTACATCCAACAGCAAGGCCTCTGATCAGGAGGTTTTGAGGAGCTTGGAACCACCTCTTAATTGCTAGTGTTCCCAGGTTCACCCTGACCTGGTGCGGTAGCACCTGCTAGAGTCCCAGCTATGGGCAAATAGTTACACCACAAAAAGGGATCAAAACACTATGAAAGTGTAAAAATAGGTTTTAATAATAGGTTTTTGAAGAAAAAATTCACCAGCAATACATTTTTGAAAAAAATATTACCAGTAATAAAAATGTCGGTATTAAATAAACCAGTAAGGTTGATAAGCCGTAAAACAAAACAAACCAAACTATATAGCAGGAGCATCAATATTCAAAGAAACCTGATGCAAATGTTTTATTCAAGTTTAGTCATACATTTCTCGAGATTTTCCTCAGAGTAATTACAGGCTCCTTGGCTATCCTCAGGGTGTAAATTTATCTTTAATCGGGATAATTCATTGCTTTTTCTTCTGTACCTATTGAGGATAAAAATTGTCCTGTCCTGGCAGATTAATATAAGACACTAGCAATAAGTTAAGACATATCCCAATTAAAAAAAAAAAACAAACAGATTCCCTGCAGGCAAAGTGCCTGAAAGTAATTGAAGTAACAATGTCGGAAACATAGCTTTCCTTCTTGGAAAACTAATCTAAAGACTTAATTTATACTATTTTTTTAAATTATAAATTGACTTAACTAAAAAACTTTTAAAAAGTAATACGTGTCTGTTTGTGGCTATGTCGTAGGATTTTTCAGCCTGATCAACAAACAACTTTTCGGTTTCTCGTTTCTTCCTTTCTTTGCCGCCATTCGTGATATACGCTTGGATGATCATGTCTCTTTTCGAGTCATGATTGACTTGCCAGAAGAATTCCAATAGTAGGCTGCCATTACATTGTGCAGTAGACAGCTTGACAACCAAGGCTATGGAATCCCGTCAGTCTTGATATTTAACCAATACCACGGGAGATAAGAGATAGATTCAGACCTCTTCCAAAAATATATACGCGTAAATAAATATAACGAACACGAGTGGAATTCGAACTCGGCTCTCCGATTATATATTCCGTGTATAAGATATCAATAAATAAATTAATATTTAATAAAATATAAATAATTTGCATAATTTGTGTGGAACCTTGTTGCCAATACTCGTTGCAGGTGACGTCACGCGAGACCATTTCAAACGTTCATCTTCCCAAAGAATCTCAGGATACAGAAAAAGAATTCTAACATGATTTTATCTGCAAAAGTCTAAAGTACTTGAACAAAAATAATAAAATATGAACCTCGGAAAATTTATCTCGAAATTTGAGTACAATACTCAAGACTTCAACTGAAAATTGGAAAAGAAATATAATACAAAATTACAGAGAAACCTTATCGATTCTTTTTAATCGAAATTTTGTATGCCCTCGTTCGTCGGTTGAGCACCATGGGGAATTTTTTAAAACAGTCGCTGCACCTGCTTATAACGAATCGCTCTTCAGTTATGAATTGAGAACTCTGGCTGATGATTTGGCGTTTATATACATCACGTATATAATACGTTAAAAGATCCCTTTTCTCTTTTGTGTGCCGATAGCTTAGGGGTAAAGTCTCTGACTGCATGCCAAATTGGTGGAGTTTCGATCCCGGCTTGAAGCAATCGGATGTCTAGCTACACTGATGAGATATGATACAGCGAAACAGACTTGTACATATATATATATATATATATATATATATATATATATATATATATATATATGTATGTATGTGTGTGTGTGTAATTAGGCAGCAAATTTCTTTTAGGCATGTCTGAGTGAATAAATTACAGACATTATGTCTGCGAGTTTTAACACAATAGGTTCCTACTCACGAATAACCTTCCGTGTATCGATGTTACATTTAGCAAGTCAGCAAAAACAAATAGGTATGTACTACTTGTAATCATGAAGATGATCTTGAAAGAAGATCGAAAGTACTTGAGAAATGAAAATAAAAGAAATTTAAACAGCTATAGCACATTTCTCTCATCCTTTAATATCAATACACGGATGATTATTTGTGAGTACGAACGGATTTTGTTAAAAATTACCAGATGTAACATCCGTAATTTATTCAATCAGACATGCCTAAGAGAATATATATATATATATATATATATATATATATATATATATGTGTGTGTGTGTGTGTGTGTGTGTGTGTGTGTGTGTGTGTGTGTGTGTGTGTATATATATATATATAATTATTTATATATTATATGCGCGGTACTTATTAGAAAGCGCTCAATATCAGAGATAGAGCTAACATATTTGGTTGGATTGATGTGACCCGGGGTTTCACGCTTTTGCGATCGTCAGACAAACTCTCTCTCTCTCTCTCTATATATATATATATATATATATATATATATATATATATAGTTTTAAGGTATGCTACATTTATGGGATATATATATATATATATATATATATATATATATATAGTTTTAAGGTATGCTACATTTATGGGATATACATATATATATATATATATATATATATATATATATATATATATATATATATATATATATGTAGATTTAAGGTATGCTACATTTATGGGATAAAGTGCTCAATATCAAAGAGCGTATGTAAATGTAAATATAAAACTGAACATTGAAGTCAACACTGAGAGGCGACAGGTTGTTTTATGCTGAACGCAATCGTCAGGCCGCCTGACGATTGCGTCCAGCATGAAACAGCCTGTCACCTCTGAGTGTTGACTTCAAAATTCACTTATATATAGATATATATATATATATATATATATATATATATATATATATATATATGTGTGTGTGTGTGTGTGTGTGTGTGTGTGTGTGCGTGTGTGTGCGTGTGTGTACCCCTTCTGGTACTTCCTGTGAGAATCTTATGTCCAGTACTTATGTGTTTTATAAATTAAAAACAAAATTATGACTAAAAAAAGACTACAGCTATACATAATTCATTCAATTTTTCTTCTATTCATTATGACATTAATAATAGTGCGTCGAGTTAATTGTATTCCCCCCAAATGATTTGGAGGTTTGCTGTTTTATTTCGATTGTATTTTCCTTGTATTTTAATGCCCATTTGTTTCTTTTCTATTAATAGTGACGTGTTTGTTGTTAACTGCTCATAGAAATGCCGGCATTAATGGGGCTGAGACGATTGGCTGAGACAAAAGCCAAAAGTAGTTGAATATTTACTGGAAATCTTACCGACATTCATGGCGTCAGAAAAGAAGTGATATTCAAATTTTAAGAGACAACAAAATCGTAATAATATACTAACATGACACATAACGATCACACGCATATATATATATATATATATATATATATATATATATATATATATATATATATATATATATATATATATATAAACTATGAACCTAAAGAGCCAGGCAGACCTATCTAGGTTTCACCAACGCGGATCGTCAGTGTACGCTGGCCAGCGTACCCTGACGACCCACGTTGGTGAAACCTAGGTAGGTTTGCCTGGCTCTTTAGGTTCATAGTTAGATTTGCTCTACTTAGTGTATTGAGAACTTAGTTATTTTTGCTTTACTCGTTTTAGAGGTTTAATTCTTTGGTCTCTGAGCTTAGATTCTGGACGAATGTTTTCGCCTCAATTACATATTGGTAGTTCTTTCTTTTTCTATTCCCTATTTTTTCTTGTGTATTGGTTTATTCGTTTACAAGCCAAAACATCTAACTTTGGTTGGTGAATAAATTTTGCATACTTCTTGACGGTTCGCGCATTTTCGATACGTGACTGAAGAGACAGATTTTTCTCTTCCTGCGGTAGACCAGTTGCCATCCAATGCTATAGAACCCGGTTTGTCCTCCTATTTAACCATAGCTGGGGGGGGGAGAAGAAGCGGTTTCATACCTTTCCCAAGGATATTAGCATGTACATGAATGTAATGGATTCAACTGGAATTCGAACTTGGTTCTCCGATTCCCCAATCCTAGCAGCTGCCTATTACACCACAGTGCCTTTCCGTCAGCATGATCTAACTTGTGTGTACATGGTAATAGAAATAGTGGCAGTGTTGATTGAGTTAAATCTCTCTCTTTCTCTCTCTCTCTCTATATATATATATTTTCAATATATATATATGACAATTTCTCCGATTAAACCAGTAGAAAAGACAATATTTAAGAATAAAAATGACAACACGAAAACTAGTAATTGGTGACGGGTTTCAAACAATGTGAAATTCATTTCGTATTTTGCTTTGATAAAGTCCACATTGGACGAAACGTGTCAGCAATTACTAGTTTTCGTATTGTCATTTTTATTCATATATATATATATATATAAATATATATATATATATATATATATATATATATATATATATATATATATATATTATTTTTATGATCGAAGAATATATATATACACTTTACAATTGTAATTAAGTTATTTTTAGTATTTTAATTCAAGCTGTAAAGAAAATTTACTTTGTTTAATGAAAATAAACATCGAGCGCTCTTTTGTGAGTCAGTTTTAACATATTTAAAATTCTCTGTTGTGTTAATAGGATTCGCCTGGATTATACCAACAGATTACTATATATATATATATATATATATATATATATATATATATATATATATATATATATATATATATGTATGTATGTATGTAAAATAACGAATTCGACACAGACATAAAAACTAACCTAAACGAAGTAGATTTTCTAGATGTTACCTTCAACCTAAGAAAATGTACATATAAACCAAACAGAAACCCAATGATAAACCACTGCATAAACACACATCTTCCAATCACCAAAATCCATCATCAAAATGATACCAAAATCGATTAACCGCAGGCTTTCAGACAATTATTCCAATGAAACCATATTCAACGAAGCTAAGAAAGACTACGAAATAACTCTAAAAGATAGTGGATTCTCCCAACACTCACATACTCACCACTAAATACAACAAATGCCAAAAAGAAGAGAAATATCATATAGTTCTATGCACCCTAATACAAAAACGTAAAAACAAACGTAGAAAAAATATTCTTCAAACTTTTACACAAACACATCCCGGAATCAAGCACTCTTCAGAAAATGTTTTTTAAAAAAGCACAACAATAAAACTATCTACAAACCACCCGAACAAACTGTAACTGCAGAATAAAGAATGAATATCTCTTAAACGGTAATTGCTTACAAAATAACGTAGTATACCAAGCCACAGTATAATAACCAGACAATGGAAGAAAAAAATATATAGAAGTAACAGAAATACTATGGAAACAAAGAAACTATGCACACAAAACATCTTTCACAAATACTAAATACGCGAACAGCAAAATGCTTTATAAGTTTATCTGGGAAATTAAAAGCAAAACGCAAATCACAGCAAAAATACGGAAAATAAAGAAAAGATCATCAGCTTATAGCAATCAATCTCAAACCAAATTTTACTTGGATGAAAAATAGCCATTATTACCTTCTCAGACCAAAATAGACTACTAAATAAACGATCTGATCTCACCTCAAAATGCAGAAATGAAAAGAAATCTTTACTACGTTACTTAAAAATCGAAAACTGACAAGAATATAATAAAATAAGGAAAATAATAATAAAAAACAAGTAAAATAAATTAATCCGAGCAAACAATAAATTAACAAACCACTCCCGTTAGAATAGATGACAAAGAATAAATAAAAGTAAAAAATAAATATGAAAAAACAAGTAACAATAATCAATTCAAATAAATAAATAAAGTAAATAATAAACAAATTAGCAAACCAATTCCGCCAAAATAACCGTTAGAGTAGACTACAAATTTGGACGAAAAATAGCTATAACTGCTATATAAACGAAAAAAATTACTACGTTACTAAAAAATCGAAAATCAAAAACAATAAACAATATAAAAAATAAAAAAATTATAAATGAATAAATAAAATAATTTAATCCGAATAAATAAACATATTAACAAACTGCTCCCGCTAAAATAATCGTTAGACTAAAAAAAACAACGCATAAGCTAAAACAAGTAAAAATAATCAATCCAAATAAATAAAAAAAATAATAAACTTATTAAAAAAAACTGTCCCTCGTCAAAATAAAAATTGGACGAAAAAGGAACTTTAATTACCTTAAAGCAAACTATAAAATAAACGATCTGAAATAATCTGAAAAAAAATCTACCTTACTAAAACATCGAAAACCGAAAAGAATAAATTAACATATAAAATAAAAATAAATAAAAAATAAGGAAAATAAATTAATCCCAATAAATAAATAAATGAACAAACCACACCCTCCAAAATAACCGTCAGAATGGACTATCCACAATGCCCCACTGACACGAAAATATAAATAGTCGAAAAAAAAAACAACACACGTGGCCTGAAGATTGCGTCTAGCAAGAAACAGCCTGTCGACTCTGAGTTTTGACGTCATTGTTCACTTTTATATTTACATACGCTCTATCTCTGATATTGAGCACTTTACACCATAAATATAGCGCACCTTAAAATATATTAGGTTGGTGCAAAAATAGTGACGTAATAATGTCGTTTTTTGACGTTAAAAATACGTCAAAAAACGACATTATTTCGTCATTATTTTTGCACCAACCTAATATATATACATATATTAAAAATAATTATCGATATATGTGTGTGTGTATGAATGTATGTATGTATATATATATGTGTGTGTGTGTGTATGTGTGCACAATATGCCACCAGGTCCTCAAAAGAACCCCCGCATATTTTGAGTTGAGATTTGTTCTTCTTCTAGACAGATTCGCGACCCAATGCTAGAGGACCCAGTCTGTCCTCCTATTTACCAATAGCTGGTGGAAAAGAGGCAAAGAAAGGACGGATCCATACCTCGAATGTAATGAATTCGACTGCAATTCGAACTCAGATCTCCGATTCATCAATCAATCTGTTCTCCATGCCTCCACTCACACACACAAGGTTGGTGCAAAAATAATGTCGTTTTTCTTTTGAAGTTGAACGTCAAAACACGACATTATTTTTGCACCAACCTAATATATATGTGTATTTAGGCATGCATATATATATATATATATATATATATATATATATATATATATATATATATATATATATATATATATATATATATATATATATATATATATATATATATAAAAGTGTATTTAGGCATATATATATGTGTGTAGATCTAGTCTTCGTAAAAACAACCATCCCTTTAGGCGTTTTATATCAGCCATATTGGATTGATCGTTGTTACTTAAATCTGTAAACGGAGACGATACCTCGGGCGAAAGGCTGCTTAGCTGAAATCAACCGAGAGAATTTTGTACAGTAGGGAATGGGTTGGGGCTGAACTTGGCACGATAACATTAAAAGTATAGAAGGTTTTCCCAAATATTTGCTGTGTGCTAACGGGCAGGTCTGGTAGGTCGAGTTATCGTCTTTACTTTAACCCACGCCGGTCATCTTTTCATATTGTACAGATTCGTGGCGAATAGATTTGCAAGACAGGCCGTGACGCTGGCCTCTGTTGACAGTTGAGCTTTCGACTGTCGATCGAAACATTTCCTTCTTTCGCCATATTTTTTCTATCTCTTATTTTTTTATTCCACCGTTCATATTGTTAGAAAATAATTATCGATCAAATTATCGTCATATGCAAGCCTCGATCTAAATGTGCTTCTATCTCTTCGTATCAAGATATTTATGTTTATCTCTGCCAAAATATCATCTGTTGTTCGATTTGCCTATCTCAGTTTTTACTCTCAATCTCAGTGTTAGACGTTGCCATTCACTGTTTTGCAGCCTCGTCTCATAGATCCTTGCAGCGGCGGTGAATTAGGTTCTATAGAGATACACAGTATTTAGAGCCTGTTACATTAGCCAAATACACGAGCCTCTCGGCGTGGATGAGTGAATAGCAATCTAGCCTCATGCTTGAGTGCTGGTCCCAGAACAATAAATATGTGAAGGGAGGATAGTTTTGTTCACTATACTTGCTGATCTAGTAGAAGATCACGATCTATCTATCTATCTATCTATCTATCTATCTATCTATCTATCTATCTATCTATCTATCTCATTCCGTTCTTTATCTATCTCCATCTGTTTCTATCTGTCTGTCTGTCTACCTATCTATCTATCTAGCTCTATAGCTAGCTACCTGGCTAGCTATCTTTCTATCTTACTGTGTTCTTATCTATCTTCCTGTCTGTCTATCTATCGATCTATTTATCTGTCTCATTCCGTTCTCTATCTATCTCAGTCTGTTTTATCTATTAGGTTGGTGCAAAAATAATATAGTTTTTTGACGTATATTTTAACGTCAAGAAACGATATTATTTTTGCACCAACCTAATATCTATCTATCTATCTATCTATCTATCTATCTATCTATCTATCTAATTCCCTTCTTCATCTATCTCAGTCTGTTTTTATCTATCTATCTATCTATCTATCTATCTATCTATCTAATTCCCTTCTTCATCTATCTCAGTCTGTTTTTATCTATCTATCTATCTATCTATCTATCTATCTATCTATCTATCTATCTATCTATCAATAATTCCCTTCATCTATCTCAGTCTGTTTTTATCTATCTATCTATCTATCTATCTATCTATCTATCTATCATTCCCTTCTTCATCTATCTCAGTCTGTTTTTATCTATCTATCTATCTATCTATCTATCTATCTATCTATCTATCTATCTATCTATCTATCAATAATTCCCTTCATCTATCTTAGTCTGTTTTTATCTATCTATCTATCTATCTATCTATCTATCTATCTATCTATCTATCATTCCCTTCTTCATCTATCTCAGTCTGTTTTTATCTATCTATCTATCTATCTATCTATCTCATTGTATTCCTATTTCTCTATCTATTGAGGCAAGTTTCATCGAATGATTTAGACATTTTTTTCTGTTTATATTCAATGGGATTTGTTCTGATTATCTGCGAGTTTTTTTTGCTCTCGTTATTAAAAGAGACAAATTACTGTGTTGATACACATTGTTTTATTCCGAGTACTTTCTACATTATGACAATGTTATCCTCAGGGTGCGTTTTTAAGACAAAAATGTAGTGTTCATTATTTCAAAAGACGAAATTACTAAGTTCTTCTGAAAGTTATAATTTTACGTGAGGATTGAGGACCGCTAATATTTGTTCCATGCGGTTTATGTCTACGCTCTAGGGGAGGTAACTAATTATAATATGTGAACAGTTCCTTTCGAATAAGAAGAAAATTTTATGAGAAACTATTAATATAATTATTGATATTTTCGCCAACCTATTGTAAACATTTTAGAACATTTGTGCAATATTCATAATTAATTTTAAGATTTGGTTTCAATTTTTTTTATATTGATAGCTTCAAGAATTTTTAGCTTATGTTTATTTTCATGAAAAAGTATGGATGCATTTTCGAAAAGAGTTTTTCTAAATTACGTATGTGGACTAGCCTGTTAATGTAAATGTTTATATATAGTGGACATGTAATTAAAATGAAAACTCAACCGTCGAGACTACGTGGTCGTAGTATGGCGAACATAAATATTCTTTTTTCGGTTGGAGATACAATCTCCCAGAGGACATTTCAATTTATATACAATGTTGGTTTTCTGCAAAACATTTAGTTGGTGGAGAAGAGTCGTTACGAATGATTAAAGTGTATATACTGGATTTAGTGTAGTATATAATTAATTTAAATTTTTTACTGGTATCTGTCGTGGATATGTTGGTATTTATTATTTTTTTTAGTATATTTTCGTCTTGTTAATAATTTGAATGCATTTGGTTACGATATAGAAGAATAATATGTTTGGGGTTAGTTGAATCAGTATTATATTCAATTCACTTTATATTACCATTACTGATAAAGCATCTTATTTGTTTATCAATAGTATAATTAAGAAAGTTATTATTAATAAGATTTTGTTTAGTTCACTGCAGAAAAGCTGTTCAGTGCAAGATTTAATTTTTGCAAGGATTATTAGTTGTTTTTTTTTTTATATAATTGCTACTTTATAATAATTTAGACATTCACTCTTATAGTTTAGGGTGAACGAATTTATGCTTGTAGTTTTTTATATGGGGAGATAGTGAATTTATTATGATTAGTATTTATGAATATATATAGAAAAGGAATTTCATTACTATTATTATATTTATTATTATTTTGGAATTGTTGATATATTTCGTACATATTCTTGACTAATATAAGATTATCGACCTATCTTAGGTAGATGGAATTTTTTTTTGTTGAAATTGTTAAATGTATCATTTTCGTGATTAGATATGTAGAAATTGCTAAAAGTCGAACCCAGAAGTGAACCCATGGAGACGTCGTCCCGTTGTATATATATATATATATATATATATATATATATATATATATATATATATATATGTATTATTTTTATGATCGAAGAATGGGACTTTGGTAGTTCAAGTTAGCAGTAGTTATCATAAAATGCTAGGTCTAATTTTAAGTGAAGGTACAGATGGTTTAACGTATATGTTCCTTATAGTTATATCAATAGTTTTACTAACAGGGAGATTGGTGAATAAATTTTCGACATCAAGTGAAGCTATGCTTTCATTATTAGGTTTTTCATTTTTTAGAATCTGAATTACTTCGACAGTTGATTTTATGCTATATTTATTAGGAATTTATGGTGTGATGAGTTGGTTTAGGATTTTGGTTAATTGATATACAGGAGTGTGAATTTGCGATATTACTCAGTGGATAGTTACGTTAGTGTGTTTTTATAGTGCCGTATATATCAGGTCATCCCATAAGTTCTTTCCGAATTTTGAATGAAGAAAACAAGTGACCAAATGTTACATTTAATTACAGATTCAATCAACAATGTATTTTCCTTGATTATCTATAACTTCCTTCCATCTATTAACAAGCTTACTAATTCCATTACTGTACAATTCTTTTGGCTTTGATTCGAAGAAATCACAAATGTCAGTTTTAACCTCTTCCTGTGTTACAAAAGCTGTTTCTTCCAAATGATTCTGTAAGATACGAAACAAATGGTAGTCTGAAGGAGCAAGATCGGGAGAATAAGGTAGATGAGGATCTTTCTCGCAACCGGTTCTTCGATCTTTTGTGACGTGATTCTTGCTGTCTGGGGTCGCGTATTGTCCTGATGAAACATCACCTCTTTCGATTCACTAGAGCAGGTCTTTTTTTCCTCAAAGCTTGGTTCAAACGCTCTAATTTCTGACAGTATATTTGAGCATTAATTGTTGCATTAGGTGGTAAGAATTCAAAGAGGATTATTCCTATGCGATCCCATCAGATTGAAATAATACTTTTTTGCCCATGAAGTTCCCTTCTCGGCTGTGGATGGGGTCGTTCCCCTTTACCAAGGCACTGTCTATGACGTTTAATATTTCGATAAAAGATCCATTTTTCGTCGCCAGTCACAAGTCTATCCAAAAAAGGTGAAACAAGTTGGCGAGAATGGAGAGAAGAGCAGATGTCAACTCGGGATTTGAGGTTGTTTTCAGACAATTCATGAGGCACCTATTTTCCAAGTTTAGGAAGTTTTCCAAGTTGTTGAAGATGACGATGAACAGTTGTATGGTTTGAACTGAGAACCACTGCCAATTCCTCAACTGATAAAGCAGGATTTTCCTCAAGGGCTGCTTCAAGAAGGTTTTCATTAAACTGGACGTCCGGTTCGATCTTCATCTTCAAGGGTGAAATCTTCACCTCTGAATTTTGCAAACCATCTTCTGCAAGTTCTTTCATTCACACATTCCTCTCCATAAACTGAGTGAATGTTTCTAGCCGCTTCGGCTGCTGAGTTTCCTTTCTTGAACTCATAAAGCATTATGTGCCTCAAATGATTCTTGGGTACTTCCATGTTAGCAGGGTTTTAATCAAACAAAATTTAATTTTATTGTTTTCTGAAATAAAATTTGATCAGTTTAAATGCATCTAAACATAAAAATAATGTTCAGCTCCATTAGACATTATAAAATACTCTTTAAATTTCGTTCATTTTAACAAAAAGTTAAAATTCGAACATAAGTTATGGGATAACCTGATATAACCAGGCCTATATTTACCTACTATTTTAGGAAATTTAAACTGTCCTTTTCAGTATTATTAACAGTGATGAGTTTATTAATTTTTAATTTTATTTGGTTGTTTAGATTCTTTTTTAATTTTTAAAAATTTTGTGTGGTCATGGAGTATATGTTCATGTTGTAGTAGGATTTGTTTAGAACGTCGAAGATGTCAGTTTTTTCGGCTTTCGTTACAGTTATGGCGGAGTGATTACTAATCTGCTTAACAGCAATTTGTAGTTGTTTGGTTAGTATTTATAAACAAGTTTTTTTCTTCTATCATACCTACCCATAACTGCCTCAGCATCGAGTAAGTCCTTAATTCTGGTGTGTTTGTTATACCGTATTTGATGGCATCTAAGACGCACCTTTTTTTTACTAAAAATATATCTTAAAATCACTCTGCATCATAATTAAGTAATTTGTACAAATTATTTATCATCTCTCAGTTGCGTCTCTCTCTTTGGGTAGAGTGCGCTTAGGGGCTTCTTTGTCAAAGGACAGAGGGGCAACTGAGAAAATTATACTGAAGAGGTGTCCAGCCCTGGGGAAGAGCTGGCCAAGGCCGCACCCTCACATTGCACCAGAAGGAGGGATCGGTGCTTGCACTGAGGCTAGCGCAACCGACGGTTGCGGAGGCTGTGGCCTGTTTTTGTCCGTTGCCCGAGTGTATGCCCTCGGGTCCTCACTTTAAAAAGATCTTGTGTCACATCTCATCCTCGTGGGGGAACGAGTAGACACCGAATCTTATATGCCATATATAGATTTAAAATTCGCGATAGTCGGGCGAAATTAGCTACCTAGCAACTACTATTAGACTTTAACTTTTATATACCTTTTGTCATTATTTAAAAAGCTATTGTGCATATTAAAAGTGTTATCATTGATAATATTAATTATATTAATTTCATCACGTTTAATATTACTACTTTGTTTCACTAAAATTATATGCAATAAATTCAAATTATAGATTTGTAAGATATATTTATTTCATTAATACCTTTTTTTCGATAACTTCCGTTTGCATTGGTATAAATACAATCAGAATTTTTATATCCTAATTATTCCACTAAGACGTTTACAAAATTCGGGTTTTACAGTTCATATAAAGGAAAATTTTTGATTGAATTTTAATGGTAACTCTACTGCTTTGCTTAATTGTAATAATTGCTTGATCTTTACTTTGTTTTCTTACCTTTAGATATAATAAAGATTTTTTAGGTTCGTGTTTTTTATCCTATTATTTGTCGTTTAAGTGTAATCAAATAATACCGCATGTAATCAAATAATACCTCATAAATATAGCCTAGGTTGTACCATTTACAAATAATTTTTACTAATTTTACTAGTTACTAATTTTTTCTTGATTTGCCCTACTGAAGTTGGGTTGCGTTTTATACACCCGTGCGTCTTATATGCCATCAAATACGGTAAGTTTTTCGTCCTGAGGTATCACGATGTTTACATCTAGCGTATCGATCTCAGATTATTTTAAAAAGCTGTTTGTACCTATAGGTATATATGGCAACTGGATACCAGGTTAAGCAATTATTTTGTTGCTTAATTCAAAGTTGGAAATATTATTAAATGTATCCATTTTATTAGGAAGAGTGATAGACCCTTTGTAAAGTTTCGCTCATTTTTAAATTTTTAACCTTTGTTGAGTTTCTGATACATGGATAATTTCTGCGAGACGATGTGTAAATTCTTCCAGTTGGTTAGGGGTAACTGTATGTTTTAGTTTATTGTAAATGTCTTGTTTGGTGTTATTGAGAGTGTTTAATCTATCATAAGCTTTTTCATTTAGCATTCGTACATGATTAAATTTAAAATTCTAGCTGTTGAGAGTTTGACAAACTGTTGGGATCATGTAGTTTGAATTCTGTGTTTTTGGGCAGCATGTTGTCGTTGCGGCAAGGTTCATTGAATAATTTCGACAAGTTTTGTCTGCTTATTTTAATTAGGATCCGTTCATATTCACGATGAGTCTTTGGTGTCGGTATTAAAATAAGAGAGAAATTTACTGTACATACATATATATATATTGTTAAATACAAAAGACAACGAATGTCTATTATGTTTGATCACGAGCCGTTCTAAAGTTCGTATAGACGTTTTAATTTCGGGAGGAAATAAAGACAAAAATTGTCCAACATTTGGACATTTTTATTATGCTGTTTATTCCTCTAAAATTTCTCAAACCACATTATGAATGATGGCACCATTACTGAAGGTCTGAATGATCTTTTTCCTCTCAACATTGCTCAGTTGGGAAGACAGTGAGGCTGACACAAAACTATTTTAACCTGTTCTATTTCTAGCTGAATAACTGAAAAGGCTTTTCAGTGATTCTTACGACAAATAGAGTCAAATGAATAAATGTCTTATCTGAAAACCTGGAAAAATAAACTCAATTATTTCAGTGGTTTATTAGATATTAAACATTTTGTGGGATGGGCAATTTTGCTGTTATACACGGTATATATACATATCTTCTCATAAGGTGTGTCAGAAAAAGGTTACGTTTAGGGAAAAACGGGATTTTTCTCGTTCAAAAAAACAAAAAATATATATATTTTTAATATATAAAAAATATAAAAATTGCATATGTATATATATATATATATATATATATATATGTATGTATATTTATTTATATATATATATGTATATATATATACACGTATGATGTATATATGTATATATATATGTGTGTATATATATTCACACACACACACCTATATATATATATATATATATATATATATATATATATATATATATATATATATATATATATATATATATATAGAGAGAGAGAGAGAGAGAGAGAGATTTTTATGTTTATACGGTCTTTTTATTGATACAAATATTTAAGTAAATGCCCTGTTTATAATAAACCAAGCATTTACTTAAATATTTGTATCTATAAAAAGAATGCATTAACATAAAAATGTCTTATAAATAATTGTCGGATATTTAATAATAATAATAATAATAATAATATATATATATATATATATATATATATATATATATATATATACAACTATATATATATATATATATATATATATACATATATATATATATATATATATATATACAACTATATATATATATATATATATATATATATATATACATGTGTGTGTGTGTATGTATGTATGCATGTATGTATATATAATTTCGTAAACTGATCTATATATTCAATACATCTTATAAGTGATTTTTGTAGGCGAAACTCACGTTTGATCCGACGTGTTATTGACCATCGGCTACGTAGAGCTGGTTCCATCTGTCTTTTAAGACACGCATTGCAAACGTATGGCCACAAATAATATGAATAAGTATAGGTAAACACGCACAAGCACGCTCACACAGGCCACATGCAGATACATATATATATGTACGTGTGTGCGTGTGCATTTGTATGTATATGTGTGTACCAGATCCGTGCCTTCAGTCATTACTCAGGGCAGGCTGTTTGTGACCTTCATGTAATAATTATAGAACATAATTTGAGGAAGCTTCATAACTTTGCTGGATTAGGTACATATTGTGGCACGGAAGGAAAATGCAGATGTTGATCTATTATATTCTGGGTAGACACTGCCTAACCTGCCTACCTAGACGACACGTCTCTGGTGTGTACATACACTTGCTCATTTTATATATGACCATACGTTTTCAAAGGCATACTCATTAATCTATAAATCGGTTTTCTTCTGTTTATTCAATATTTTCAAATAATGATCCATTGAAAAATATTCTTTATCCTCCTATCTCTCACAAAAACATACACACAGAGAGTAATGCATACATAAATACATACATACAAACACACACAGATATATATGCATAACTCGTTTTATATAATTAAATATATATATATATATATATATATGCATACCTCCTTATATATATATGTGTGTGTGTTTTATATATGAAAAGATCAATGCGTATATATATATATATATATATATATATATATATATATATTGATGCATACCTGCTTATATATATATGTGTGTGTGTTGTTTTATATATGAAAAGAGCTATGCGTATATATATATATATATATATATATATATATATATATATATATATATATATATGCATAGCTCTTTTTAAAAATACAATATAGGGTTAAGACAAAAATCTTGCATGCAAATCTCGTGAGAACTTGCGTTGTCATCTTGCCAAAATCGTTGGCCTACCTGTTGAAGAGTGAGATTTGGCGCCACCCATATACCTTCATATTTTTACCCGCGAAAAAAAACTTATAGCGAAAGGCCTTGCTAAAAACGAATATTGAGGTAAGGCGAAACATTGGAATAAGCAAAAAATATATTTCCTAAAAGAAATTCTGCGAGCGAAGTATGGAATGTTAGTAGGCTTCAGGTAGGTGAATATGAAAAAATATCTTTAAAAAACAGGTAACACTTAACAGGTGATCGGTATACATATATATATATATATATATATATATATATATATATATATATATATATGCATGTTTCATTAAAAACGACACAAAATGTACTACGCTTAAGTTTTTTATTTACTTTTTCTTGTGTTCGAACAAGTCTTTTCTTTTTTGGACACAGAGTGTGTAGAAACTGTCCAAATATGCTATAAATTCCGAGCGCTTTTGGTTATACTTTTAGCCATTATCAAGGATGATTTAATTTTTTCAGTTTAATTGGGTGTATTCGTTGTCATAGTGTTATAGAGATGTTTTATTTTACGAACACAGTTAGGTTATTGTGGCCGTGTTAGTAGTTAATATTATTAATTATTGTTTTTTTCTTTTTTTTTGTTAATGATTCCATTATTTTTCATGTGTTTTTAATATATTTTTAATCTATTAAAGTACTTAAAAAAATAAAACACTTGTTCGAACACAGCAAAAATTAAATAAAAAGCTTAATCGTAGTACCTTGACTGTCGTATTTAATGAAACATTCGTGATTGAAGGATTGCTGCGTAAATAGACACACATACACACACACACACACACACACACACACACACATATATATATATATATATATATATATATATATATATATATGTATATATATATATATACTGCGTGCCAAATTATTATCGTGATAACTTTTTTCTAATATTTCAAAAACTGTCCAATCAATTCACACAAAATTTTCACATTAGACGGTTTTTGAAATATTGGAAAAAATTATCTCGATAATAATTTGGCACACAGTGTATATATATATATATATATATATATATATATATATATATATATATATATATATATATATATATATATGAAGAAATATAGTCTTAAGATGTGCTAAATTTATGAGATAAAGTGCTCAATATCAGAGATAGAGCGTGAGCTAATATAAAAGTGAACATAAAAACTTAGAGGCGACAGTCTGTTTCATGCTAGATACAATCGTCAGGCCACAAGTGCTGTTATTTTTCTCGGCTATTTATATACATCTCCTTACGGATAGTCAGGGTCAACAGGCCAGTTGACCCTGACGATCCGTAAAGGTGAAAACTAGGTAGGTTTATTTGGCTCTTTAGGTTCATATATATATATATATATATATATATATATATATATATATATATATATATATATATATATATACACACATATATATATATACACACACACACACACATATATTAGGTTGGTGCAAAATAATGTCGTTTTCTCGCTTATGTTACTATGTGAAAAAGACATTATTTTTGCATCAACTTAATACATATATATATATATATATATATATATATATATATATATATATATATATATATATAGCTTCTGTGCGCGCAATTAATGAATTTTGATTCGTGAATTATGTCTTATTACGTTACATTTTGTGGGTAAACTTGTTTGAATAACTATTGTTGCTAAATGAGATTATACTGCACCGGCCTCGGGACCGACAGAGGTGTCGCTGGCTTTCGTTATAAAAAACTTTTGATAACTAATTTAAATGCTTAAAGAAAGGGTATCTACTCAAACATCTGTACCCACTAAATGTTTAATTTAATATGAAATACATATATATATACACACACACACACACACATACATATATATATATATATATATATATATATATATATATATATATATATATATATATATATATATATATATATATATATATATATACAATAAATCCTAAAGAGCCGGAGAAACGGTTCTTCAGGGTAAGCTGGCCAATTTGCCCTGAAGAACCGTTTAGGTGAAAACATGGTAAGTTTTCCTAGCTCTTTAGGATTTATTACATTTATTCCAGTTCTACTTAGCGTATTGCGCACATTACGTTTTAGTCTTAGTACTTGCTTTGTATTTTTTTTCTTCTTTGGACTAAAGTCTTAAGGCAATGGATGATTTGTTTCACCATTTTCGAATGTTTTTAGGTCTTTCTTTTTTCTCGGGTACCGATTTGTTTAGACATATCTACAAGTTGTGCTATCCGGTTTATTTTTACCAACCAATTATTAGTATATATATATAATATATATATATATATATATATATATATATATATATATATATATATATATATATATATATAAAGAGAGAGAGGGAGAGATTTTAATATAAGCTATATTTATAGCTTAAAGGGGTCTATATCGTGTATAATATATAAATATATCGTGGACATCACGATCAGCATATATAAATAGTCGACGTTAAACACAACACTTATGACCTGAAGTTTACGCTCAGTGTTGACCGAGTATTCACTTCCCTCTCTCTGTCTCTCTCCATATATATATATATATATATATATATATATGAAAAGTTTAGGGGGCTAGCCCCTAATAATTGATTATTGCATGCCATTTTGGAAACTAATTTAATAGCTCACTTCGAGGATAGATGGTCATTTTGTTTTATCATATTCAATAATAATAATAATAATAATAATAATAATAATAATAATAATAATAATGAAGACGATGTTTATGATCATGACCATGATAATAATAACAATAATGATGATAATAATACCAATGATGATAATAATAATAATAATAATACTAATGAACTAACAAAAAATTAATGTACCCATCGACATAACTATGCAACAGTACCATCTGAAAGAAACACTTTCATGAAAATTATCGAGAAATTGTCCTAATACAAGGACCTGAACATCGAGATTAACAGGTTGTGTGGAATGAAGACTAAGACTGCACCAATAGTAATCGGAGCACTGGGCCTCGTGAGAAAAGGAATGGACAGTTTTACTAACAGTCCCAGGTAACATCAACATACACGTTGCCCAGAATATTGCCCTGCTAGGAACATCGCATATAGGAAGATGTCCTATCAATTAAATGATAGTACTCGAGCAATATCAAATGTAAAATGATGAGACCTTGTGGCTAATCTAGTACATCACTTAAATTCATAAAGTCTAGCTACCATAAGACCATCAGAAGTATTATCATGTTCGTATTTATAGAAAAGGCACAGGGAACCTACATTATAGTGGTGACAAAGTGACTGAAGTCGGGATGTCATGTCAGGACCCAAAACATTGCAGATTCTTCTTTGGATTCTATCAAGAATTCCATTTTATTCATGCTAACATTACAAAATTCGCAAAAGTATAAGATAAATGCATTGTGTTGAAAACAATTATTCGATAGTTTCACGATGGTGGGGTTTCTCCTAAGTCAATTATATCTGATGTAATCTCACTTAGCCCTCATTGGCGCTTATTACACTATTGTTATACTCTTTTTTTCAGTCCTCCGCTCCACGCCAACAAAGAACGTTATCCATCTGTTGCGTCAATCAAATTTCCGACATAATATCACTTTCGAAAAATGCACTTTTGCTTGCTTTTTGAGGCGGATAAATCATCAGATATTCGCTTTACCGTTGTTTACTGGTATGGCGTTATCTCTATTCTCGTTTATAATATAAATTTGCTAATTCCGTTCGGACCAAGCGATTATCGGAATGCTATTCTCGACACAGCGCTGACGCTTTGTGAAATGTCTGGAGAGTGGAATCCATCAAGTACTTAACGTCAGTTTTGTTAGTTCTCTAAAGGTCCGATTAGAGTCTGCGCAAGCGCATGCGTGGTTACTGGTTTACTCAGATGGCTATAAAGCGCGGAGCGGTGGAGCTTTTTTTTTTCCCCTTTGGTTTTATGGAATACAGAGGAAAAGGCGGGTTTGAAATAAAGGAAAAGACGGAATAAGAAAAGATTTGGAGGCAAATAAAAAAGAGTAAGTACTGAAATTAAAAGAAAAAAGAGAATGTAAGTCTGTGGTATATCGCAAAAAATATGAAAAATTATATGAAGGATGTGGAAGAATAAGAAATAAAAAAAAGATTTAAACAAATTATCGCAAGTCCAACGAAAGGATATAAAACGGAAAAGAAAGGAAAGAAATAAAACATTCCGAATGACTGTAAAAACGGAAGTAGAGAAAACAGTAATGTTTGGCAGAAGAGAAAAAAAAACTGTTATAGCCAGAAAAGAAAAAAATATATACAGGCTATAAACCGTCTAAAATGTAGGCGTACAAAGATATTCCAATTTATAAGTGGTGGGAAGAATGATTGAACCAATTTTAGTCTCACCTCAAACCATTTGATTTCAATACGTTCACATAGGCAACTTACTCGCGATAAATGAAAGCCAGCTTATTCTCCTTATACTGATTTTTCAAGCGTAGCTTAGATGTGGCACAAGGCCGCTTACTCTCCGTATAAAGTTAGAATAGTGTGACACGAAGTAGCGATCGAATACATTACTATACAGAACTGCTCTGATAAATATGAAGCAGGAAATACGAAAGAAGAGAAAGAAAAGTAACTAAAAAACGAAATAATGTAAAAGAATTGAATGAGAAATGGCGACGACAATTGGCCAGAGGAAATATTTTATCCTTCCCTATTGTTTACCGAATACAAGGCCCAAGAGCCACCCAAGGTTGGATATCAGAGAATAAGATGGTTTTAAGGACATAAAAAGAGGAGGTGCGGGTTATAAGAATATGCAGGATGCATAAATTTTTGACTTGGAGGGGTTAAGATTGTAGCGACAGAGTGGCGGCATCTTCTCAGAAGTCTCTTCCAAAATTAACAGTTCTGGGAAAGAAAGCGGCCGATT
>OZ010604.1:68284335-68311835 GCA_963932145.1 Acanthosepion lycidas
GAGCTATAAATATATATATATATATATATATATATATATATATATATATATATATATTGTACATCTAAGCAGCAGCAGAAGCAGCAACAGCAGAAATGCCTCTTTTAATATATTTTTCGTTAAAGACGACTGACAATCTTTTCATTTAATTTTTCTTTTGTTCGTACAAGTGTTTTCTTTTCTGGACACTAAGTGTGTAAAAACTGCCAAACATTTCTACTTATTCGAACGCTTTCGGCTATTCTTTTAGTCATTTTCAAGGACGATTTTATTTCTCTTTTTATTTTAAACTTAAAATGTGTTTTTTTTTTACATAAGGGTCTAAAGTCATAAGAATGTTTTATTTTCTGAACACGGTCAGCGCACTTTGGCCGTGTATTGGACAGTTTTTACACACTTTGTGTTCAGAAAAGAAAAGAAAACACTAAAACGAACAAAAGAAAAATTAAATAACAAGCATAATCGAATTAGCTTGTGACACGTCTTTATCTAAGCATGTATAAAAGATGGATTGATGCCTAAATACACAATATATATATATATATATATATATATATATATATATATATATATATATATATCTAACAAAATAGAAGATAAACCGCAAAAGTTTTTGCTGATAATGTCGATTTGTTTTAGTATATATATACATATATATTATTCTTCATATTTAGGCTACATGTGTTTCAGGTCTCGTGACATTCTTCAGGCAAATAAAAGAAATGTTCCTTATTTTCTTTTAATGTCTCATTGTTCGTTTACTGTATTTGTTAGAGAGCAAAGAAACTCCTTCTGGACTGTTGGCAAAAGTGAATTTCTGCCAATGTGTTTATAAAACCATTAGATTTGTTATGAGAGCTGGTGAAGATAGATGTGCTGATGAGAGATGTCGTCCTATCCCTGTTACCCTGCATATGTAAATTCCTTCCCCATACACACATACTGTCTTATAAGGAATCTGCATACACGTCTATGCATATTTATATACGCATTCACATATACATACACACCCCACCACACACACACACGCATTTTCCTCTGTTCGTGTGTGTGCCAGTGAGTAATCTATCTATCTATCTATCTATCTATCTATCTATCTATCTATCTATCTATCTCCATATATATATATATATATATATATATATATATATGCGACTGTTCCATAATTTCGTTCGATTGATTCCGAAGTTATATTTCATCTTTTTTACATTGCTCCATTCTCTGTTTTGTATAATTCCCTTGTAATTATTTTGAAATTTAGCGAAATTTAGTTTATTGCTCCATAAATTCAACGAGGGAAGATATGAAGAAAAAACTTATGGAAACACGTTGTTGTTATTAATTCGTATTTCGGGACGATTCGATTAACACGCATTAAATCCTGATTCAGGAAGTGAAATATACTTAAGAGTGATGCCTATAAAGAAGATACAATGATGAAATTAAGTCACAGATTTGTTTCTTAACGGTTTGTGGTACCAAAATAACAGAAACTAGATAAGGCAAAAGAAACTGAGCGATTGAAGACGTAACGATGAGAATTGTAGATAACAATTCGGAGCATCCGTAATAGAAAAAGATAAATAGCATATATGAAGTCTTATCAACTTGACGGCGAAAAGTTTTAAGAAGAGACAAAGAAAATAACAAAAATACAGATAAAAACATTGTTTATATGTATTTTTTTTTTGTTTAAAAAAGAAACTTTAAAATAAGTGTCATATATGTGCTTTTATCAAGAGCACGCGCTGTGTTAGTCCGGTTAATTTAACAAGAACAGTAACTGATTTAATGCGGTTAATTTAACAAGAGTAGTGAGTGAGCTAGTCCGGTTAATTTATCAATAGCAGTCTGTGAGCTAGTCCGTCTATTTTAAAAAGAGCGGTCACTGATTTAATGTGCTTAATTTAACAAGAGTAGTCGGTTAGCTACTCCGGTTAATTTAACAAGAGCTGTCGGTGAGTTAGTTGGGTTAATTTAACAGGAGGAGTTAGTGAGCTAGACCGGTTAATTTATTGAGTGTAATCTGTGAGCTAGTTCGAAAAGGAGTCACTGAGCAAGTCCGGTTAATTTAACAAGAGTCGTGAGTGAGCTAGTCCGGTTAATTTCAGAAGAGCAGTAACTGATTTAATGTGGGTAATTCAACAAGAGTAGTCGGTGAGCTAGTCCGGTTAATTTAAGAAGAGCAGTAACTGATTTAATGTGGCTAATTTAAGAAGATTAGTCGGTGATCTAGTCCGGTTAATTTAACAAGTGCTGTTACTGATTTAAGGTGGTTAATTTAAGAAGAGTAGTTAGTGTGCTAGTCCGGTTATTTTATACACCTAACCTTCTAACTTGTAGTCCTGGAGTACCAAGGTACCTCATAGTTTTAAAGTACGGTTTCTTTTTCAATCTTTTTTCACTGCTCTTTGGACTGTCATTGCTGAAACTCCTCTCTTACGTGTCAAACGCCTCATGAATTGAGTTGGATCTTTTCTAATTGATCTCTTTAGCTCTAAGTTGAAATGATTATCCCTCTTTCTGTTGTGACCTCTTGATTCAGTTTTACTCTCTATTATTCCGTTGTTTTTAAACTTATTCACCATTCTCTTGATGGTTCTTGAAAGGACTTTGAAATGGAAGCTAGAGTTAGTATCATTACTGAAGGCCTGAATGATTTTCCCTCTCATCATTGCTCATTTGGGAAGATATAGTGGGCCTGACGCAAAACAATTTTAACCTGTTCTCTTTCTAGCTGAATAATTCAAAGTGTTTTTACTACAAATGGTGTCAAGATGGCTAAACATAAGATGAAAGTAAATTTATACCTTTTTTGCCCTTCAGAATTGACACCAAAAATAATAAACATTATTTATTGGATGGTTTATTAAATGGTTGGCAATCAGCGCGGGTTACCATTCAGTTTGCGTCCTTCACGTGATCCGCAGTAAAATTTTGAATATGTAAGAACTAAATATTATTGGGGGTGTCATCAGAATTTTAGATACACCAAAGTGGGGTACGGTCCCAAATCTGTTGGCAATCACTGGTCTAAACCATTTGAAAAAGCTTTATTAATGTCTTGATGAAATCCCTTTAGATTTTGTATTGTAGCCGTTTCGTTAGAAACAAAGAAAAGAGTACTGAACTGTTACGTGATATTTGCCCTCCTCTAGAGCAGCGAATGCTGGACAACCTCCGCAAAGATGAAGAAGATACGTGAAGCAACAGGAATGTAGTTCTACAGAAAGATGCTTAGGATACCAGGAAGATGCAGTTGAAAATTCTAGGGCACGTAATGAGGAAAAAGGGCTTGGAAAATCTGATGCTCACAGGACAGATTGAAAGGAAGAGGGACAAACGAAAGCAGCAAATAGATGGTGGAGAGGTTTTAGGAGAAACTTATTAACAAGGGACAGGAAGTTGTGGAAGGCCATAATCGCCTACGCCCTGAAGATTCTCATATCAATGAAGTAAGTCGAATAATCATCCGCATTATTAGGAAATCCTGACTGAATCTTCGTCTATCAAGATGTACACGAATCTCCAGGGAATTTGCAGATCACGAGCAATGGACGAGTCATTTAATCCTCTGGATCTCCAAAAGACCCCAAATGATTCTTATCGTTCGTCATCTTATCAACAATACCAGTATGAATAATTGAGCAACTGTGTAAACATGTTCTGTCCTTATCTCTGTGCGTGTCTCGTATAATCAAAACACTGCGCACGAAGTGAATTTACGTGGGGTCATTTACCGCTGTCTTTCGTAAACCAAGTTTTCGACAGAGCTAGAAAAAATATTTGTTCCCTTCCTTGTCAATGAACCTAACATGAATATTGTATACATATGAAGTCCTTTAAAAAATATCCCTGATTTATATTTAAAAAAATCAAAATACCGCGTGGGCAAAAATCCTTGGGGCGGGACGTGTAGAGGATACAGAACCCTTCCTGCGCTAGGCCACATCAGTTCCTGGCTGTTACGCCTAGAGTACAGATGTGTAGTGCCGGTTAGTTGGATTTTCTTTTTCACGCAAGATGGCCGAACAAGAGACTACGTTTGGACAAAAGCTTGGTGAGACTCAAGCTATCCTGAAGATTCAGCAGGCGATGGCAAACTCAGATCAAGGAATAGTGTAAGTGCTTTAATATCGTTTATCTTTAATGGGTTTAAGTTAACCCTAATCGTAAACCTAACCCTGTCCTGAAGAGAGGAAGAAATGATTTATGTTTTATTAATTGAGTTAATTTTCTTTGCTGTCAAATCTAATCATATGTATTCGTATTTTCCCCTGGACAATCCTGTGCAAAAGGAAGACAAAAGATGGATTCGAAATAAAACAAAACAAATCAATTTAACCATTTTAAAACCGAACTTAAATATCGGCTGGACTGGACGATCCCGAGCGACGAGAGGTGAGTTTTCTTAAAAGTAAGATTTCTTTGGCACTACGACTTTTTACGGGTGTCTTCTAAAAATGACATGAAGACGGTCTTAATTTTTTTTTTCCCACTTTCATCACTACTGACAAGACTTCTTTCATAGATAAAGCACGTTTTCAACAACAAAAGCAAAAAAAGGTTCTTTCATTTTCATACAAGATATGCTTGAACATCAGATACAACTTTTTAACAAATACTTGTTTATTATTAAGTTCAGGCACAAATTCTGAAAATTTTAGCGATAAATTAAAAAAAAAATCTGTTAAACTAATGAAAAAGCAGTGAGTTATTTTCGAACATTAATAGATTTTTTTCTTTTCACTTTTCATTTCATTTATTACGTAATTTCGAATAGAATTTTCGACATTATATATTGACCACATAGTCTTTCCTTCTCGATATTTTTTTAATATTTCGTAAAAGTTTTCAAATTCATCTTTTCATTCTCGTAAATCAACGACTATCATTTGTTTAGAAACACCGAACGACATGAGAGACACAACGGTTTTACTGCGACTAATAATTCGTTACCTCTTTTAATCCGGATTAACCAGTTATAATTTACATATAATAATTTTTTTAATATTGTTGTTCATTCTAATGAGTCTACTATTGACACTCCTACTTACTATAAAGGCACTAAGAAAAGTAAGCCTCGGGGTCGCAGTACTCCAAACTGTTCGTTACTGTCGAACTCTCTGCCTTGAGCAGAGAGGAACCCGGACGAGGCTTTGCCGAAGGTAAAAATTTCGTCCGGGGAGGTAGACAGACCCGGTCCCGTTTATGCGGGTTCTTCGTTAATATTTTTGGCCGAGCCTACGGGCTCAGAAAACCCATGTTAAACTCAGCCTTGTGCCACATACACCCCTTGTGGGGCGTCGACTGTTAAATATTAACAGTGTTCCAAACTGTTCAACTGTTGAACTCTCAACTTTTGGCAGAGAGGAACCTGGACGAGGAGGTTGACAGACCCGAACTCGTTTATGCGGATTCTACCGGGATTTTTTGGCCGAGCCTACGGGTTCGGATGACTCACTTTAAACTCAGCCTTGTGCCACATATATCCCTCATGGCGGGTGGCTGTTAAATATTAACAATGTTCCAAACTGTTCTTCTGCCAAACTCTCTGTCTTTGGCAGACAGTAACCCGGACGAGGCCGTGCTGAAGGGCAGAGTTTTGTGAGGGGAGGTTGACAGACTCGAACCCGTTTATCCGGGTCTTTCGGAAATATTTTTGGCCGAGTCTACGGGTTCGGAGAATCCACGGTAAACTCGGCCTTGTGCCATATATATCCCTCATGGTGGCGGCTGTTAATTATTAACAGTGATCTAACTGAACGCTGGTCAAATTGACACCAACTTCCAAGTCGTGTAACGTCTTCTTTTGTTATTCATTAACTAATTACTTGGTTACAAAAGAATATCCATCTCAGGCAGCTAAAGATGATGTAAAAATACGGGAAATACGTAAGTAGTTGTTCGAAGAGGAAGAAAATTATTTTGACGTGAAAAACAACTATAAATTCGGCTCAGTTTCAAAACCATCAGTTGTGTATATGCTGATTTTCTAAGCGCAGCTGAAATGTGGTACAAGGCCGAAAATATTATTCGCCCAGTAAGGATCGAACTCACTTCTTAGTTGTAATGGTTCTGAGTAAGATAAACTTGTTAACCATTACACCAAACGATTTTCTGAGCGTAGCTTAGATGTGGCAGAAAGCTGAAAGTATGGGGAACCTATTAAGGATCGAACTCACTAGTAATTGTTCTAGCAAAACAAGCTTGCTAACCATTACACCACGCTGAGGTGTCCCCATCGATTGTGTATATGCACTGGGATGTATTTACAAATATTTATATACGTAAATACAATTTAGAATTATATATTGGTTGGGGCAAAAATAATGTCGTTTTCTCACATAGTAACATATGTGAGAAAACGACATTATTTTTGCACCAACCTAATATTGTTTATTTTTAATCCGACATTATTTTTTGTTCAAACGTTATTTTTAGACGATACCCGTGTTTGAAATAGACGTCCCGTTTATTTTAAATTTTATTTTAAACAATTTGTATTTCGTCTGCTAGCGCGGCAAGCCGATCGCTGTTGCTGACACATTTGTGATTGACCCCTACCCACCCACAATGTGCACCTCTGGTTTGTGTGAACGGTCATAATTCTGGTCTGATTGACAGGTCTGAGCAAATTATCAGTCACGATGACTTGCGACTTCATGCTAACACAACAAGCGATGTCTTCCGAAATTTCGATTCGAACATGGATCTAATAGTCAGAAAGCGCACGTCCTAACCACTTCGCAAAACTGTGCCTCTCTCTCTCTCTCTCTCTCTCTCTGTGTATATATATATATATATATATATATATATATATATATATATATATATATATATATATATATGTGTGTGTGTGTGTGTGTGTGTGTGTGTATTGGCTTATGCCGTTATCGCGTTAACACTCACATACATCTCTGTATGTGTGTGTGCATGTACTGGTTTCCTTTTGTGGCCACTTTTTCCCATCATGCCTACTTCCTCCGCATAGATGGTCGATCTCATTTCAATCTTCCAACTACTCACCCGACCAGTGCGTCACTTCTTCAAAGCCTTATCGATCCTCGTCTTACTCAATATATATCGATTTATCCTTAGAAACTCTCGCCCGGAGTATAAAGCTCCTTTTTATCCCCGAGGCGCTAAGGAATTTTTTTTTTCTTTTTTACTTCTTTGGGGTATGTGTTTGCATTTTATTGGGCTTTTTTTTTTTCGCACACATATTCTAGTTGTTTTTTTTTTTAATATTTTTCTGGCTTTTTGTCTTTTAATTATGGTGATGGTGTCTGGAATAATAATAGGTTGTGTGTCTTCGTCCCCCGGTATAACAATCAGCAGTCGATGCCATATTTTGACATTGGCAGGAATAATAATAATAATAATAATAATAATAATAATGATAATAATAATAATCTTCCCTCCGAATGCTTGCCACTTCATCTATTTGATACTCCCGATATTTGTTGTCACTTGTTGTCACTTGAAGTATCTTTTTGAAATTGGGAAACATCTCGTACTAAACAAAGAAAAGACAAAACAGCAACAACAACAATAAGAAGAAGAAGAAAGAAGAAAAAGAAGAAAGAAGTAGAAAAAAGAAGAAGAAAAAAGAAGACACATGGCACAGTGGGTAAAGGCGTTAGGTAGATCCAGTGACAGGACCCAAAGAGTGTGAGTTCAATACCTGGTTAAGGGGGTGGAGAACTTGGAGAAGGAAATTAACAGGAGATAACAGATAAGTGACATCCATTAAACCTGGCACGTGGAATTGAACTGTCTACCCCAGCGAACGAAATAAAGGGTTCAGTTTTACATTCCAACCACATGAAGAAGGCCGGAGCGTACAACGGTCGAAACGTTGTGATAAATATAGCAACAAAGATGAGGACAATAGTCCGAATAATGTAAATAGTGTACATAATACCTCATCTCAGAAATATATACAGATACTGAAAGGCCGAAACCTTGTAATAAATATGGCGACAAAAATGAGGACAATTGTCCGAATAATGTAATTAGTGTACATAATACCCCATCTCAGAAATATAGGCAGAAGAAGAAGAAGAAGAAGAAGAAGAAGAAGAAGAAGAAGAAGAGCATCGTTAAGAGGTAGCTGGCGAAAATACAGAGGCACCGTGGCTTGTCAGGCCAAATTAGAGCATTATACCAAAGCAACAGCTCGTGCTGTTCCTTTCGTGGTTGGAGCATTTGGGACTATTTGCAGAAATATTTCCTCCTTGCAGAATGCCACGGATATACCTGACACAATTCGGTGTTTGCAGTTGGAATCTCATTCTTGGGGTTTTACTACCACACTCATTGGCCTGGGCTTACACATCATTGTTACAACATTGACAAACTTTTTAAGAGACTATCAAAAAGAATGAAACACTTCAAATTCGCGGAAGCAAAAAAAAAAAAAAAAAAATCATGAGTCGTGAAAACGCGATATTCGAAAATAAAAAAAATCGACATAGGACAAAAAGGAAAATGGACACTTTCATAGTTGCTTATAAACCCGAAACCACTCAGACACTGATAATCTTATATATAAAGTACAGTGTATGTGTGTGTGTTTGTGCGTGTGTGTGTCGAAGCAAATCCATCAACCCTACTGGACCGATTTAAATGAATCATACCTCATTCAAATGTCCTGGAAAAGTTAGGGGCACGGAACGATTTTCACTGAGCTCAGATTCAAAGTTGCCAGATTATGCGATGTTAAAAATATATATTAATATATTATACTAGTCATTATCGTTGCTTTCATGGTTCAAGGGGAGTAACTCTTATTTACATTTTGTATCCAAAATTACAGTTCACGTAGCTTAAAAGCCTCCCTGTCAGTCGGCATTTAAGTTATCTCCTGTGGCGGACTCTTGGTTTGGCCATCATCACAGTAGCTAGAGAGGAGTAGATGCGATAGGCATCAATAAACTACAGAAGAACTCAAAATTGATCGCTGCATTTAAGTATTGAATTAGAAAAAAAATTAAATGCAATATCAATCATTATCTACTGTCCTCCTGTCGACTCTTTTCTCTTTCTACTCATTAGAAAATATTTCGGTTTCTAATTCCCCCACAACCAATAACCCCTATGCTCCTTAGCAGTTTTATTGTATTGCTTGCGCTGAAATCAATTAAAAAACTAAATGTTAACGGAAACCCGACATCCCAGCCCACGCATACATTCTCCCGTGGGTGGCACCTCATCGACTACACACGGTTTTGTTTAAGGGACATAAAACATGCGGAGAAAAATACAGTACAGAATGCCATATAGATTTGTGTAAATAGTTGGTTGAACAAGGACTGGAAGAGATAAAGTTAAAATTTTCTAAGAACTACAAAGGTCAGGAATTTGTGGATAGCATTAATCGCCCACGTTCTGCCTGAAGGAACACGACATATAGAAAAAAGACGAAAAGCCAGTACATGCCAGGAGATAACTCCTCTGACGCCTTCTAAGACTTCCAAACTTGTAATTATAGTACATAAATCAAGCCTTATAAAAATATAGATATCTATCCTCTCTGAGAATGAAATCTTTTACGGAACACATGGGTCGAGGCCTTGTGATCATTGCTTGAGCAGTGGGCATACGAAACGATAATTATAATGATTCCTCAGAATTTCAGGGAACGAATTTGCAACAAGCACCGGACAAAACGTTATTATAAAAAATATACCAAGATGATGATATCAGTTTTATAATATCAGGCTTTCTGTGTTATCCAGACATCACAGCTCATGCTAAAGATATCATTAGTCAGTATACAGTGGTTACTATTTCAAAGTGGATACACGAAAGTCAAATAAGAACAAAAAATTAAATATCTGGGAAGTGTTCTAACAGAGGTCGAAAAATAAAACACTGAAGTCCGAAGGCGCACTGCGATAGCCAACGATGTGTAGCGGGTCCCGATAATATTGAAATAAAATATAAAAACATATATATAAACAAAAATAAATATAATTCAAATTAAAATAAAGCAATAAAGCATTCGCTTTCTATTAAAACCTTTATCTCTCTCTCACAATCTATCTATCTATCTATCTATCTATCTATCTATCTATCTATCTCTCTATCTCTCTCTCTCTCTCTATATATATATATATATATATATATATATATATATATATTGATATAATGGAATATGCGTACAGCTGTGTTCCCCCTCACTGGAATATGATTACCTGGTGTCCGTCATAAATACCGACCGACGTGTAGGACAGTCCGAGCCTTAGTCTGAGAGCTAAGTCTATAACGACGCCCATTGGACTACGCCATTGATCTACACTTCCTATTACGACGCGTACCAGTCGATTACTGCTACCATATTCTACTTGGTTATAGTAGCCAAAACCACTGAGCTATTTCGATCAAATATATCCCTTTCCGGGACATATCACACACACACACACACACACACACACATACACACACACACACACAGATAGATAGATAGATAGATAGATAGATAGATAGATATAGATATATGCATGTAAATCTAAAGTGAAGATAAAAGTATATATATATATATATATGTATATATATATATATATATATATATATATATATATATATATACTTTTATCTTCACTTTAGATTTACGTGCAGATATGTATACATAAAAGAATATGGAAATAACCAGTATGTAAATAAAAACAGACAAATAAATAAAAAAGACAGAGATTGCACCAAAAAAGAATCTGGTGTGGAAAATCAGTGACAAACAGGGAAACACAGCTCATAGAAACTGATAAACCAATTTAAACCAAATAAAATATAAAAATAAAATATATAAACAAAAATAAAAAGAATTCAAATTAAAATAAGGCATTCACATTCTATTAAAACCCTTAGAAGACAGAACCAGGCCAAAATACAGAAGAAGTTTGCTGGAACAGAGCCTAGCCATTTGTGACTAAAAATTACCAAAAATTAGAGAGAAAGAAAGGAACACCAGAAAATAAAATAATTTTGGCCAATCAAAAAAATCGACACAAAGAGCCTTTTGATGTTAGCCGAAACCAAGGATTGCACCGGAAGTCTAGTAGCCTAGTCACAAGAATATAAGTGGACAGCTCTCAGCTAGACGAAGAGACGGCACCACAAGTAAAACCTGAACAAGAGAAGCAACCGCCATGAAAACCAGCCATGTGTGATGTATGAAGAGGTTTAAGAGGTCATCTGCTAATGTTATTTTCTGCCCTTCTTAGGGCCGAGTAAAACACAGTAGATTGACGTTGACCTATTTTTAAGATAACTACTACTATAAATTTTAATTTCTTTCGCTTGTTTTTCTCTCTCTCTTTTTTCCTCTATTTTCTTTGTTTTGCTTTCTTTCTTTCCTTGGATTTTCTTTCTTTCTTTCTTTATTTTCTCACTTTATCACTTTCTTTCTTTATTTATTTATTTTCTCTGTTTCTCTCTTTATTTTTTCTCTCTCTCTCTCTCTGTCTCTTTCTTTCTTTCTTTCTTTGGCTTTCTTTCTCTTCCTTTCTTTCTCTTTCATTTTTCCTTCCTTCCTTCCTCTTCATCTTTTTGTCCTTTTTCTATTTCAGTCTCTCCTTCATTTCGTCCTATTTTCTCATCTTTCATTGATTTTTTTCCTACGCCATTTTCATTCTTCTTGCATTTTCCATTTTCTTTGCGTCCTTCTTTTTTTTTCTAATTTGTTTTCTTTGTATTCATCTATTCATCCTTTTTCTTTTTCATTAAATAATTCATTCAACATTCCAGTTTTCCCTTTGTATATTTACTTGTTTTTTTTTCTTTTAGTTAATTTTAGACACAATAAATAAAATTTCTTACGCATCTTACATTAATCATAAAAAAATCATTAAGTCACTTTGTTCTGCAATATTCCAGTGCATATATTAGACGTCTGTCACCTTTGGATATTTCGCCATTTTTAAATACTTTTTTTTTAAAAAAATTATATTCGTATTCAGTTTTAATCATTTTTCTCTTCACTAAGTTTTTTTTTTATTTTTATTAAATTCTCCATTTTAATTGTCTTTTATTTCTTTGTTTCCCGCTCTTTTTTCCATCGCTCCCCGTTGCCTTCAACAGCGATGAAAAAAACCGCTAATTTTACCGCCATTTTCGCTGTGATTTGTGCGAGCAGACGAGAGTTACTCAGAGCAGACACCCGCAACGTAGCTGACTTAATTGGCAAAGTTGAATTAAATGTGACTTTTTTTTTTCTCTCTTTTTGACCATCTCGTTTTGAATTAATTAAAGGTTACGGAAAAGAAATCTTTCTTTTTCTTTTTTGATTGGCTTCTGTTTAAAAGCGGATGTGCGTTTATCCTCAGTGTTACGTCGTCTGCGCTTTCATGTATGTGTTTATAAGCGAAGAGGAAAGAAAAACAGAAACGTACGCATGCGTCAGAGGCTAAAAGAATGTTTGTTGCTCGTTTCATTTATTGTTTGCTCGACACTCTTGCACGGATTCCGGGAAAAGCACTAATCATTGCCTTAATACTGACAGTTCTCCTATGCTATAACTCACACTTCATAAAAAAGAAATCAACCAGCGAACATTCCTTCATTGCTACGAAAGGTTAAATATCTCTTTCGAGTAAACATAGTCCCCCTTCCATCGCAAAATTGCTAAAATAATATCACCTAGGTCTTATAGTGATTTTCCAAGCGTAGCTTAGATATGACACACGACCTGTAGACCTGTTGTTCCAAAAGTCCTGCTCTATTGCTACTTCCACAGAAAGTGCTCAGACGAACTATATTCCTTGGTTCCACCTGGTCTAAGCTTCATAGCTAGGAACCTCCATGCCACTTACATAGTAGCAAACCACCCACATCCCTTCCTTATTCCATCGTTGAGAAGTAATTTCCACTTAAACAGCTTCTTTCAGTGAACCACTGCTCTGAGGAACCGACAGCAAAGAGGAATTTCCCCGGTCACTACAATCTTAGCTTGTTCCAGACTTCCCTCCTATCAGTATAAACTGCCTGATGTAATGGAATGACCTGTCACCCCCATGAGTGAATACGTTACTACTACTACTACTACTACTACTTATAAGTATCTGTAAGTCAACGGATTACAGAAACTGGCTTGGATCTGTTATTCAGCTCTTTGCTGCTGTCGAACTCTCTGCCTTCGGGTAGAGAGAAACCCGGACGAGACTCTACCCTTCGGCAGAGCCTCGTCCGGGGCGGTAGACAGACCCGAAGCCGTTTATACGTGGTTTACTGGGAATTTTGGCCGAGCCTACGAGCTCGAATTGCCCCACATTAAACCCGGCCTTGTGCTACACTTACTTCGTGGGGAGGTTAGTAAATATTACTAACTGGGATCTGTTGAGTACGGCTCAGACTTACGCGAGAACTACAGCTCTTCCAATAGTAGCACTCACTACTGGATTAACTTGCGACAACCTTGTGCATAACTGTTACCTTTTTCCTTATTGTACTGGTTTTTTACAATAAACCTTTACTTATGTTATCCATCTTGTTTTTCAAGTATATATTCCTATTAGCACGGAATATAACACTACCCGTTAACGTAACTCTCTACCTCGAGCGGCTCCCAAGCCATGGACATGATAAAGCTTACTGTAAAAAAAAAAACTTATACGAGCTTCCACCGTAGTATCTCTGCTGTCACACCCTTCGTCCGTTTCCATATTCGTTGCAAAATATTTTCTTCTTTGTATAAGAGTGGCCTGAAAAGTTCATAGGCTGACCAGCGCTGCGTTATCTTGCATGCGTTAATTTTAAACTTTTCTTCAATAAAAGAAATACCCGAAAATACGTTTTTTTTATTCCCATGGTTATTTGAGTATAATGGGCAAACAGTAAATATTTCACTGTTCTTAATTTGAGATAACCTGATAATCTTGTAATCATAATTTTTTCTTATAAATGACAGTCTCATAAATAAAGACTGTCGTCAGTTCTCGAGAAAGAAACATGTATAAATCTATATTCATCTTCATATTCGTTTTAGTGCTAAAAATAACTAGGTGTAACCAGATGTTTTATTCTGATATTTTATTTTCTTCGGCACCTCTCTCACATCATAGGGTAAGACGATAAACTACACCCGCGTCCTGGGTAGAGACGATAAACTACATCTGCGTGCTGGGTAAGACGAGAAACTACACCCGCGTCCTGGGTAAGACGATAAACTACATCTGCGTGCTGGGTAAGACGATAAACTACATTTGCGTCCTGGGTATGACAATAAACTACATCTGCGTGCTGGGTAAGACGATAAACTACATTTGCGTCCTGAGTAAGACGATAAACTATATCCGCTTCCTGGGTAAGACGATAAACTACATCTGCGTCCTGGGTATGACGATAAACTACATCTGCATCCTTGGTAAGACGATAAACTACATCTGCGTCCTGGGTATGACGATAGACTACATCTGCTTCCTGGGTAGGACGATAAACTACATCTGCTTCCTGGGTATGACCATAAGCTACAACTGCGTCCTGGGTAAGACGATAAACTACGTCCAACAGCATGGCCTCTGATCAGGAGGTTTTGAGAAGCGTGGAACCACCTCTTAAATTGCTTGTGTTCCCAGGTCCACCCTGACCCGGTGTGGTAGCACTTGTTAGGGTCCCAGCTATGGGCAAATAGTTAAAATGCTATGAAAGTGTAAAAATAGGTTTTAATACAAGCAATACATTTTTGTAAAAAAATATTACCAGCAATACATTTTTGGAACAAATTGTAAAAGTAATACACTTTTGAAAAAGAAAAAAAAAATTACAAACAATACATTTTTGGAAAAATATTATCAGAAATACATTTGGGAAAAATGTTACCGGAACTAAAAAAAACTTGTCGGCATTAAATAACCTATTGACGTTCATTTGCCGTTAAACAAAATAAACAAAACCAATCTAAACCAAAGAATACATATTCTATTCATACGAATCTATCCTAAAAAAGTTGTCGCATTAAATAATCCATTGACTTTGATATGCCGTAAGACAAACCAAACCAAACGAAACCGAACCAAACCAATCTCCCTCATTTGTTCCAAAAAATAAAAAATAACATCTGTGGAACTCACATCTGATTTCTGGCTTCCCTACAACCTACAATCTTCAAAGTTCTAACGCCAATGGCCATTTTTTGTCTTCCTGGTACCTGTTCTTTTATTGCCATTTCTCCTTACTAAAATCTTCTCATTCTATTTTCACTCATAGTGTAATAGTAGTATAATCGCTTTGCTTCGGGTGAAATGATTAAAAACGTTTTTTTTTTTTCATATTTTAATGAAAATTTAAAATAGTTTTTTTAAAACAATAAATCTTTCCCTAGGAGTATACAGTATGTCAAGAGAAAAAAAAAGTTCTTCGGTCACTCCGTTTTTTTTTTGTTTTTTGTTTTTTCAGGTACGTTTGTTAAACTGCATTTATTTCTTCTGTAAAGCGTTCTAATGAAATTAAAGATGTATACATTAGTAGTAGATTAAAGTTTACATTAAAATATCTCGAATCTAAATTTTGCATACCATAAGATACGAAAACTTCTTTAATTGTCTTTACTCTTTGTTTCATTTGAATTTAATTGGTTTCTATGAATTATTATTGACATACGTTTCCCCGCCTGCAATAAAACGTAAGCGGACGAGTTTATGACTAATATTTATTTACACTGAATCAAACCAACCTGACAAAATAAATATCACTTAAGTCTACGAATGCTAATGGTAACATGTAACCCAGCGCTATTCGCCACCTTCTCGTGTCACGGTTGCCTCACCAGGTTTTTTTTTTCTTTTCTGCTGAGTAGAGTGGCTAGACAGTCACCAGGACTAGACCAACAGCTGTCAAAGGGCGAGTGAACCTACTTTTAGGGTCAACGGCTAATTGTGTGGACTATGCTTCATAGCTGTGTTATCGCTGGACGGAGGACACCATAGACTGAAATCAACCCCCAAGAATAATGTAATCAATAGTCACTTGTCCCTGATCAACGCGAGCCTTCGAATTAGCGGACATGTGATTTGACCTGAAGAGGGATGAGATTTGCAGGGTCTACTTGCTAGAGACTTACTATGAATAAATGAATGTTTCTGTGGCTTTCAATCCAGATATACGTAGGAACTGGTCAAGTATCCAGTTGACCAGTCACTAAATCAGGTTATGAGACTAAAGATGACGAATGATGAAAATGTATTTCAATATCTGGATTTATTTCTAAGATGATATATTGTTAGTATTTACATTATTTAATAACTCGAAAAGAACATGGGTTCAAGACATGCTTATACAACAAGCCAACATTCACCGGACAATACCTCAACTTTAACTCCCGCCGCCCATACAGTTTAAAGAAAGAGATCGACCGCTACCTAGAACATCGAGCAAAAGTCATAAGTGGTGACCCAGAGACAAATGATAACAAAAAAAGGTCAGTATAAGTAGTACCCTACAACGTAACAACTACCCAGAATACATGACAGCAGGTCCACCAAATTGTCATAGAAGGTTACAAGAGGATAACAACACACAGAAAATACACTCGATCTGCTGTCCCGCTCTCACCCCTTCACTGTCGAAACTCCGAAATGTAGCCGTCTCTTCTACTCCAATAGCTTCATGTCTCGCACCTCTCGCCTGTGGAACTCCCTTCTTTATTCCAGTTTCCCTGAGAGCAATAATAATCTCCAGCTATTCAAATGTAATGTCAATCGACATCTCCAGTTGCCTTGATCTATCCATTATCCTTCTCCTCATCCTTTCCTCTATCACTCCTATCTGATCTTGCTCCAAATCTGTAACCCCTTGCGTCCTAGTGGCTTCCCGCCTTGCTTGGGGTGAAACGCTTAAAAAAAATCTACCTATTGTGAAGGGATTAACGGAAAAATGACAAAAGATCTGTGCTCCATATAACATCAGCACGACCTTCAAAAATGATTCAACACTTCGCAGACACCTCTTCTAAGTAAGACCTCCCATAGAGGAAAAGATGATTAAGGACTGCGTGTACGACATCCCATGCAGCTGTGGCAAGAAATATAAAGAAGAAACAGGCCGCTCCCTTAAGATGAAACCTCAGGAACAGCGTAACGAGGGGAAATAGAAAATTTAGGCGAGACTGTCCATATATGGAGGGAAAGGGGAAATCTCCACACCCTGTGGAATGAGGTTGAAATTATAGACAGAAGACATCACTGGAAGATACGAAAACTCAAGGAATCAGAGCATTTGCTAAGACACAAAAATTTTCATTAGCCAGTCAAGCATAGGCATGAATAATATATGGGGACCAATAATAAGGAGTGCTTGAACAAAAAAAATAAAAAATAAAAACAAATTGTAATATGAGCTCTGGTAAAAATGGTTATGAAACATTAGGTTTATAATTCCCCCAAAATTCATTCCCTGTGGATAAAAGCGTTGGTTGAAGTAATCTAAAAGGTTGTGAGTTCAATATCTGGTCACAGCAGAGATGAACAAAAACTTAGAGAGTTGAGCTACTAAAGAGGAGATAACTGAGTTATCCACATAAACTAGAATAATCTACCCCGGTAGACGAAATAAAGGGTCCTGTCCGAAATTCCAACGTATATCATCTGAAGAAGGACTGAGCGTACATTGGCCGAAATGTCGTGTATATGACTCTTGTTCGAACAATGTAAATAGAATAAATAAATATATTTTATTATTTAAGAAATAATTTGAACTAATATAATTATTCACTCGGATTGGCTAGACGTGTTGTGTGTTTGCAGGATGTACATTATCTTTTGAGTTAAAGTGGATTTTTTTCTTATTTCAAAGACGTGTTTTGATTTGATTTTCAAGAATGTAAATGCAATGTCAAACGTTATTTTCTGTCTTCTTAATTCCTTTTCTTTTATTGTTCTCTTTTCTTAATAATGGTTTTCTGATGAGCGCCCCCACATTGGGTACTTCTACTTTAGGAATTGTAACGGATTACTAGATTGGAGACAAGCTCTCATCATTTTAGAGTCGAAATAGTTAGATACAACCGTAAGTTCTATTCGAATAGTTTCTTCTCTCTTGTGGACACCTTCTTACGGCCTCTTGGTTTCCATTTAAAATTTGACTTTCAAAGATGTAAATGCAATGTTAATCGTTATCTACTATCTTCTTAATTCCTCTACTTTTATTGTTCTCTTTTCTTAATGTCCTTTTTCTCATATTCTCTCACAATCAGTAAACCCTTACGTTTTAGTGGCTTTATTACTTTGCTTGGCGAAATGATTAAAATAAAGATACCCCCACTTTGTGTGACTTTTTTGTCTTGTATTTGATGAATTATATTAAGAAAATTTTTAAACATTTATAGAAACACGTGTCAGCGTTCATTCACGCCAAAGAAGCAGACTACAATGACTTAATTTATCGTCCAAGTATGGGCTTTATGTTAATGTATGTAAATATATGATATATGTATATATGTTAATATATGGTATGGACACAACTCCAAGGATGGAAATAATGTTTTAAAAAATATTTGACATCATAGTCATCTCAGAACAAGGGGAAGCGTTTGCTTGATTGTAGTAAACACCCGATCACCTTGCTGGTAGAGATCGATGGAATACAACGATTGATTGACTTAAAGTAGTCCTGTTAGCTGAGGCAATCTTCGATGAATTCTTTTACATGATAAGCTAAAATCATATCGATGCATACAGGCATTAGCCAAACAGTGACGACATTTTTTTTTTTTGCTTTAGTCAAGACATTTTTTTTCCTAACAGAGACTTAGCGCGCAAACAGGGAGATAATTACTCAATTGTCACGTCGTAGGATGCTTCAGATTTGATTGGCTGTTTTTCAAGTAGCGGATTTGTGTGCTGTTTTTCTTTTTCTTTTTTGTTTTGTTTTGAGTGGATTCTTCTGCGAATGGAGCGATGGGGGTTGCGGTCTACGGAAACATGTAACAACGAATGAAAACGAACATATACATATTTACGATGCGTAATTTCTACAAGGATATTATCTTTTATTTAGCTTTTTTTATTTGAAAAACTCTCGTCAACCATTATTATTAATGTTTCATTGGTATTTATTTGCATTTTAATTTTTTATTTGCTTTTTGACGCAACTGTTACACAGACTGTTAATGCGTAGCAGTGAGTATAAAACTCTTGAAACATAAAAAATACTCTTCTTTTTGAAAATAAATAATGGTAACAAATTAATAATAATAAATAACAATGATTTATAGATTAAAAAAGATAGTACAACAACCACACGTCCTAATAGCTTAAATCTTACGGCTATATCGCGGTGAAACGCCAGTTCCCTTACGATTACCTAAGTTAAGCAACGTCAAACCTGGCCAGTATCTAGATGGTTGACCGCTTGCTTATACCAGATGCAGTAAGCTTGGATGTGCGGGAGGTATAATCGATAACGACTCTGAATTTTTAATCGGAGAACCAAGTTCCAATTCCGGTTAGGTTCGGTATATTCACTTACACGCAAATAGCCATGGGAAAGGTATGAATCCACAACTTCTCTCCCCCAGTTCGGGGTTAATTAGTACAATTTGCATCACATTAGTATCTCCAAAGGAGACTTTTAGGAAGGAAAAGACTGATTTGGGGTTTATCTCAGCGGTTAGAAATTATATATCGGTAATAATATGCAATAAACATTAGGACTAAACATAATAACTTAAAATAACATTTAATATATGAGTGAATTTTATTATATAAATTCATTGTAAACTGGTCCCACTGAGGAAGCCCAAACAAAAATGCTCATACAATGCGTTTTCTTAAAACATCTTGTGTTTGCATGTGATGTAATAGGTTCTAGAACACGAGCGTACCAGAGTTGTGTCCCTTGACATTTGCGTCCCTGGATAATTGCGTACTTCTAATATTTTTTTAAAGATTTTAAACGCAATTACCATTTTTTTAAGCATAAGTAGTAATCAGAATTTTTTTTAAAAGGAATAAAAGTAATAAAATTAAAAAAAATAAAAGTTTATTTTCTTTTAAATGCTATGACGGATTGTTGATATAATTAAAAAAAAAATAAAAGTTTATTTTTTAAAAAAAATCCAATGATGGATTGTTAATAAAATTTAAAAAAAATATATTTAAAAAAAAATAAACTTTCGTTTTTTTAATTTTATTTTTTTTATCCCTTTTTAAAAAATTATAATTACTTCTTATGCTTTTTTAAAAATAGTAATTGCCTTTAAAAGCTTCAAAAAAATTACCGAAAGTACGCAATTTTGCAAGATCGCTCTACACATCGCCAGTATGTTTTTTTTTTTTGTTTTTTTCATCAGCATTTTTCCTATGTTAGTAGTGGTTGTGATTTTCCTCATACAAAAATATTTTTCCACTAGTGTTTTTGGAAGACAGCAATGTGCTCCAAATAAAAATATAATCTATAAAAAACAAAATCTGTTAGATGCTTGTGGTACGCACTGTTGCTGTGAACCGAAACTGCTAGCTTAATGTTCTCTTGCTTAAAAAAAAAAATCTCTTTTTCCTATTTATGGTAACAACCTTTCTGCTTGTTTAGACTAATTAAAAGTATTGGTGTGCAAATTTCTATATTAAACAACACTTAAAAAAAAAAAATGATAACATCACAAAATTGTCAGAGGCACACAATTATCCATGGACGCATTTATCTAGGGATGCAAATGCCCAAGAGAAACAACTCTCTGGTACGCAATTGTCCGTGACGCAAATGTCCGTCCATCAGTGCAACAGTGACTCGGAAGGAGACATTGGGGTGATTCGAATTCTAGTTTGGTTTCTTACATTCACTAACGCGTAAATACACCAGGGAAAGGTATGAATCTCTGATCTCCCCAGATATGGGTTAAATAGTTAGGTTTGCATATGGAAATGGCATTATTAATGCAATATTCCCTTGGCAATAAAGATTATTCTTACAATTCAAAATATGTCTCTGCTATATATGACCAACCAAATGTTGATAAGCCACAAAAAGTCAACAATCGTTAAATTTAAAATAATAAATTTGATGTCTTAATTTTTAATCTAGAGCACCTACCAGTTTTACTTTGTTGGACGTAATATTTATTTGGTGGACCTATATGGCGTAATATTTATTTGCTGGAGCTTTACGACGTATTATTTATTTGTTGGACCTATACGACGCATTATTTATTTGTTCAAGGTATACGACGTAATATTTGTTTGTTCGACATATACGACGTAAATTTTATTTCTTGAACATAAACAAGTAATATTCATTTGTTGAACCTATACGACGTATTATTTATTTGTTGAACCTATCCGACATAATATTTATTTGTCGGACGTATACGACGTAATATTTATTTGTTGAACATATACGACGTAATATTCGTTGAATCTATACCACGTAATATTCTTTTGCTGAAACCATACGACATATTTATTTGTTGAACGTATACGACCTAATATTTATTTGTGGAACGTATACGACGTAATATTTATTTGTCGGACGTATACGACGTAATATTTATTTGTTGAACGTATACGACGTAATATTTATTTGTCGGACGTATACGACGTAATATTTGTTTGTTGAACTTATACGATGTAATATTCATTTCTGAAGCCATGCAACATATTTATTTGTTGAACGTATACAACGTAATATTTATTGTTGGACGTATACGACGTAATATTTATTTATGGAACGTATACGACGTAATATGTGTTTGTTGAACCTATACGATGTAATATTCATTTGCTGAAGCCATACGACATATTTATTTGTTGAACGTATTCGACGTATTATTTATTTGTTGAACGTATACGACGTAATATTTATTTGCTGAAGCTATCCGACGTAATATTTATTTGTTGGACCTATACGACGTAATATTTAAGATATCAGCAAATCGTTGACTTATCAACGTAAAAACCGAGGTGGATAAAGGTGACATTCGCAGTATCGTTGATGCCGATTAGAAAAAAATGTAGGCACAAGGATAGAGACCTGGGGAGCGCCGCCATAACGATATCTATTTTGCAATAATTTTGATAGAAATGCATGTCATAAGTAATCATTTTGGCCCTTTTTAAATGTTCTTTGCGTAGACATTTAACTTCAGTTTCTTTCGTTAAGTCCTTATAACGTCTTCATGATTTTTTGTTTAAGGTTTTAAATTCATTATTCCAAGAATTGTCCCTTTTGACATCATGTTGTTAGAGATAGATGTCAAGGTTCCATTCCTCAAAACCTTTATTTTTAATAATTTCACCCAAGCAAGGCAATAAAGTCCTTAAACGCAAGGGTTTTATTGTGTTAGAGAATATGAGAGAAAAAAAAACACGCACACACTATAATGAACATTAACAGAGAATGTATTAAGAAGACAGTAGATAACGACTGATATTGCATTTAAATTTTTCAAGATCAAATTTAACAGGGAGCAGGATGTCGCAAAGAGAGTTCCACAAGCGAGAAGTGCGATAGAAGAAACTGTTACCATAGAACTTACGGTTTCATCTAGAGATTTCAATTTTAAAATGATGAGAACATCTAGTACTGCGCTTAAATTCATTAAATATCGTTACCATAGAGGAAGGTTAATTAATACAAATACTATGAAATTATTAATAAAAACTTCACGAGGAAGCTATATGAAGGAGGTTGGAAAGTGACTGAAGCCGAGATGCCACGTCAGGGCCATTAACATTGCAGATTCTTCTTTGGATTTTATCAAGAATCTTTCAATATATATGACGAGCACTGGACCAGAAGTAGTAGCAACATTTAAAGCAAGGGCTAATGATAGACATATAAATAGAAAGTCAAGTCGGTGGTAAAGGGACTGAAAATGAGATGCCAAGTGAGGACCAATAACATTGCCGATTCTTCTTTGGATTTTATCAAGAATCTCTAAATATATAGCCGGCGCACCAGGCCCGATGTGGAAGCAGTATTCAAAGCAAGGACAAATGGTAGACTTATAAATATGTAACATAGATTCTGGCGAGAAAGATTGCCAAGAAGTGGGAAACCGACTTTCTTAGCAGCAGGCCTGGAAATTGATTCAGTATAATTTTTCTATTACATGGCAGCAAAAAAAGGTTAGTCTGAGAAGGCACACTGTTTGGTTGTCCAGTCAGCACAATGTCCAATTCAGAATTTTCAGGTGGGCCGAGAAATTTGTGCCAGCCACCTGAAATAAACTATTTTTATAAGAAAAAACGTATTTTTGATTCAAACATTTTAAAATAGAAATACCAAATTTTTCCAATTTATTGCCAAAATTTAAATTAACGGATAATTTTTATCAGTAATACACTTTAGTAAAGCTGATAATTAAATTTAGTGACATAAAAAAATGGCACCCTAAAATCTTTTGTTTGATATTCATAAATTTATCCCATCACTTTTATCCCTTCACTACGGAAGAAAACCAAACACAGTGAAAGCATTTGGTTTTCACAGTTGGAAAGAAACTCCAACTAAAGACATCCCAATTGAATGCACCTATTCCATTGGACATGATACTGCTTGAGTATCAAAAGCGACTTAAATAACATTGAACATGACAATCAAGAAAGAGAAAATTTTTACCCTAGTTCTTATGTTCACGAAGGTTTTATTTCTACTGTTAGTTTATTAAATGATTTGATAAAAGTATTTGTTGGTCTTGGTATATTCAATCGTGTTATCTTTAAAGACTTAGGGTCGGATTTTTATTACAAAAATAGTATTTCTCAATAAGCAGACCAATATTTTTTGGTTTAAATACGAATTGAGAGGTTTCTATGATTTTATTTTGAGAAATATTGCCATCGTTCAATATCATATATACAAAAAAATAATGAAAAAAAATGATTTTTTCTCCAAAATGAGGTATTTCTGTACAGCAAAAATGGTAGCTAATGAAGAATAAGTCAGGTCCTTTTCATATTCAGCGCCTTCAAATTAGCTAAAAAAGATATTTGATCTCCCGACTCTATTTCATTTTTTTTTTTGTTGACCAGAGTTATCGCACAGTGGTCGTCAATAAATAAGCGTCTGTGACGTAAATAAATTAAACCTTGAATTAGGACGAGAAATGATGACGTTTATTCTTGGTATAGTGTTTCGACATTACCCTCCTTTCTTGATGATGCTATAGATGTTGCTTAATTTCTTGGATATATGGTGGTTTTGATCGATATGCAAGTCATAAAATAATGCTTTCACTCGGGAAAAGAGGCGAAGACTACATAAGCAGAGATAGAACTGATAAGAAAATGGGACAGAATCGGAAGTGAAGAAAGTAGCTGATGAAAAATTAAAAAGCAAGGCGAAAACGAGGAAAGCAGAACAGTGCTATCGAACAGAGAAATAGAAGAGAGAGGGACAGGTGAAGAGGTATTCACTGATTTATTTTTTACGGTGTATCACCCTTTCGCAGGTTATTTAAAGCAAGAAAATATTTTTAGATCGTAACAATTTTAGATCGTAAAAATTTTTTGGGTGGCGGGGAGATAAAAATGTATTTTACTGAAATAAGTTCAACAAATTAACCCATTGCTGTTGTGGGGATGGGGATAAGAGGTATAATTATACTTTTCACAAGGATATTTGCGCGTAAGTAAATATAATAAACACGACTGGAATTATAACTCGGTTATCCGATTTTCAATTAGAAGTCGTTATCCATTGCAACAGACGCACATCCAAGCATACAGCGTTCACAAACGGTCACACGTCTCGATAATGAACAGGCTCGACGTTGCTTAACGTCGGTAATCGAATGAGGACTAGTGTTTCAACGTGATATGGCCGTAAGCCTGAAGGGGTGAAAAAGGAGATTAAAGAAGAAATGAAAGAGAGAGGGAGAAGGAAGAGGTAATGAGAATAGAAAGAGAGGAGAGATGGAGAGAGGTTGAAGTGAATGCGAAAAGAGAAAAAGAAGAAGGAAAGCAAGAAAGAGAGATGTAGAAAGGAGATTATGAATAGAGAAAAACAGAGGCGAAAAGACGACGCTGAAAAGAAAGAAGAGGAAGAGAAGAGAGAAGGAGTGGAACAGGAGTGAAAAGGCATGAACCTACAAACGAACGAGAAAGAGAATGAAAGCAGAGAGAAGATTATGAAAAAGAAAGAAAACTTGTAGAATGAAGAAAATGAAAAGAGAAGAGAGAGAGAGAGTGTGTGTAGGAGAGTAGACGATAAAGAAAGAGAAGAGAAAGAGAAAAAGAATAAATCTAGAGAGGAAGCTGTTAAAATAGAAGACATACAAGTGGGAAAAGATGGAAGACGGGGGGAGCTGATGAAAAGAGAGAAGTGGAAGCGAAAGAAAAAAGAAAAAGAAAAAAGAAGAAAGAAAATGAGAGGAAGTTGCTAAAAATGGAAGGCATAAGAGTGGAGAAAGTTGGAGGAAGAGAAAAGTCGATGAAAAAGGAGAAGAGGAAGAGATAGTTAAAAGTAGGAGAGGGGTGATGTGGAGATGAAAGTATAAAAGAACTAGAGAAAAACAAAGAAAGGTAGAAAGAAGATTATAAAAAAAAGAAAAAGATATGTAGTGAGAAGAAAAGGAAAACGGAAAAAAATAAGAGGAAGTATCAACAAATGAAATACGACTAGAGAGGGGTAGGAGGAGGAGGAAAGGGTTTGATGAAAAGCGTAGGGAAAACAAAACGGAAAAAAGAAAGACGGGGAGAAGTTCATCAAGAAAAAGAACGGAAAAAATAGGGAGGCATAGAAATCATAAAGGCAGAAAGAAGAAGAAGAAGAAGAAGAAGAAGAGAGAGAGAGAGAAAGAGAGAGAGAATGACAAAGTGAGAGAGAGAGAGAGAATGGTATAGAGAGAACTTGATTAAGAAAGAAAGAGAGACAGGGTAAGCTAAGGAGATGATGAAATGAGAAAGAGAAAGAGAGAGAGAGAAGATTTGAGGAAAACATAACTTGTATATATCGCTCTTGTTTATCTAATAATAACGGTCACGTGACTGACCCGCCTGACGCCACGTCGGCCACTTCCGGCTCATTTGTTCAGAACAACAATTTCTTGTGACATCGATTACGGAAGAGGGGCTCTGATGAAATTAGTGGTATGGACTAAAGTAAAGGCCGTTTGATATATATATATATATATATATATATATATATATATATATATATATATATATATATATATATATATATATATAAAGCATGCTTTGTGTGTGTGCCTCTGTATTGATATTAGTTTGCCTGTGCGTGAGATGTGACTATGAACATGTTCGTTTGTGCGGAGTTTTAGGAGGAGGAAAATGTTCCCGAGTAGTCAAACACACACGCACACACACACACACACACACACACACACACACACACACATATATATATATATATATATATATATATATATATATATATATATATATATATAGGGGGTGAGTGTGTACACAAATGTGTTCTGGAAATATTCTTTCTTAATCATTTTACCTCAAGCAAGGCAATAAAGCCACTAAGATATAAGGGTTTATGCGTCTTAAAGAATATGATAAAAACATTATTATGAGAGAGGACAAGAAAAGAACAGGTTTGGTTTGGCCTGGTTTGTTTTACGGCATATCAACACCACAATGTGTTATTTAATGCCGATAATGTTTTTTTTTCAAAAATCTATAGCTGGTAATTTTTTCAAAAATGTATAACTGGTAATAATTTTTTTCAGGAATATATAGTTTGGTTTATTTTGTTTTGTGGCATATTAAACTCGATAGATTATTTAATACTGACAAAATACTGACAACATTTTTATTTCTGGTAATATTTTCTTTTTTCAAATATTTATTGCTAATATTATTCTTTTAAGTATTTCTGTTACTAAAATCTATTTTTACATTTTCATAGTGTTTTGAGTCAGTTTGTGGGATCAACTATTTACGCATAGATGGGACCCTAACGGGTACTACCACCCCGGGTCAGGGTGAACCTGAAAACACCAGCAATTAAGAGGTGGTTCCACGCTCCTCAAAACCTGATGGGGCCTTGCTGTTGGACGTAGTTTATATACTAAACCAGGACGGAAAAGAACAGGGAATTAGGGGAAAGCTCTACAGACAAGAATTGCGAGAGAAGAAACTGTTAGCATAGAACTTACGGTTACATCTAACTATTTCAACTGTAAAACGATGAAACTTAGCTAGCACACTAGTACTGCGCTTAAGGTCAAGGTAACCAAAAGAGAAAGCTAATCGAAACAGTAACCATTACAGATATTTATGGAAAAGGCATGAGGACGCGATTTTAGGGCGGCGGGAAACTGGCGGAAGTCGAGTCTGACCATAAAGGCTTTAAAGAAATATTATCTGCTATTTCGTCTTTTCTTCAGATTTTGTGAAGTAACTAGCGCCAGTTATTTTTCAGCACCTTCGATCGTATATGCTCCCTCTCTCTCTCTCTGTCACTCACTGTATTTCTCTGTCTCTGTCTCTTAAATACAAACACACGCAACAAGAAGACACTGATACTTAATCCTGTCTCAATAGTTAATCCGGCATTACTGACAAAGTTAACCTGGCTGTTAGTCTCATAAAGGA
>OZ010604.1:68321835-68344335 GCA_963932145.1 Acanthosepion lycidas
TCATTTCTTCATCTGTGAAGCTATTGTCCAGTAATCACCGCCATTGTTACATTGTTTGTAACGAAATCTATCAGTTTTTTTTATACTTTACTTACCTTATGTACGGTATCATTTTCTTTTGCAATGCGTCTTCCAAATTTGCTGTTACATTCTACTTTCCCAGTTAAAACAATTCCTAGATATTTAAATTATTCTACTTGTTTGATTCTGGTGTGCCATTGAAATGGTTGATCACCCACCCTATTCTCCCGATTTGGCTCCATCTGACTATCATCTCTGCCGAAAAAAAAAATCACTTTGTTGGGAACCAGTATGGCAGTGATGATGATGATGATGATGATGTCATATTGGCAGTTGATGACTTTTTTTTGAGCATGTGGGTTTCCCCACTAATTGAATCCAAACACTGCTACACCGAGGGAAGGAGTGGGCAGACTGCGAGAAAGATAATGTCGAAAAATAAATCGCTTTTTGATTACATTCCATGAGATTATCATTGTTAGCCTATGAATATATATATATATATATATATATATATATATATATATATATATATATGTATATGCTAGTAATGATCACCATCAATACATTTTATAATAGTATTGCCGACAATATATTCTATTAGTGCTGAAAACGGTACAGTTGCGTTCACAATATATTAAGTTGAAGCCATAAATTTGCTAAAAAATATTTAGATTTCGCCATTACATAACACATATATGCTGATATACCGCTAAACGAAATCAAGTAAGTTTCTGGAGTATAGTTGGCAATTATAGTTTATGTATATATCTAATAAAAAAAACATTGGTGTAATTTAAAACTGACGCCAGTGCGATATGGGATAATTTGAATGCAGAGAAGCCTATATGCTGGCCGCATTGTGTTAAAACCCTGGAATAGATGGCGGCAGTACAAAAGTAAATAGATGTGGAATAAATATGAAATACGGCTTTAAACAATGTAATTTTAGTTGCCATTAGATAATTATAGTAATATATATATATATATATATATATATATATATATATATATATATATATATATAACATAAACATGTTATAAAATCACTACAAAAATAGCAATTTTGTTTCAACACTCCCGGTGTCTTATCAAGTGATGATGTTGAGTCCTGTAACAACGTCGGTGATAATATTATCACATCTATCTATCTATCTATCTATCTATCATCCGTCTCTACAAGTATCTATATACCTCTCTCAGTCTCTTCATATTATCTATCTATCTATCTATCTATCTATCTATCTATCTATCTCAGTCTGTTCATATCCATCTAATTATCTCTGTCTATTCATATCTATCTATCTATCTATCTATCTATCTATCTATCTATCTATCTCAATTTGTTTATATGTTCTTACAATGCATCTTATTAAATTCAAGTGCCTCAATGTAAAAAACCTGAAACCAAACAACAATATTCTTTAATGATATTCGCCAAAATTCAAAAGACCTTTAAAAACGTCCGTGATAATATTAAAAGTAAATGGAAGAATCAAAAAGACTTAGAGAATAAGTTAGCAAGAACTAAGAATGTCAAGACAAAGAGAAGCCGACGAATGTTCATCGCTTTTTAAGAGAAATATTTTTAATTTCTTATAATGATATATATATATATATATATATATATATATATATATATATATATATATATATATATATATATATATATATATATATATATATAATATCAGTGGTAAATATACACATACATATGCAAAATATATAAATAAATAATGACCATGGAATATTAGTGTTTAAGCCTTTTTATTATATATATATATATATATATATATATATATATATATATATATATATATATATATATATATATGCAAAATCAGCAGCTGACATTTTTAGGGCAAGCAATGAAGAAAGAGGGCTTGTAAAATCAGACACTGACAGGACATATATAAGTCAAGCGGAATAAAGGAAAGTGGCGCTAAAACCTACTTAACGATCTTGTGTGTATTGTTGGCAGAACATCTATTAGGAGATATAGCAAAAAGAAAAACTTTAGTTCTGTAAGGATAGAAAGTTGTGGAGAGCCATGATCATTCGCAGCACATAGGAGAAGAAATTAGAATCTGTCTGAAAGACTGGATCGCTTATCATTATACTATAGTGAAGGTGCCTCTCTAGTCGTATCACAAGCAAGAACACAAAGACATTTTAAGTTTATTTCTGGTTAGGCGGTTCAGTTATTTAAAGCCGGATTTTTTTATGGGACACCCAGTGAGGATCACATTTATTATTAGTGGTCAAGTGGAGTAAACACACTAAACATAATCCCATGATGAGAGACCTGCTGAAACCAGTTTACCTAAGCTATGAAAACTAACCTCATATCAATATAATACTTCATTTTATTACTTAATTACAATAGAAAACAAATCTCCCAATTTATGTCCAGTAGAATCTTGTATTAATACAAAGTTAAGTTGATTTTACCAGCCAAGGCATTTTCATGATCAGTTATGTATGCGTATCAAATAACTATTCACTTGTAATGACCATACAACAAATGACTCATTAACTATCACTTCACACATATGCTTTGTTTTTTGTTTTTTTATTTAACGGCATATTAATCTCAATGTGTTATTTAATTCCGACAACATTTTTAGGATAGATTCGTATGAATAGAATATGTATTCTTTGGTTTAGATTGGTTTAGTTCATTTTGTTTTACGGCATATCAACCTCAATGGGTTATTTAATGCCGACAACATTTTTAGGATAGATTCGTATGAATAGAATATGTATTCTTTGGTTTAGATTGGTTTAATTCATTTTGTTTTACGGCATATCAACCTCAATGGGTTATTTAATGCCGACAACATTTTTAGGATAGATTCGTATGAATAGAATATGTATTCTTTGGTTTAGATTGTTTTAGTTCATTTTGTTTTACGGCATATCAACCTCAATGGGTTATTTAATGCCGACAACATTTTTAGGATAGATTCGTATGAATAGAATATGTATTCTTTGGTTTAGATTGTTTTAGTTCATTTTGTTTTACGGCATATCAACCTCAATGGGTTATTTAATGCCGACAACATTTTTAGGATAGATTCGTATGAATAGAATATGTATTCTTTGGTTTAGGTTGGTTTAGTTCATTTTGTTTTACGGCATATCAACCTCAATGGGTTATTTAATGCCGACAACATTTTTAGGATAGATTCGTATGAATAGAATATGTATTCTTTGGTTTAGATTGGTTTAGTTCATTTTGTTTTACGGCATATCAACCTCAATGGGTTATTTAATGCCGACAACATTTTTAGGATAGTTTCGTATGAATAGAATATGTATTCTTTGGTTTAGATTGGTTTAGTTCATTTTGTTTTACGGCATATCAACCTCAATGGGTTATTTAATGCCGACAACATTTTTAGGATAGATTCGTATGAATAGAATATGTATTCTTTGGTTTAGATTGTTTTAGTTCATTTTGTTTTACGGCATATCAACCTCAATGGGTTATTTAATGCCGACAACATTTTTAGGATAGATTCGTATGAATAGAATATGTATTCTTTGGTTTAGATTTGTTTAGTTCATTTTTTACGGCATATCAACCTCAATGGGTTATTTAATGCCGACAACATTTTTAGGATAGATTTGTATGAATAGAATATGTATTCTTTGGTTTAGATTGGTTTAGTTCATTTTGTTTTACGGCATATCAACCTCAATGGGTTATTTAATGCCGACAACATTTTTAGGATAGATTCGTATGAATAGAATATGTATTCTTTGGTTTAGATTGGTTTAGTTCATTTTGTTTTACGGCATATCAACCTCAATGGGTTATTTAATGCCGACAACATTTTTAGCATAGATTCGTATGAATAGAATATGTATTCTTTGGTTTAGATTGGTTTAGTTCATTTTGTTTTACGGCATATCAACCTCAATGGGTTATTTAATGCCCACAGCATTTTTAGAATAGATTCGTATGAATAGAATATGTATTCTTTGGTTTAGATTGATTTGGTTTATTTTGTTTTACGGCATATCAACCTCAATGGGTTATTTAATGCCGACAACATTTTTAGGATAGATTCGTATGAATAGAATATGTATTCTTTGGTTTAGATTGCTTTAGTTCATTTTGTTTTACGGCATATCAACCTCAATGGGTTATTTAATGCCGACAACATTTTTAGGATAGATTCGTATGAATAGAATATGTATTCTTTGGTTTAGATTGGTTTAGTTCATTTTGTTTTACGGCATATCAACCTCAATGGGTTATTTAATGCCGACAACATTTTTAGGATAGATTCGTATGAATAGAATATGTATTCTTTGGTTTAGATTGGTTTAGTTCATTTTGTTTTACGGCATATCAACCTCAATGGGTTATTTAATGCCGACAACATTTTTAGGATAGATTCGTATGAATAGAATATGTATTCTTTGGTTTAGATTGGTTTAGTTCATTTTGTTTTACGGCATATCAACCTCAATGGGTTATTTAATGCCGACAACATTTTTAGGATAGATTCGTATGAATAGAATATGTATTCTTTGGTTTAGATTGGTTTAGTTCATTTTGTTTTACGGCATATCAACCTCAATGGGTTATTTAATGCCGACAACATTTTTAGCATAGATTCGTATGAATAGAATATGTATTCTTTGGTTTAGATTGGTTTAGTTCATTTTGTTTTACGGCATATCAACCTCAATGGGTTATTTAATGCCCACAGCATTTTTAGAATAGATTCGTATGAATAGAATATGTATTCTTTGGTTTAGATTGATTTGGTTTATTTTGTTTTACGGCATATCAACCTCAATGGGTTATTTAATGCCGACAACATTTTTAGGATAGATTCGTATGAATAGAATATGTATTCTTTGGTTTAGATTGCTTTAGTTCATTTTGTTTTACGGCATATCAACCTCAATGGGTTATTTAATGCCGACAACATTTTTAGGATAGATTCGTATGAATAGAATATGTATTCTTTGGTTTAGATTGGTTTAGTTCATTTTGTTTTACGGCATATCAACCTCAATGGGTTATTTAATGCCGACAACATTTTTAGGATAGATTCGTATGAATAGAATATGTATTCTTTGGTTTAGATTGGTTTAGTTCATTTTGTTTTACGGCATATCAACCTCAATGGGTTATTTAATGCCGACAACATTTTTAGGATAGATTCGTATGAATAGAATATGTATTCTTTGGTTTAGATTGGTTTAGTTCATTTTGTTTTACGGCATATCAACCTCAATGGGTTATTTAATGCCGACAACATTTTTAGGATAGATTCGTATGAATAGAATATGTATTCTTTGGTTTAGATTGGTTTAGTTCATTTTGTTTTACGGCATATCAACCTCAATGGGTTATTTAATGCCGACAAACATTTTTATTGCTGGTATTATTTTGTTTTGTCAAAAATCTGTTTCTGGTAATATATTTCCTTCAAAATTGTATTGTTCCTAATAAAAGCCCTTTTCAAAAAAGTATTGCTAGTAATAGTTAACTATTTTACCATGAATGGGACCCTAACAGGTGCTACCACCCCGGGTCAGGGGGAACCTGGGAACACCAGCAATTAAGAGGTGGTTCCACGCTCCACAAAACCAACCTAATCAGAGGCCTTGCTGTTGGACGTAGTTTAACGTCTTACCCAGGACGGTCACACATATGATGATATATCACTAAATTAATTTTGAGAACTCATTTTAATACTTAATAAAGATAGAAAACAAATCCACGACTTTATGTCCAGTAGAATCTTATATTAATACAAGGTTAGGTTGATTTTATCAGTCAAGTCTTTTGGACTATTTCATGATCAATTTTCTATGTGGCACCCAGTGAAGATCAAAGCCAAATTCTGGAAGGGAACAATCAATTTATGAATTAATAACAATAGCAAACAAATCCCCCATTTCATGTCCAGTAGAATCTTATATTAATCCAAGTTTAGGTTGGTTGATTTGTAAATCTTTTGGAGTTATTTCATGCTGACATTTTTATGGGGCACCCAGTGCGGATCTTACTCAAATTTGGGGAGTGGTGAGTCGATTTATTATTTAATAACGATAGCAAACAAATCCCCCACTTTATGCCCAGTAGAATCTTATATTAATCTACGGTTAGATTGGTTGATTTGTAAATCGTTTGGGGCTATTTCATGCTGAATTTTATATGCGGCACCCAGTGCGGCTCAAACTCAAATTCAGGGAGTGTTGAGTCGATTTATTACTTAATAAGAATAGCAAACAAATCCCCCACTTTATGTCCAGTAGAATCTTATATTAATCTAAGGTTAGGTTGGTTGATTTTATATGTCAGTCTTTGTTGTACTATTTAATGCTGAATTTTTGTTTGGAAAACTCAATGAGGATTGAGCTCAATCCTCTGTAAAAAAAACAGACTAGCCACCCCAACCGATGCCGACGATTAGTACAATTCTGGCATAAGGCACTTAATAAATACCAAGAAAGTTCGAACGTACCGCATGGTAGTAATAGTCTGTGAGACTAGCAGACTAACAATCCCCTCTCTAAGTCAATCCACATTTACGCCGATTATATATAAAGATGCAGGCTTTTCCGATCGAATTTGGCCCAGATCGATAAGTAGATCGAACCAGTAGTCTCCTAGCCCCAATTGCTTTTGTTTCCGAACAACGAAGCTAATTCTGGATCGTCATGCGTTCGAAATTACAACTCTCCTCTCATGAAGATAGAAAAAGAAAGAAAGCAAACCCCCACTGCGTCCAGTCGCTATTTCCTACGCCATTTTGTTTCCACTCTCACTTTTTACTCAATTGCTGCCGACGTTCAGAAGTTCGCCAGTTATTTGCTTCCGGGACATGCAAAATAAATCAACCAATCAAATAATAATAATAATAATAATAATAATAATAATAATAATAATAATAATAATAATAATAATAAAAGAAGCTGCATCGTTGTTGAACCTAATTTAGCTAACTAGACTCTAAAAACATTCAACTATTTCAAAGAACCAGAAAGTTACAAATTATTCTTCTCTTTCGTCTACATCTTCTTCGTCTACATCTTCTTCGTCTTCCTCTTCTTCGTCTTCCTCTTTTTCGTATTCCTCTTATTCGTTTATATATTCTTCGTCTTCCTCTTCGTCGTCTACATCTTATTCGTCTTCCTCTTCTTCGTTTTCCTCTTCTTTGTCTTCCTCTTTTCCGTCTTCCTCTTCTTCGTTTATATATTCTTCGTCTTCCACTTCTTCGTCTACATCTTCTTCGTATTCCTCTTCTTCGTCTACATCTTCTTCGTCTTCCTCTTCTTCGTTTATATATTCTTCGTCTTTCTCTTCTTCGTCCACATCTTCTTCGTCTTCCTCTTCTTCGTCTACCTCAACTTCGTCTTCCTCTTCTTCCTTTTCCTCTTCTTCGTCTTCCTCTTTACCGTCTTCCTCTTCTTCGTTTATATATTCTTTGTCTTCCTCTTCTTCGTCTACATCTTCTTCGTCTTCCTCTTCTTCGTCTACATCTTCTTCGTCTTCTTCTTCTTCGGCTACATCTTCTTCGTCTTCATCTTCTTCGTCTTCCTCTTCTTCGTCTTCATCTTCTTCGTCCACATCTTCTTCGTCTACATCTTCTTCGTCTTCCTCTTCTTCGTCTACCTCAACTTCGTCTTCCACTTCTTCGTTTTCCTCTTCTTCGACTTCCTCTTTTCCGTCTTCCTCTTCTTCGTTTATATATTCTTCGTCTTCCTCTTCGTCATCTACATCTTCTTCGTCTTCTTCGTCTACATCTTCTTCGTCTTCCTCTTCTTCGGTTACATCTTCGTCTTCCTCTCCTTCGTCTTCCTCTTCGTCGTCTACATCTTCTTCGTCTTCCTCCTCTTCGTCTTCATCTTCTTCATCTTCCTCTTCTTCGTCTTCTCTTTCTTCGTCTTCCTCTTCTTCGGTTACATCTTCTTCGTCTTCCTCTTCTTCGTCTTCTCCAGTGAGTACAATACTAATAACAAGTGATAGTTAAAATAAAATCAAAATAATGAATTAATATTAAACCAAGTAAATAATGTATGCAACGTGTCTTTTCAATCATACAAATTATCCCCCAAATACAGTGGATCGTCTAATAAAACTCCTACAAAAATCTAACCTTAATCGTGTGATCTATTAGTACTACTCAAGAGGATAGGATGTTATGCGGGCAGGATGTACGCGTTGAGAGATATCCACGTGTGTCTCCAGAAATACCCAAAATAAACATGGCGGACTCAGGATGTGAGTGTACGTAAAGAAATGTAAAGAAACAACAAAAACTGATATATATATATATAGATATATATATATATATATATATATATATATATATATATATATATATATATATATGGCCAGTATTCCCTGAAGATCCGCGTAGGTGAAACCTTGGTAGGTTTATCTGGTTCTTTAGGTTTAATTAGGTTTGCTCTACTTAGTGTATTGAGCATTTTATTTAGTCATTTTACTTACTAGTATCGGTTTTTTTTTCTTTGGACTCTGAACTTGGATGCTAGACGATTGTCTTCGGCTGATGTACATGTTCTCTGTTCTTCTTTTTTTGTACCTTTTTTTTGCCCTTTGTGTATTGGTCTGTTTATTTACATATCAAGGCACACAAGGTTTTCCGGGCGAGTATAATTTGGGCAACTCCCATCGATAGTGCAAATAATCGATATTTTCAAATGCAATGTCGGTCTTGGCCTTCCCACTAACTTGGAGCATGTGCATGTAAATTTTGGTGGAAATCCGTCGAAAATTGCGGCCGTGTATTCGTTACACACACACACACACACACACACACACACACACACACACACACACACACACACACACACGCACACGCACACATCTTGACTTTTATATATATATATATATATATATATATATATATATATATAACAAATGGTAATGTATTAATAACAAAAGGTTCAAGGTGACAAATGCATTGATATGTGGAAACATTTGGGTCCAAAATATGTGAAGTGTCTGAATGTGCATACGTACGTGTGTGTGTGTATGTATTACTCATACGTTTCCCAAAAAGAGAAAGCGTTATAATCGCGTTCTTCCGCGAGAAACATGTTAACATAAAAGGTAAGAAGAGGCTGCAAATAATTATTGATAGAAGCATACAAAAATCGATTATTTCCACTATCGATGGGAGTTGGGAAATGTAAAGTCGTTGTTGGTCTTCCCGCTAACTTGGAGCATGTGCATGTAACGTATTGATAGCGTCGGAAAGCGTCCCCTAGTACCGGTTTCGAAAATTAGGAGGAGTTAACTCGTCAATATATTAGCAAGAACGGTATACATTTGAATTAGTTTTCTTTAAGCAAGGGAGATAATTCACAATTAGTCATATTGGTGGGTGCGATATACGCGTACACCGTGGATCGCTGTAGTTTAACAACTGCCTTGGTGCAGTAACTAGACATGTAAATATTTCTAGTTGAAAGAATTCCTATTTTAACGCTGTACTACAGCTACAAAATGCAATATTCAAGAGACAATTACACAAAAAATTTGTAAAAAGTTTCGCTAAGCAACACAAACAAGTAAGGAAAACAAATCTTTCGTTCTTGATTTGTGGAGCTATGTCTGCCTTCACACCAATCATTATTTCGGCGATTCTAAGAAAACTAGTGGATGGTCGGAATGTTTTCTCCTAAAGTATATATCTATATCTGTAAAAGAGTGATTGCGTCTTTATGTATGTTTGTTTGACTGATCGCACGTGCTTTTAATAACTCCTTTCCCAACTCTTTTCAAATACGCTCGCCTTCGTTAAAAGAGAACTTTCAAAGAGATTAACCGGCGAAAAAAATAAAACAAATTCGTGAGCCTATGTTAAATTTTCTTTGGACTAATGAAAACGTTGTATATAGAAAAGAAAGTTTGGGGTAAAAGCTTTTTTAGTCTTCATTTTCCATAAGAAAAGCAAAATAAAAATACAAGGGAAAAAGTCAGTGGTTCCCAACCGATTTGGGGGCCATGCCCCATGTCGTGAAAACAGAAAACCCGATTAAACTTAACGATAAGCTTTATCCCACTTTATCAATACATGTGGAAAAAAAAAACAACTGCTTATATCTATAGTCGACTGTTCCATTTCTCAACAGGGGTGGAAGAGAGATTGCAATTACTTCTGAATATTACAGCTGGAAAGAAACTGAAAAAAGAAATCTTAGTAAAACCAGTCCACCAATCAAAATTAAGAGTTGTCACTATATTCTGTCTTCCGAAAAAAATCTAGAGGCTCTCTCACTCTCTCGTAAGAAAGAGGAAGGATGAAAAAACAATTATGGGCATTAGAAAACGTTGTATATAGAAAAGAAAGTTTATCCGGTTGGTGGGGAGAGAGGTAAAAGCTTTTTAGTCTTCATTTTCCATAAGTAAAGCAAAAAAAAAAATTACGGGGAAAATCAGTAGTTCTCAGCCATGACCCATGTAGGGAAAAGAGAAAGCCCAAAATAAACTTAAAGATAAGCTTTATCCTACTTTATCAATACTTGTGGGGAAAAATCAACTGCTGATATCTACAGTCGTCTGTTCTATTTCTCAACAGGGGTGGAAGAAGGATTTCAATTACTTCTGGATACTACACTACCAGTCTAGCAAGTTGTGTGTCATGCATGATACACATGTAGGTGATCATGTATCTTTCGATACATGGCAGATGAGGCAGATTTTTTCAGAGAGTAGGTTGCCATTTCTTTCTGCGGTAGACCAGCCGCCATCCAAGGCTATAAAACCTGGCCTGTTCTGCTATTTACCCATAGCTGGAGGAAGAAGAAAAGGATTCATACCTTTCCCAAGGGTATTAACACGTTAGTGAATGTAATGGACATTCACATTGTATTTAAATTTTTGAAGGTCAAAGTTGGCTGGAAAGCATGGACCCAGCAGAGAGTTCCACAAGCGAGAATTGCGAGAAAAGAAACTGCTAGAATAGAAGTTATGGTTATATCTGACCAATTCAACTGTTAATTGGTGAGACCTTGCCACCTGTAGGGAAAACAGAAAGCCTGAATAAACTTAAAGATAACCTTTATTCCACTTTATCAATACATGTGGAAAAAAAAAACAACTGCTTATATCTATAGTCGACTGTTCCATTTCTCAACAGGGGTGGAAGAGAGATTGCAATTACTTCTGAATATTACAGCTGGAAAGAAACTGAAAAAAGAAATCTTAGTAAAACCAGTCCACCAATCAAAATTAAGAGTTGTCACTATATTCTGTCTTCCGAAAAAAATCTAGAGGCTCTCTCACTCTCTCGTAAGAAAGAGGAAGGATGAAAAAACAATTATGGGCATTAGAAAACGTTGTATATAGAAAAGAAAGTTTATCCGGTTGGTGGGGAGAGAGGTAAAAGCTTTTTAGTCTTCATTTTCCATAAGTAAAGCAAAAAAAAAAATTACGGGGAAAATCAGTAGTTCTCAGCCATGACCCATGTAGGGAAAAGAGAAAGCCCAAAATAAACTTAAAGATAAGCTTTATCCTACTTTATCAATACTTGTGGGGAAAAATCAACTGCTGATATCTACAGTCGTCTGTTCTATTTCTCAACAGGGGTGGAAGAAGGATTTCAATTACTTCTGGATACTACACTACCAGTCTAGCAAGTTGTGTGTCATGCATGATACACATGTAGGTGATCATGTATCTTTCGATACATGGCAGATGAGGCAGATTTTTTCAGAGAGTAGGTTGCCATTTCTTTCTGCGGTAGACCAGCCGCCATCCAAGGCTATAAAACCTGGCCTGTTCTGCTATTTACCCATAGCTGGAGGAAGAAGAAAAGGATTCATACCTTTCCCAAGGGTATTAACACGTTAGTGAATGTAATGGACATTCACATTGTATTTAAATTTTTGAAGGTCAAAGTTGGCTGGAAAGCATGGACCCAGCAGAGAGTTCCACAAGCGAGAATTGCGAGAAAAGAAACTGCTAGAATAGAAGTTATGGTTATATCTGACCAATTCAACTGTTAATTGGTGAGACCTTGCCACCTGTAGGGAAAACAGAAAGCCTGAATAAACTTAAAGATAACCTTTATTCCACTTTATCAATACATGTGGAAAAAAAAAAAACAACTGCTTATATCTACAGTCGACTGTTCTATTTCTCAACAGGGGTGGAAGAGAGATTTCAATTACATCTGAATACTACACACCACTTTGGTATTTCTAAAATTTTGGGTCCCCTCTATAATATTTAATTCTTACATGTATGCCAGTTACATATGTACGTACATACACACGAAATATTTTTATGTATGCATAACAGTATATGCATCGTATGTATTATTAACACTCTCACTCAGACTCACTAGAAAACAATTCACTATTAATAAGTCATTCTCGAATTTCTCTCTTATTCTGTTGGTATAGTAAACCAAAGGGTTCACATCCTAAGCATGACCCATCAAAATATTACCATGCCCCACCGGCGGATCATGCGCCTCACGTTGGGAAATACTGGCTTACACTGTTGTTTTTAGGGATGTTCAGATAGGAGTATAATATTTCGTTGGTAATGATACCCAAGGGGACAATTGTCTGCCGTGATGTGCAAGTTTTAGAAGACAGGAGCACACTGGTAAAGGCAATCATAACATGTCCTACTAAAATATTACCATGGCCGAGTCGTCGGGAATCACATGCTAATTACTACGACACAATTGTACATTTGTTTTTGACGTTTCATAAACAACGTCTCATTAGGTAGTTAACAATGATGGTACCATTATTGCTAACTACCTGATGAGACTTTGTTTATGAAACGTCGAAACAAAATGTACAATTTTGTAGTGGATATTTACATGTTCTAATGTAACAGCGTATAATAAATATTCATTGGTCTACTCTTGTATTAAGCCCTGCTTTTAAATTAATGTTTTGAACGTTGTAATTTTATTCTTCTTTCTTTTACATATATATATATATATATATATATATATATATATATATGTGTGTGTGTGTGTGTGTGTGTGTGTGTGTGTGTTTTGTCTAGATGTATATACAAGGAGAGATATATATATAGAGAGAGATAGAGAGATATAGAGAGAAAGAATGCGAGACATAGATAGTTAAAAGAAAGGGAGGGAGAGAACGAGAGAAGATACAGCGAGGGAGGCTAATGAACAGATTAAGTGTGAATGAAAAGACAAGCTCCAATGAGCCTAGAATATTTGACTTTTTGTTCTTGAATTTCTCACCCTGATCAAGTCGCTGAACTCTGATTTTTATTGAGCTGGGATTGATCCGATAGAATTAAAAACGGTAAAAAAAAAAACAAAAAACGTTTCCCTCGCTTTCTTTCAGGAAGTACAACTTTTCATATCTGTTCAGCCGAGCGGTAAGCGAGACAATCTAATGTCTACCTCCATATGAACAGTTTTTTGCCTGCTATTTTGATCAATCGACTGACGCATATTCCGAAAACCATTCCATTTCTAACAGAATTTTTTTAGAACTACATATCTGCTTCCTTAACAATACGCCAGCCTGAAGTATCTTGATATATATATATATATATATATATATATATATATATATATATAGATAGATAGATAGATAGATAGATAGATAGATAGATAAAAGTCAACGCTCAGTAGCGACAGTCTGTTTCACGCTAGAGGCAACCATTAGGCCACATGTGTTGTTTTTTTCTCGACTATTTATATATACGGGTCAGTGGGGCATAGTAGGTCGTCCATTCTAACGTTTATTTTGTCGGGAGTAGTTTGTCTATTTATTTTCATTAATTCTATATATTTTTATTTATTCTTTTCGGTTTTTGATGTTTTAGTAACGTTGCAAAGATCTTTCTAATCATTTATTTAGTAGTTTGTTTTGGCCTGGGAAGGTAATTAAAACTATTTCAAGAATAGCTATATATATATATATATATATATATATATATATGGAAAAAGAGAGAGAGAGAGAATAAATAAAAATAAATCAAATAAATAAACAAACCACTCCTGCTAAAATAAACGTTAGAATGGACTACCCACAATTCACCATTGAACAATTAATATAAATATCCGAGAGAAAAAAAAAAAAACGCCTGCGGCCTGACGATTGCGTCTAGCATGAAACAGTCTGTCGTCTCTGAGTGTTGACTTCAAAGTTCACTTTTATATTTACATACACTCTATCTCTGGCATTGAGCACTTTATTCCATAAATATAGCGCATCTTAAAATTATATTTCCACACGCACAGACACACACACACACACACATATATATATATATATATATATATATATATGGGGGGGGGCATTTAATCTCCACACATAAGCACAGTCACACACACATATATATATATGTATAAGTTCTATCTCTGATATGAGCGCTTTCTAATAAGTACCGCGCATATAATATATAAATAATTATATATATATATTCATTTATATTTATATACACACACTTTTCACACACACACACACACATATATATATATATATATACACACAAACACACAAATACATACATATATATATATATATATATATATATATATATATATATATATGTATAAGCTCTATCTCTGATATTGAGCGCTTTCTAATAAGTACCGCGCATATAATATATGAATTATTATATATATATATATATTTATTTATATTTTATATACACCCACGGTGACGATCATCTCAAGGTTGGCGCGTAATGAGTGACACGAGTATCTGCATATAAAACTTATGTTTTTATTGCATATTTCGTTTTCTTTTTATCAAGTGTCGGATTTTGCTGCGACAACCTGTACTCTGTTTTCCTTGCTCATAACAACTTCGGATGTTTTTATTTTCTTTTGTGTTTCCGAGAGGCAAAGGATCATGTTCTTCAGGATCTAGACTACTGTATACGTTTACTGTCCCTACATCATTCTTCAAGGTCAAGACGAATCCTATTCCACGCCCCTCCTATCTACAAGGTGTAACACCCAAATTGTCCAATTGTTAGATAAACCGTTCTGAACTGTTTTATCTTAGAAATCATTAAAGATATTTTACTGGAATTCTTCTAGGTTTTTATAACTCTATAGGACTCTGAACAATAAGTCTGCTAGTGGTTAGCATCAGCCATACTAAGGTAGAAAGTGATCTCTCAGATGATTGATAGAGATAGATGAAATATATAATTAGGCCAAATTGCTCTATTCTTGGTTTTTGCAACTGGTTTTGTGATGCCAATTAAAGTTTTTCTTATAAAATGATAGTCGGAAAGAAATTGTATATTTCACCGCTATTAAATTAGGAGACAAAATAGAAGCAAAATTCTGCGCTGCGAATTTCTTTTATCGTCTCCTCTGTCAGTTTATCATATCTTTCCTGTGTCGTTTATAGTACATTTTTGTGTTTGACTACGAAAAATTGCAAAGAGAGAATTTAATTTCCTCGCGAGATTTCCCAAACAGCAACGGTCTTTTAACCAGAAAGGCTTACGTTCAAATCACGTTGAAACATCGTCTCTCGTACGATGGATCTTCGAGATTTTTTTTTCACACTGCACTACCAATGAAATAACATTAAACTCGACCTTGGGTCACATGGTCACACGTGGGCGTTCGACTAAATACCAAGTATGATAGACAAGCTTAACAACTACTAACGCCTACCCACATTTCAAAACAGTATAATTACTCTTTTAACCAGAAAGGCTTACGTTCAAATTACTACCACATCCAAAACTATTATGGATAGGATCAGAACCAAAATATTCATAACAATATTAATTTTGAAGCATAAAAAATTACCTGCTCCTTGCGGCACATTGGGAAATAAATGCATAAATTTAAAATGAAAAACGTATTTATAAGCACAAAGAGGATCTTATATACACCAATCCATCAAATGCATTAGTCATACATAGAAATATCAACTCAATCTTCATTGGCAAGATATAACTTGGTTCACGTTAATCGCATGAATAGCTTATATATCAACCCCTTATACATTGGCGAGTCCTAACTTGATCCACATTAATCAAATGAATAGTTCATATATCAGTTGTATCTATATAGGAGAGACATCACGTGAGTCACGTTAAACAAATGAGTAGTTTATATATCAATCCCATGTACATTGAGGAGACGTGACGTGATTCACGTTAAATAAATGAATAGCTTATAGAGCAATTCTATCTATATTGGCGTGACGTAACGTGATTCACGTTAAACAACTGAATAGCGTATAGAGCAATTCTATCCTTATTAGCTAGACATAACGTGATTCATGTTAATCACTTGAATAACATATATATGAACTTCTTCTACATTGACGAGACATAACGTGATCCACATTAATGAAATGAATAGTTTATATATGAATTGTATCTACATTGAGGAGACATCACGTGATTCACGTTAAACTAATGAGTAGTTTATATAGCACTTCCATATAGATTGAGGAGACATCACGTGATTCACGTTAAATTAATGAATCTCTTATAAAGCTATTCTATCTATGTTGGCGTGATATAACGTGATTCACGTTAAACAACTGAATAGTTCATATATCAATTTTATCTACATCGATGAAGCCTAACATGATTCACTTTAAATAAATGAATAGATTAAAGAGCAGTTCTATCTATATTGGAGAGACATGATGTGATTCACGTTAAATAAATGAATAGCTTTAAGAGCTATTCTATCTATATTGGCGTGACATAACGTGATTCACGTTAATCAAATTAATAGTTTATATATCAACTTCATCTATATTGGGAGAGGCATAACGTGATTCACGTTAAACAAATGAATATTTTATATATTAACTCCATCTACATTGAAGAGACATAACGTGATTCACGTTAAACAAATATATAATTTATATATCAATTCTATCTACATTGGGAGGTATAACATGATTTACGTTAATCATGTGAATAGCTTGTTTTTTTTTTCTATTTAACTGTATCTATTTATTGATAAAGAGGGTTACAATCTCTCCGGTTGTCAACTTATAAATGTTGTCAACCTCCTATTATAAAACAACGTAGATTTTTGGGTACCCTGGGGTACTAGTGAGCCAGCCAAAATGAGCTGACTCATTTTATAGTTCACCAATAGAAGTGTTAACCAATCAGAAGGCTCAAAATGTTCAATGCGACGTGTATAAAGGCGGCCATGTTTTATCCCGAATATTCACTGCCAGCCTTTGATAACCGGGACGAGGCTCCGCCGAAGAGCAGAGTCTCGTTCGGGGAGGTTGACTGCCCCTGAACCCGTTTATACGCGTTCGAATAGGGAATATTTTTGGCCGAGCCTACGGGCTCGAAGATCCCACGTTAATCCCGGCCTTGTGCCTCATGTAACCCTCGTGTGGGGTGGCTTAATATCACTGCCGGCCTTTGATATCGAAGACTGAAGAATTACGGAACATCTGCTGATGGTATTGGCGATATAGTCAGATTCAGTAGAGTGTCTGACTCGTGACTATTAATCTTTAACGTTGTTTCATTGAAGAGATTACGTACTGTATTCTATATTCATAGACTGTGGTGAACATGGTCAACAGATATTTATAATATTGGTGTATGTTGTCTCCAAGAAACAAAAAATCAAACAAGGACTTGGTATTAATATGGAATTAAGCAGCACAAGTCAGTAGTTTTGATAACCGTAAACATTACAGAAAGTTTAATCGATAGTATAAATACGAAGAGTTGCAGAAATTTCGTGAATTCGCAAAGGAGAGGCAGTTTGTTAGAGGACTGGTAAGAACTACAGTAGACACCTCATATCCGTAATCCCTCATATCCGGAATCCCACATATCCCGAGAGCTTCATATCCGGAATCCCTAATATCCGGAATCCCACATATCCCGAGAGCTCCATATCCGGAATCCCTAATATCCGGAATCCCACATATACCGAGAGCTTCATATCCGGAATCCCTCATATCCGGAATCCCACATATCCCGAGAGCTTCATATCCGGAATCCCTAATATCCGGAATCCCACATATCCCGAGAGCTCCATATCCGGAATCCCTAATATCCGGAATCCCACATATACCGAGAGCTTCATATCCGGAATCCCTCATATCCGGAATCCCACATATCTTGAAAGCTTCATATCCGGAATCCCTAATATCCGGAATCCCACATATACCGAGAGCTTCATATCCGGAATCCCTCATATCCGGAATCCCACATATCTTGAAAGCTTCATATCCGGAATCCCTAATATCCGGAATCACACATATACCGAGAGCTTCATATCCGGAATCCCTCATATCCGGAATCCCACATATCCCGAGAGCTCCATATCCGGAATCCCTAATATCCGGAATCCCACATATACCGAGAGCTTCATATCCGGAATCCCTCATATCCGGAATCCCACATATCCCGAGAGCTCCATATCCGGAATCCCTAATATCCGGAATCCCACATATACCGAGAGCTTCATATCCGGAATCCCTCATATCCGGAATCCCACATATCTTGAAAGCTTCATATCCGGAATCCCTAATATCCGGAATCCCACATATACCGAGAGCTTCATATCCGGAATCCCTCATATCCGGAATCCCACATATCCCGAGAGCTTCATATCCGGAATCCCTAATATCCGGAATCCCACATATCCCGAGAGCTCCATATCCGGAATCCCTAATATCCGGAATCCCACATATACCGAGAGCTTCATATCCGGAATCCCTCATATCCGGAATCCCACATATCTTGAAAGCTTCATATCCGGAATCCCTAATATCCGGAATCCCACATATACCGAGAGCTTCATATCCGGAATCCCTCATATCCGGAATCCCACATATCTTGAAAGCTTCATATCCGGAATCCCTAATATCCGGAATCACACATATACCGAGAGCTTCATATCCGGAATCCCTCATATCCGGAATCCCACATATCCCGAGAGCTCCATATCCGGAATCCCTAATATCCGGAATCCCACATATACCGAGAGCTTCATATCCGGAATCCCTCATATCCGGAATCCCACATATCCCGAGAGCTCCATATCCGGAATCCCTAATATCCGGAATCCCACATATACCGAGAGCTTCATATCCGGAATCCCTCATATCCGGAATCCCACATATCTTGAAAGCTTCATATCCGGAATCCCTAATATCCGGAATCCCACATATACCGAGAGCTTCATATCCGGAATCCCTCATATCCGGAATCCCACATATCCCGAGAGCTTCATATCCGGAATCCCTAATATCCGGAATACCACATATCCCGAGAGCTTCATATCCGGAATCCCTAATATCCGGAATCCCACATATACCGAGAGCTTCATATCCGGAATCCCTAATATCCGGGCATGATTTTGATGAGTATATTTGAACTATTTGGATGATACGTTACTGATTTGATATTTATGTTTTTCAGAAAATTTAACTTTGATAATTGCTTATACTTATTTCACCCTAATGGCTTGTATTGGGGAAAAAGATGATGGGAATAAGTTGAAAATAACAACTTTGGAGTTATCGCAAAAAGTGGAAATTTTAAACAGACTAGACGGTGGTGAAAATTCATTGAAACTAATGGTTGAGTTCAACATATGAAAGTCAACATTGTATGATATAAAATCTTCCAAAGTAAGTATTCTCTAGTGTTAATACTGTCAAAATGAACAAGGAAATAAAAAAAAACACAGTTGTGACGAAACCTAGACTGAAGTTGAAAAGGCTATTGAAAAAGTTGTCAGTTTTATGAAAAGAAAGCCAGTATTCAGCTATAATGATTGCAATAACGCACGTAATTAAAATATAAACAGTTAAAAATTGTCTTTCGTTTAAAAAAATTCAAGAACAAAAACAAAAAGAAATGCGGAAAAAATTGAAAATGATATTAAAAGAGAAAGAATCATGTAGCAGCGATTAAAAATAATCGTTTTATTATTTGTTTTGCATATATGGCATACTTAATTTAATGAATTTTCATTAACATTTAAATAATTTATTTCTTTTTCCTTAAAATCAATTTCGTTATATTTCACTCACCATTAGCTTATTTTGTTTACTATAAAACATTGAAAATAAATGTTAAACCTGATTTCAGTTCTTTTATTTTAATCTAAGTGTAACCCCTCATATATAGACTTTGTAACCAATTCCTTATACCCGGAAGGCCTTCTTAATTCGGCTGTCAGGAAGTCGACTGTATATCTAAAGGCAATAAAGAGTAGATATCACACAGATTTGCAGTAGACAAAAGTTCCATTGTCAAATGGAATATGTTGAGAAGAGCCGGCACATTTAACATCAGGAATAAACTGTTTACATTATGCCAAGAGGAGAAATTAGTGATTACGCTGATTTTCCTGAACAACATAAGCTACTTAACGAAAGATCGGAGATCATGACAGCATGTAAGCATACTAGGAAGTTTCTCCAGGCAAACTATGAACCCATATAGTATTTATATTGATTATTTTTATAAGATTGTCGTGTGGTGGAAAATCCAGTTTTACTGCTTGACGGTACGTAGTTGGTAGCAACCGCGGTAGCAGAAAAGTTGGTTTTCCAAATATTTTATCTCCTGTATGGCGGGAGTATCAGCAAAATTGTCCAAATTGTGTAACTGCAAAACTGTCCATTTGTTAGATTAAGATTTGAGCCGTTTTATCTTAGAAATGATTAAAGATATCTTACTGAAATTCTTCAAGGATTTTATAACACTATCGGACTCTACTTTATAATTTATACGGGCTGTATAACTACTCTCTAAGCTTAACAGAAGAATCGTGTTGAAATCGCTCATAAACGAAAAGGACATGTCCATCATTAATTAATCATAGCTAAAGATCGGAACCTCTTGAAATATTGAAATAGAGTTCATATATATATATATATATATATATATATATATATATATATAATTCGAGGATAATTATCCAATTTATTCAAGATGATCTTCGCCCTCTCTAACTTTCTAACTTTCTGTCCTGAAATATAAATTTGCCTCACACGCTTGGCGTACTATTTCATTTTCAAGCCTTTTTTCACTTCTCTTTGGACTGTCATAGCTGAAAATCTTCTCCTACGTCACAAACGTCTTTTGGATTCAATTGGATCTTTTCTAATTGATCTCTTTAGCATTAAATTGAAATGATGATCCTTCTTATGGTGTAAACTCCCGATCATTTTTGCCTCTCTACAGTTCCCCTCTTTTTCTAAAACTTATTAACAGTTTTTCTGTTACACCGGGTGTATATTAATCACTTCACCCCGAGCAAAAGGATAATGCCACTAAGATGCAAGGGAGTGTGAAAGAAATTGAGAATACATTACGGACTACAAAAGACAATAAGAAGAACAGGATTCAAGGAGAAAAGATGTCGATTGACGTAGCATTAAAAGTTTTGACGATCGTATTTGGCATGAAAACAAGAAACCAGAAGATATTTCCACAAGCGAGAAGTGCCAGAGAAGGAACTATGAGAATAGAACTTACTGTTATATCTGGCAATTTCAGCAGAAAATGGTGAGATGTATCTAATTCTTACCCACTCAAGCCCTGTCCTCTTCAGTATGGTGTATAGTGTCACATACTTAACAGGGTAGTAGTCTGGTTTCCGTATTGAATAATTCTTTTACAGAACGGACTTGCAAGGTCCAGGCGTAACAGGTTTTGAATTCTGTGTTATCTTTCTAGATTGTTTGCCACTGAAAGCAGATGGTAAATACTATTTAATCCATAGCTTGGGTACAGAGAGAAGAGATCGATTCGTACCTTTCTGAAGTTGTATTATCACGAGTGTGGCTCTAACGATCTCAGCTGATATGCGAATTAGGCACGTGATTTTTAAGTTCAGAACCAACAAGCCTTCTTCTCACTAGAGATTTCTAAGTCTTTCCCTCTCTTTACAGACTTCCATAAATATTTTCATGTTTCTTTATCGACCAATCAGTCATAAACGCTGATGTATTTTTCACTCATAAACTTGAGTAAATTTTCACCGTTTAACTTTGTTTATTTGGTTCTATACAGAAATAGACGCCATAGTGTAAAAATGTTTTTCGTTTTGAAGAGAGGAGATAATTTGACAACAAATCTATGAAAAAGTTATTCGCCAAGATGCAGATCATCTTCTCGCTTTTGTTTTTGTTCGCGACGAAAAACAGTCTACCCTTTGACAATAACTCAACAATTTTGTTCTAACTATTTTTATACCTGCTGATTTTAATCTACACCTTGACACGTGAAAATGGGATAAGGTACGCATACCGTCGGTGTTTTTATCTTTTTACGGTCAGAAGATTTCACTTTTAAAGAAAAGATATAGATGTTTAAAACTATATGTATTGGAAAGAAACTTCCATAAACATTTTGACAGAAAATACTGAACAATTATTTCGAGATGAGCTCTGCCATTTCTTATAGCATTGAACACTTTTATGCCAGTAGGCTCTATTTAGAGGGTGCTCATACGTTCCTAGATCCATATATATATATATATATAT
>OZ010604.1:68349335-68364335 GCA_963932145.1 Acanthosepion lycidas
ACTGAAATGCACATGAAATGAAATCAAGAGAATCAAAATTCTGTTTAAATGATTCGCTTGCTTTTAGCACCAACAGATAAATACAAGTGTCGACTGGTAAATATGTCAAGCTTTTTCAATGTACATTAAAATGTTAAGCGTATTACCCTTACACCGACTCTAAATGAATCTTTTGCAAATCACTATAGGCGGACATTATTTCCGCATTCTTATAGATATTTCTACATTCGTATTCATCATTACAGCTGTGTGACCTTTCAGGGCTGGTCTGTCACGGCTCTCCAAAATATCTTCTCCTTTGTGACTCTAAGCGAATTTTTAATTCAATTTTAATTGAATTTAATTCAAATAATTATATTGAAGTTTTCGGCTCTTGTTCTGAAACATGAGAACTCTTATGTAGCGAAGGAATCATATTTTTTAAATAAATAAATATATTTAGCCTCTACTTTAGTATCGAGAACTGTTTTTTAAAAATAATGTCAAAAATACTAAAGAACTTTGGATTATTTACCTGACTAGTTCTTTCCTATTTTCTATATATATTTTTTACACACACACAAACACACACACACACACACACACACACACATATATATATATATATATATATATATATATATATATATATATATATATATTTTATCAGTGGTTAATATATATTTCCATGAGGATAAAATCCAGGTAGAGTTTTATGTACAAGATAGAGGAAGAATAATCATCAGACTGCAAATTCAAAAAGGTCTGATGAATTGGATCGTGATTACGATTCTAATATAATAAATTATAACCATGAAATATTAGTGTTTGAGCCTATATATTTATGTATGTATGTATTGTGTATATTTAGGCAGTAAGTTTTCATTTATGCATGTTCCATTAAATTATATAGAGACGTTTTGTCTATTTATTTTAAGTAAGTTCCTTTCATATTGTTTGATAAGCTTAATCACATTATCGTTGAAAGACGAAAGGAAAACACTATATTGATACATGTTTAAATCCAATCTAAGCTTTCGGTTTACATAAGCCATTATCAAAGATGACAATTACAATAAATCAAAACCTGACGAAACAACAATGATATTCCGCATTTGCTGCATGAAAATTTCAAGCAATGACAAACTTATATAGACGAGACGCAGAAGCGAAAATCGCGAGAGTAAAAAACGAGTATTAAGTTTGGGAAGCCGTTGGCATAAAACAATGGCTTCTGTATAATAAATAATAGGGATTTAAGGATATTTGTGGAGATTTCATAATTTATTTTGTTCAGGATTCAACAGTTTTATGTATAAAGCTTCGAGAATTTTAAATTTTTGTTTATTGTTTACATGTTTATATATGTATATATATATATATATATATATATATATATATATATATATATATATATATATATATATATAGAGAGAGAGAGAGAGAGAGATAACAATGTCATTTGTGTATTCTGCTGGCTAAAATCTCAAAAACCAAAGACAATGAAAATATATCTTTTGCCTTCTTAGAGAAACGCACACACACTCTCTCTCACGCACACATATATACATATGTATATACACATATTACATATATGTATATATACATTTATATATGAACACACACACATATATATTTATACACACACACATACATATATATATATATATATATATATATATATATATATATATATATATAAATATAAAAGTGAACATAGAAGTCAACACTTAGAGGCGACAGTCTGTTTCAGGCTATATGCAATCGTCAGGCCACGTGTGCTGTTATTTTTCTCGGCTATTTATACGGGTTAGTGGTGCATTGTGGGTATTCTGTTATGGCGGTTATTTCACCGGAAGTCGTTTGTTTATCTATTTAGGTCAAATTATATTGCTTGTTTTTATTTTTGTTTCTTATTTTATTTATTTATTTATTTATTTATTAACGTAGTAAAAATTTGTTTATATCACTTATTTAACAGTTTTGTTTTGGTTTGGGAATTTAATTAAAGCTATTTGTTCAGTTTTAGGGTTGATTGTTGTAGTTCATTCTAAGTATTATTTTGTCGGGAACAGTTTTTAATTGATTATCTTTATTTGGGATTGGTTTGTTTATTTATTTACTTGGTTGAATTTAGGTTAATTTATTTTACTTGTATATTTTCTCTTTTCGGTTTTCGATTTTTAAGTAACATAGTATTTTTTTATGTTTTATTTCTATTTTTTTTTTGTTATTTTGTTATTTTTGCTTATTAGTATATTTATTTGTTTTTATTTTATTTTTTCCGTTTTTAATTTTTTAGGTTACGTAGTAAAAATTTATTTTCATGTCTGCATTTTGAGATGAGTTCGGATCTTTTGTTTAATAATTTATTTTGGTCGGGAAAAGTGATGATAGCTATTTTTTCTTCCGAGCAAAGTTTGCAAGTTTTTGATTGGTTATTGTAGGCTGATGATTTTTTCCTTATCTTCCAAGATATTTTTGGTGTGATGTTCGTTTTATTTTTAATTTCCCAGATATACTTAGAAAGCATTGTACTTTTTGCATATTTACTATTTGTGAAAGTTGTTTTGTGTGTATAATTTCTTTGTTTCCAGGGTCCTTCAGTTACTCCTATGTATACTTTTTCTTCATTATCTGGTGATTTTATCGGGGCTTGGTATATTACGTTGTTTTGTAAACAATTTCCGTTTAAGGGACATTCGTTCTTTATTCTGCAGTTGCACGTGGGTTTAATTTGTTCGTGTGGTTTGTTGATAATTTTCCTATTGTGCTTTTTTATTATTTGTGCCATGCTCTCGGTGCAGCTGTAGCTGATTTTTACAGCGTTTTTGTTGAATATCTTGTGTAAGGTGCTTGATTCTGGGAAGTGTTTGTGTAAGAGTTTGAAGAATATTTTCCCTACGTTTGTTTTTACGTTCTTGCTGTACGGTGGGTTGAACCATATGATATTTCTTCTTCTGTTGGCCTTTTTTGTATTCTGTGGTGAGTATGTGAGTATTTCTGGGAATCCGCTATCTTTTAGGGCTGTTTCATAGTCTTTCTTAGCTTTGTTAAATAGGGATTCATTGGAGGAAATGTCAGAGAGCCTGCGGTTAATCGATTTTGGTATCTGTTTGATTATTGAAGGTGGATGGTTGGAAGATGTGTGTATGTAGAGTGGTTTGTCATTAGGTTTTCTATATGGTTTATGTGTGCCTTCTCTTAGGTTGAAAGTAACATCTAGAAAATCTACTTCGTTTAGGTTAGTTTTTATATCTATGTCGAATCCGTTATTTTTAAAAATCTTTATTATTGCTTTTCTAGTTTTGTCTGTGTTTTGTTTGTTACAGTTTCTTAAGATTATGAGACCATTGTCCCTGTAGAGTCCTGTGTCATTTCTATCTATTATTTTGCTCAGTTCGTTTAGTAAGTAAATGCCTATGATTTCGCATGCTTCTGCACCGTCAAAGCTTCCCATTGTAGTGTCAAATATCCCATCTCTCTTTATCCATGCTTCTTCATTGTGGAATAATAGTGATTTACGGGAGTGCTTAATGATGTTGATTTCGCTTGGTTGTATTATTACTTGTTCCTGAGCTAAGTTGATGGCCTTATCTAGCATACGTTCTGTTATGGATGGGTAAAATTCTTTTATGTCTAATTGTAAGAATTGGCAGTTTTGTTTGTTATTTATGCTGTGGAACCAGTCAATAGTTGTTTTCGTATTTTTCCACTGGTTTACTCCTAATTTCTTCCTAAGTTGAGAATTAATTCTTTCTAGTATTGTTTTACTTATTTTACCTAGTTCACTTTTGGCTGGGTTTATGAGTCGACATGCAGGATTGGTTTTGAAATTTTCTTTATGGTCTTTTAGTGTGATAAAGGCTCCTGCCTTGCTAATACAACTTATTCGGTCATCCAGGTCTAATTTTTGGGCGATTGTTTTAGCTTCCTTATTGATATCGTGTTCTGTTCTTTGGGGTACCTTTTTGTATGTTTTGGTTATGTTGTTCTTGAGTAATTTATTGTGTGTAGGAGGGCTTAGTTTGTATAAATTTCTCGTTTTGTCAGCAGCGATAAATACACTTGCTGAATTGTTTATTTTAGTTATATCTGCTTTTAGTTTTTTTTGGAATGCATCTTGTTTTTGTGGAATTTTATGTTTCTAACTAGGTCAGTTAAGTCTTTCTCGAAATTGTCTAATTCTTTTTGTTGTGGGGGGCATTTTTTTGTTTTGAAGCCATATTTTTCCTTAAGTGTGTTGTTATTGTAAAGGTCCCGGTTTAAAAAGTGGACTTTCCATCTCATTATTTTTAGGAAACTTTCTATTTTTTCAATTAATTTTAGTTTATATATAGGTGGGGATGGGATGGGTATTTTTTTTAGGGAGTAGTCGAGGTTAAATTTTTCCATGTCCATACTGCGTTATAAATGTAGCGAAAGTGCTCTTCTGTTTATCAGGAGCTGAATATAAAGAAATATAGTCTTAAGGTGTGCTATATTTATGGAATAAAGTGCTCAATATCAGAGATAGAGCGTGTGTAAATATAAAAGTGAACATAGAAGTCAACACTTAGAGGCGACAGTCTGTTTCAGGCTATATGCAATCGTCAGGCCACGTGTGCTGTTATTTTTCTCGGCTATTTATATATATATACGGGTTAGTGGTGCATTGTTGGTATTCTGTTATGGCGGTTATTTCACCGGAAGTCGTTTGTTTATTCATGTCTGCATTTTGAGATGAGTTCGGATCTTTTGTTTAATAATTTATTTTGGTCAAAAGTGAACTAGGTAAAATAAGTAAAACAATACTAGAAAGAATTAATTCTCAACTTAGGAAGAAATTAGGAGTAAGCCAGTGGAAAAATACGAAAACTACAGTGGAAAAATACGAAAACAACTATTGACTGGTTCTACAGCATAAATAACAAACAAAACTGCCAATTCTTACAATTAGACATAAAAGAATTTTACCCATCCATAACAGAACGTATGCTAGATAAGGCCATCAACTTAGCTCAGGAACAAGTAATAATACAACCAAATGAAATCAACATCATTAAGATCGTTAGACGTCACGCGATTTCCTAGTTATGCGTTTCCGCTATGGTCACGTGGTCTACTTAATTCAATAATGGAATAGGCTGTTTGCTAACTTTATTCCTATATAGAAATTGTGAATACTGCAATGATGAGGAGGATAACAGTTCGAATAATTTAAATAATGCAAGTAATCATAATACCTCATCTCAGAGATATAGCGGCCGAAACGTTGTGAATATGGCAATGAAGATGAGGATAACAGTTCGAATAATGTAAATAATGCAAGTAAATGGATGTAATTTTGTGGTTGCTTTTATTATATTTTTGCATGAGAAATTTTGGATTTTTTTATTTTACAATTAACTGTGTTGCAGTTTCTAAGAAAGAATTCAACCGTTTAAACTATTTCATGTAAAACAATACATATCGAAAGAAAACTAATATACCATGTAACATTAAAAATTATGTCCGTTTTGAGCATGAGTAATCAACCCTTTTTATCATTTTTCAATTTCAACTTGGACTGAAATTTTTGTAGTGCACTTTATATACAAGACTTCGTAGAGACTGGTACTAGTAACGCCTTCCAATAATATCCGCACTAGTAATACTTGTTCAAGTAGTAATTGCCAAATTGCAATTCGTATAGTAGTGATTTTCCAAGCGTAGCTCAGATGTGGCACAAGGCCGAAAGTATGGGGCACCCAGTAAGGATCGAACTCACTAAGTTGTAATTGTTCTAGCGAGCCAAGCTTGCTAACCATTACACTACTTTGAGGGGGCCCAAATTCGTATAGTAGTAGTGTATAGAGATTGAACGTATAGACAAGAAGAGTGAACAGGGTATTTATTTTGTAATATCACAAAATTGTGGCACATGGGTGAAGGCGGGGAAGATGGATTTGTCTTCCATAGCTATCCTAGTCGTAGTTAATCCAAACCACGACCCATTTGTTCATTACAATTTATTCACTCCCCACAAGAACTCATCCATCACCTGTCAATCCTGCATATACTAAAATGCCGCATATTCATAGGGGGCCTACTAAACACCACATGACAATAAAAATTTGAAAGTTTATAATGTCCAAAAATATATAAACGTTTCATTATACATGAAATGATGGGTGGGGGCGTATGAACCTAGAAACTAAACTAAAAATGTAACTCAAAGTTAAAACTAAAAGTAAACAAGGAGTGTGAACAGGGTTAATATTTGTTGTACAAAGTGTACAACTAGGACACAAGGCCAAAAGTGGGAAAGGGGAAATGGATAGTCTTCTTCTATTTTAACATTAAACTTAGCTAGCCGCAAACAATGACCCAAACATACAAACTGTTAGAGTGGAACACACCTATTCCATAGTTAATAGACCCTCCCACCTATAATAAGTAGTAGTAGTAGGAGGAGGATATTAAAGTATCAGCCACCCCAACTAGATTACTGCGTAAATTACCTATTATATCAAGGTCCTAACATTTTGTACGACGAACCTATTTTAGGACCGACTTAGTACAAATACAAGCCTCCACTGTGAAACCACTCCATAACACAAACAATATTCCTTTCACCAAAAACAATACATTCTTATTTCATACACCATAATACCTCAGAAACTCTATGAAGTCCTAACTAGTCCCCATATATACAAGTCATTGCCTTGGGGTGGGGGATAGAATAAAATAACACTTAAAAATCTAAAAAAAAACAATGATCGTATAGTCATCACACTACTTCCTATTTATTAATTTCCTTTATGATCACGTGATCTACTTAATAATGGAATCACCTGTGTTACGCACTGGCGATTGAGGTTCAAACGGCAGTGTCGACAACGGCACTTACGGTTATATAACAGAAAATAATGAGGTTGAATGTATCTATCGAATACTTTTGTCAATTTCTACGACAAAGAATATTTTTTCATCCATCGTCAAGTGTCTACAGTTTTTCTGCTTTTTTAGTTTGGTTTGATTTTTTGTTTTTTTGTTTTTTACTGCAGTGGGTGATTTAATGCCGACAAGATTTTTATTTCTGGTAATATATTTGTTATCTATCTATCTATCTATCTATCTATCTATCTATCTATCTATCTCAATATATATTGGTTTGTTTTGTTTTGTTTTACGGCATATCAACCTTAATGGGTTATTAATGCCGGCAAGATTTTTATTTCTGGTAATATTTTTTTTATCTATCTATCTATCTATCTATCTATCTATCTATCTATCTATCTATCTCAATATATATTGGTTTGTTTTGTTTTGTTTTACGGCATATCAACCTTAATGGGTTATTAATGCCGGCAAGATTTTTATTTCTGGTAATATTTTTTTTATCTATCTATCTATCTATCTATCTATCTATCTATCTATCTATCTATCTATCTATCTCAGTATATATTGGTGTGGTTTGTTTTACGGCAGCTCAACTTCAATGGATTAATTAATGCCGACAAGATTTATATTGCTGGTAATATTTTTTTCAAAATTATTTCTGGTAATATTTTTCCAAAAATTCATTGCTGGTGATAATTCTTTACAAAATTGTATTGCTAGTATTAAAACCCTCATTTACACATTTCGACCCCAGTTCGTGGGGATAGGGACCTCAACAGGTACAAAGGTCCCGGGAAAGAGAGGAGTCAGGAACACCTACAATAAGGAAACGGCTCCATGCTCCTCAAAACCAGAGGTCCCGGCTTCTGATGCAGTCCATCGCCTTACTCTGGACGCGGATGTAGTTTATTGTCATACACAGGACAGCATCATTTTTAAGTATTTAACTGTCGACATTACTGCTGGACGTAATTATCAACGCGCACTTTTTATGATTTAAAAAACGTTCATATTAAAAGGAAAAAATATAACTAATATATAGTTAGATATATAGTTTCAAGATTATACAGGCTCTCAAAACATCGTTATCTAATACGCGATTTCCTTTGGCGTGAGGAGAAGATCATTCTATCTTTTGTGTATTGACTATAATGGCCTAATGAAGGGTCGGCTACTTTGAGACAAGGTTGACGGTAACCCCAATGCCGTTATGTCCGGATTTCGATCGAACTACTCTGTCCGATACTGCTGCCAACAGGCAGAAGTCATGGCTTTTTAGTTCTTCTGATGTGACATCTGATGACAGACTAGCTGGTCTTAATTTCCATACATAGTGAGGCGCATGCGTGGAAAGTGTTTGTATTTACGACGGGGCCAGGGTCACAGCAAAACGGTCGACTAGGTGCACGGGTTCTTGAGAACCGTTCGTAATTAAGCTGATATTGGCGTTTCTGTATGCGTCAAAAGCCGAGGAAGTATTTTGATGCATCGGAGTGGGTGGATGTTCGTCCGAGTCGGTGATGGGTAAGGTGGTCTTCAGTGTAGTGGGAAGTCGACTAATTATCTTTGCCTGGATTCTTTTGTCGAAATGTGTGCGGTGGCTGAAATCTTGTTACGTTGCTATGATTACTAGGAATGTTTGTGTTGATTTAAAATGGTCTTCTGCCTTTTTTTTTTTTTTTTTTTTTTTGGGTAATTTTATAAAATAAGTACGATTATCTGCTTACAAAAGATAAGAAAACTTATTTGCAATGGTTTTAATTAGATAAGGCATAAAAAAGTCATCACTTGTCGGTATTACTTCGATGATAAAGATTCTTACCATGCTAAAAGATGGAAATCCTTTTTATAGTTATTATCAGAGCTTACCTTAATCACTCGAAAGAAAGCAGGAAAAATATATTACTTCAATATTACACGTAAACATTTAAGTTATTACATTAGATAAATTTAAGAAACAAATGTTTACACCTTTTAAAGTTAAAGAGGGTGCAGAATAAAGAAAAATAGATGCACCCCTAAATTAAATTTCCCTAATAAATCATTTTTATCACAAATAATCTGCCGTCGCCTGAAGAAGGACTATTTTAGTACTGAAACATGAAATTTTTTGTGTAGCAATGTAAAACGTTTCATTGCAATTTATTATAATGAAAAACATTATAATATATATATATATATATATATATATATATATATATATATATATACATATATATATATATGTATGTATGTATATATATATATATATATATATATATATATATATATACATACATACACATATATATATATATAGCTATATATATATGTATGTATATATATATATATATAGAGAGAGAGAGAGATAGATAGATAGATAGATAGATAGATAGATAGATAGACAGATAGATAGATAGATAGATAGATAGATAGATAAGCATCAACTCGTTCACGTTTGGAAGCTTAGAATTGAATACGATTTGGGTTCTGAGCATGTCTATGCCCACACACATACAGGACCCGCATATATATTTACATATCATATATATGTACTCAGTTTGGGTTTAGGGTTTGCTATGGCGTTGGCACATATCAAGTTGCGAAGTAGATTAAAATGTTGCCAGTTGATGCAAGGTAGATACACAGTCGAAAACACGAATTAAGTGCCAGCAACGTAAAAGGTTTCAACTCGATAAATCGATAAGGAAATCGATCAATCGATCGAACTAGGGAACAATATATGAAAAACGGAAAGTAACTGAGACTTAAAAAGAAAGAATGAACGAAAGGAGAAAAATGAACCGGAAAAGAAAATGGCGGTAGAATAGCAAAAATCTTAATGGAAGGAGAAAAGAAAAGAACAAAAACAATATCTCATCGCTATGGCAAAAAGAGACGGAGTAAAAAAAAAAGGTAGACATTAAAAAATAGTGATGAAAACGAAGGAAGGAAAAAAAATACGAATTCAGAAAAAGAAAGCTAAGAAAAACAGTCCATGTGTAAGGAGTAAAGGAAAGAAGGAGAAAAGAGTAAAGGAAAGAAGGAGAAAAGAGTAAAAAAAGAAAGAGAAAAGACTAAAGGAAAGAAGGAGAAAAGAGTAAAGGAAAGAAAGAAAAAAGAGTAGAGGAAAGAAGGAGAAAAGAGTAAAGGAAAGAAAGAGAAAGAAGCAAAAGAAAGAAAGAGAAAAGAGAAAAGGAAAGAAGGAGAAAAGAGAAAAGGAAAGGAGGAGAAAAGAATAAAGGAAAGAAAGAGAAAAGAGAAAAGGAAAGGAGGAGAAAAGAGTAAAGGAAAGAAGGAGAAAAGAGAAAAGCAAAGAAGGAGACAAGATTAAAGGAAAGAAGGAGAAAGGAGTAAAAGAAAGAATGAGAAAAGAGCAAAGGAAAGAAGGAGAAAAGAGTAAAGGAAAGAAAGAGAAAGACGTAAAGGAAAGAAGGAGAAAAGAGTAAACGAAAGGAGGAGAAAGAGTAAAGGAAAGGAGGAGAAAGAGTAAAGGAAAGAAGGAGAAAAGAGTAAAGAAAAGAAAGAGAAAAAGACTAAAGGAAAGACAGAGAAAAGAGTACAGGAAAGAAGGAGAAAAGAGTAAAGGAAAGAAGGAGAAAAGAGTACAGGAAAGAAGGAGAAAAGAGAAATGAAAGAAAGAGAAAGAAGTAAAGGAAAGAAGGAGAAAAGAGAAAAGGAAAGAAGGAGAAAAGAGTAAAGGAAAGAAAGAGAAAACAGTAAAGGAAAGAAGGAGAAAAGAGTAAAGGAAAGAAAGAGAAAGAAGTAAAGGAAAGAAGGAGAAAAAGAAGGGAAAGAAGGAGAAAAGAGTAAAGGAAAGAAGGAGAAAAGAGTAAAGAAAAGGAAGAGAAAAGACTAACGGAAAGACGAAGAAAAGAGTAAAGGAAAGAAAGAGAAAAGAGTACAGGAAAGAAAGAGAAAAGAGTAAAGAAAAGAACGAGAAAAGAGCACAGGAAAGAAGGAGAAAAGAGTAAAGGAAAGAAAGAGAAAGAATTAAAGGAAAAAAGGACAAAAGAGAAAAGGAAAGAAGGAGAAAAGAGTAAAGGAAAGAAGGAGAAAGAAGTAAAGGAAAGAAGGAGAAAGGAGAAAAGGAAAGAAGGAGAAAAGAGTAAAGGAAAGAAAGAGAAAGAAATAAAGGAAAGAAGGAGAAACGAGAAAAGGAAAGGAGGAGAAAAAAGGAAAGGAAAGAAAGAGAAAAGAGTAAAGGAAAGAAGGAGAAAAGAGCAAAGGAGAAAAGAGTAAAGGAAAGAAAGAGAAATAAGTAAAGGAAAGAAAGAGAAAAGGGTAAAGGAATGAAAGAGAAGGAAGTAAAGGAAAGAAGGAGAAAAGTTTAAAGGAAAGAAGGAGAAAGAAGCAAAGGAAACAAGTAGAAAGGTGTAAAGGAAAGAAGGAGAAAAGAGTAAAGGAAAGAAGGAGAAAACAGAAAAGGAAAGAAGTGGAAAAGATTAAAGGAAAAAAGGAGAAAGAAGTAAAGAAAAGAAGCAGAAATGAGCAAAGCATAGAAGTTGAAAAGAGTAAAAAAAAAAAGGAGAAACGTGTAAAGGAAAGAAGGAGAAAGGAGTAAACGAAAGTAGAAGAAAAAAAGGAAAGTAAAGATGGAGAAAGACGTAAAGGAAAGAAGGAGAAAAGAATAAGCGAAAGAAGGAGAAAAGAGTAAAGGAAAGAAGGAGAAAAGAGTAAACGAAAGAAGGAGAAAGGAGTAAAAGAAAGAATGAGAAAAGAGTAAAGGAAATAAGGAGAAAAGAGTAAAGTAAAGAAGGAGACAGGAGTAAAGGAAAGAAAGAGAAAGCATTAAAGGAAAGAAGGAGAAATGAATAAAAGAAAAAAATCAGAAAGAAGTAAAAGAAACAAGTAGAAAGGTGTAAAGGAAAGAAGGAGAAAAGAGTAAAAGAAAGAAGGAGAATAGAGTGAAGGAAAGGAGGAGAAAAGAGTAAAGGAAAGAAGGAGAAAGGAGTAAAGGATAGAAGGAGTAAAGAGTAAATAAAAGAAAGAGAAAAGACTAAAGGAAAGAAGGAGAAAAGAGTAAAGGAAAGAAGCAGAAAGGAGTAAAGGAAAGAAGGCGATAAGTGTAAAGGGAAGAAGGAGAAAAGATTAAAGGAATGATGGAGAAAAGAGTAAAAGAAAGAAGGAGAAAATAGTAAAGTAAAGAAGGAGAAAGAAGTAAAGGAAAGAAGGAGAAAAGATTAATGGAAAGAAGGAGAAAGGAGGAAAGGAAAGAAGAGAAAGCAGTATATGAAAAAAGGAGGCAAGTGTTAAGGAAAGTAGGTGAAAGGAGTAAAGGAAAGAAGGAGAAAAGCGTAAAGGAAATAAGAAAAGAATAAATGAAAGTAGGTGAAAGGAAAGAAGAATGAATTAGAATGATAAAGCAATAGATATGTAAATGCAACAAGGAAGGAAATAAAGAAATTATTGACGAATTTAATAAAGGAATAAATAAAAAGAAAGAAGCAGTGAATGAAAAAAAATTTTGAGGGATAAAAATAAAAAAGATAAAGAAAAGGAAAGAGACAAAGAAAGAGAGAATGAAAGAAAAAAATAAGAATGTATAACGAAATAATTAAATGGAAAATATAGAAAGAAACAATAGATAGAAAAATCAAAGAAAAACTGAAAGAAAAAAGAATGAAACTAAATTGAATGAAAAATAAAGAAAGAGGCAATAAAGAGAAAGAAAGAAAGAAAGAAAGAAAGAAAAAAGGAAATAGATTGAAATTAATAAATAGAAAATAGAGAAAGAAATAATAATGAGAAAAAAGAAAGAAGAAAGAAAGAAAGAAAATGAAAGAAAGAAAGGAAATAGATTTAAATTAATAAATCGAAATTATAGAAAGAAGAAATAAAATGAAAACAAATGAAAAATGTCAATGCAAGATAAAAATGAAAAGAAAGAAAAAGAAAATACAAAAACAAAGAAAGAAAAGGGCTATTCAATAAATAAATATATTAGGTTGGTGCAAAAATAATGACGTAATAATATCGTTTCTTGACGTTAAAAAATACGTCAAAAAACGACATTATTACGTCATTATTTTTTCACCAACCTAATATTTATAAATAAATAAACCAAATTGCTTATATAATGAAAGAGACAATAAACTCCTATATATTTAGATATTCTTGATAAACTCCAAAGACCCAGCAGTGTTACTTGTTTTTGACCTGGCATCCCGGCTTCAGTCACTTTCTCACCGCCGTAATGTAGTTTAACTGTACCTTTTTTTTTTTTATAAATACCTTCAGTAGGATAAAATGCAAGCAGGCTAAAGAGGAATGCCTCAACGAAAAATGTACAGAAATAAAAAGAATGTAGACCAAAGGTAAAGATATTCATAAATGTAGAACTAATAGGAAATAAACAGTATTAATTATATTTACTCGTCTGAATATATGGAAATATTCGTTCTCCAATAGGAATCGAACCTCTGTCCTATACGCCGTAATGTAGCCTAACTGTGCCTAAATACATTCAGTAAGAACAAATGCAAGCAGGCTAAAGAGGAGTGCCTCAACGAAAAATGTGCAGAAATAAAAAGGAATGCGTACCACAGATAAAGCAGATAATCATAGAACTAACAGGACAAAAGACCTTCTCGTCAGCAGGATGTATAAAATCCAAGGTGGGAACGTTGATATTAGAGAAAGAAAACATCCATAGAGATGGCACGAATATATCGGAGAATTCTTATATGATGAAAGAGAACAAACAGTAAGAAATATCGAAAGACCAGAAATATCAAAATCTGAAGTGGAATCAGCACTGGCCAAATTGAACAGATACTCAAGATTCAGAATTTAAAATAAAATGCAATAAAGCACTTATTTTGATTATGCTCAGTACTAAGAATTACTTCATTATGTAAATATAAAATACAGCTAAACAACCTACATTTGTATTGCTCTTTCTGATGGCATTCTGAGCATAAAAATTGCATTTCTTGTTCTAGTGTCTTTGACGAACCTGCACTGTTTTGTCCTATTTCTCATCTAATTCTGTTGCCCACTCTATTTATCAGAATTCGGATGATAAGTTTTGTTATATGGCTCATTAGTCTGATTGTCCGATGGAGTTCACATCCATTTGCACGTCGCTTCTGAAGCAGTGCTATGAAAATAGATCTACTAAGGTTTTCCAGTATATCACCACTATCATTCATTTCATTTATTATGGCTGTAATCTTGTCAACACCAAAGTCATCTAAGGATGCCAGAATCTCTATTACAATTCCATCTGATTCTGTTGCTTTGTTTCTCTTCAGTTTGGATCACAGTTAAAAACAGATATACATAGGAGAAAGAAAAAAAAAAGAACTAGCAGGACAAAAGACATGCTTAGCAACAGTAAAATCCAAAGAGGAGACAATAATAGAGATTGAAAAAAAAAACACTCCAGATATGGAATAAATATATCAGAACTTTTCCATGACGAAAGACAACAAACGATAAGAAATATCGAAAGACGAGAAATATCAAAATCTGAAGCGGAATCAGCAGATTCAGAATTTCAAAAAACAAAAAATGCAAATAAAGCACTTATTTTGATTATCTGCATTACTAAGAATTACTTCATTATGTAAATATAAAATACAGCTAAACAACCTACATTTGTATTGCTCTTCCTGATGTCTTTCTGACCATAAACATTGCATTTCTTGTTCTAGTGTCTTTGACGAACCTGTACTGTTCTTGTCCTGTTTCTGATCTAATTCTGTTACTCTATTCAGCAGAATTCGGATGATAAGTTTTGTTATACGGCTCATTAGTCTGATTGTCCGATGCAGTTCACATTCATTTGCACCTGACTTCTTAGACTGTCCTATGAAAATAGATCTACTTAGGTCTTCCTGCATATACCTACTGTCTTTTATTTTATTTATTATGGCTGTAATCTTGTCAACACTAAAGTCATCTAAGGATGCCGGAATCTCTATTGCAATTCTGTTTGATTTTCCTGCTTTGTTTGATGTTCAATTTGAATCACAGATAAAAACAGATGTGCGTAAGAGAAAAAAATAGCAGGCAAAAGACATGCTTATCAACAGAAAAATCTTAAGATGAGACAATGATAATAGAGAAAGAAAAAATACTATAGAGATGGGATGAATATATTAGAGAAGTCTTCCACAACGAAAGAGAACAATCATCAATATATAAAATTATCGAAGAGCCGGGAATATTAAA